>OZ038508.1:78835338-79245338 GCA_964036315.1 Acanthosepion esculentum | reverse complement strand
TGTGATACGGGTTTTGAAATCTGAGATGATTACTCAAATTGAGCAATATTTCACCTACACATTAATAAATAAAAGTTGTCAATAAATAAACTAATAAAAAAAATAGAGCATAAATTTCTGGCTCCCAATCTAAATATATGCCTCTTCATATAAACGCTTCTCTAATGGCCTCTTCGCATATAAATTATGCATCACTGAAACAATAAATGCAAATTTAACAAAGCATGCAGAAATGCTTGATAATTTCCAAAAATTAAAGTATTTATTTAAAAAAAAATTTGTTGAAAAAGTTTTAACTTTGATAAATGCATTAAAAATTTTCAAATTTTTGGTGAAAAATAAAATGTTTGAAATCAGTTGTTAATTTTTCTTACTAGTTTAATGGCTGTTTTTTACAGACATCAAAATGATCAAATTTAAATTGTTTGTCCATTTAAAATAGTACATTTATGAGGAAATGTATTCAGTTTAAATACAGAAGTATTAAATATGACTTGAAAGGATTTTGCTCATTTTTGATTTATACAGTTTTCCTATTATCCCTAGTCTGTTACCAGACAGAAAGGGAAATTAAACCTCACGACACAGATATGCATTTCGATTTGATTCAAATTGTATGCATGTTTCTGTCAATGACACTTATAAATATTTGGACAAAATTTAAAAAGAAAAAAAATTGAAATAATTTTATTTATTACCAAGTAATTTCTAAAAAGTTCAATAAAATCTTACAATTATCTGAATTTATTTTTCTCTGTCTCCAACTTTTTATTGCTCAGCCCAAGGAAGAGGTTTTCCAGACTGAGTGGGGGGGGATGAATTCTTCCTATGTCTTATTTCAAACTTAGTCAAATTGTTTGTGTATGTATATACATTAAATGGTAGAAGCACTTTTATGTCACTGGCATGCACAACACGACGTATGCATATACATGACATGTGCAGTCATAAACAGTGTGCAAGACAGAGTCAGCTCAGTTTTTTATTCAGCAATGTAAGGGTCATTTCATTTACCATTGAGAATTATTTCCCATTTACTTATTGCTGCTTCTTTTCTTTTATTCATTCTAATTTTGATCTCCCAATGAAATGGTCAGTGGTTCCCTTAATGGGACTTTAACTCCTGCAATATAAGCTGTTCTCATTTTTGTTAAAAAAAAAAAAAAATATTTACAATATTTACACAAGTCAGTTAATTGTTTGAAACAAGAATTTGATATTAGGATTGATTTTTTAGAATCCTGTATTTTTTATTCTATTAAAAGTTTTTCTTGCATTTTTTTTTTTTTTACTGTTAAAGATTAACCTGTAAATAGATTAAAAATAAAATGCAAACTAGCAGAGATGTCCAGTGTTGCTCAGGTGCTAATTTTGCCTCATTGATGGACTGGCACTTCATTTTATTTATATAGATTATTAAAATGCCTAACGGAAGTAAATACGAATTAATTTACTTCTAAAAGTTGATTTACATCCCTTGACACTATTTTTACATGGTTTAATGGTTACATGGGTTTAATTTATTTTGAGGATTTTTTTTTTTTTTATCTTTTATGACCTTCCCGTTTGAATTACAACAACTTTCAATCTGCACGCAAAGCTTTGGTTGAAATCCATCCAGTTACTTCTGAGTCTATAGCAGACAGAAAAATAATCAGTTGTATTTTATTTGTATGAATAAAGCTTTTCCCATGTATGCATTTATTTCCAAAATATAAAATGGATTGATCTGTAATGAATAATAGCTACAAATATTGCTACTTCAATTTCTTTTTAAAAAGTTTTTATCTATTCCAGCAAAGTGTATAAAATGCATAGATTTTTTTTTTTTAATTTGTAAAGTAATAATATAAAATAGGAGGACATTTAATTAATTAAAACTTGTTAGATCCTAACTAATTAAAAAATATAATAACCAATTATTAACCTAAAGTAAATGAAAACATTCTAATGAACATTGTATAATTTTAATCTTCTGTTTATTACACGTGTTTAAACTTGAATGACATTTTAAATTCAAAACTATATTTTTTCTTAAAGCAAAAATAATTCTTTGACACTTTTTATATGCACACTTATTAAGGAATTCTTTGGCAGTCTCACACTTTGCCTGAATAAAGTTGGTTAACTATGGAGTACCTAGGAAATGTACTTAGTCTTCAAAATTTAGAGACCTTCTCTAAAGAATTGTTTCATACTTTGCCATTAATACATCTAAAATCAGGCAAAATAAAATTTACTCTATAAAGACCAAGATAGTTTCAAATGAAATTTCAAATCATAAATAAAAACATGGTTTCCTCCTCGGATATTTTTCTCTGACTGCAGAAACAAAATAATGTGTTCCGAGGAAAGTCTAAAAAAATTGCTCCCAGCCTTCCTTGGCAAATTTAAGTGTTGGCAACTAAAAAATCAAATTCTTGACAAATATGTCTTCTGCCCACTCGCGGCCTTTTACCAGAAAGAAAAACTGTCAGATATTCCAAGTGTGTAAATGGATTTTAGAAGTATTACCTTGATGAATATATAAACTCATCTCACGTCATCCTTTCAAACTTTTCCCAGTCGATTGTGATATTTTTCGTGCGTGACAAACGACATCAAATCAAGGGAAGTAACTGCTGAGTTTATTTCTGTCATAATTATTTCCATAATAATAATCGTTTGTGTACACTATTTCTACATTAAGAAAAATGTAATATTTACTCACTCTACAGGTACCTTCACAAAAACGCGATACCTAACGTTTAAAATGACTTTTTATTAATGAAAAATTTTTCTTGACGCCTTTATTTTAGTTTTAATTTCAAGTCAATAGATTAGATTTAATATTTCCAATAAGCAAAATACTTTGCTGTATCTCGAAACTGATTTAACTCATTGGAAGGAGTTTTCGTTTTTGAAATTTTTAGAGTCATTTTTAGCAAAGTGTTACAAAAATGTAGATCTCTTTATTAAAAAATTTTATAAAAATAAAATACACTTTCCTGATACTTTATTTGAGCAATATTAGCCAATTTAAATTATAATTAATCTGATTTGAAACAACTGTTATCTTTTTTAAGTTTAAAATATCGCAGAAATGCATTTTTTAACAAGACAGTCGCCTGTTTATGCATGTTGCCAGCTTTTTAACCTCTCTGTGACAGCCCAATAACTGATTTTTTTTTTTTTTTTTTTTTTTTTAATGTTGTTCTACAGGGGCTTAAAGAATAATTGAGGAATATAGTGGAAATGCCTTTTAGTTTAAAGTACTGAGTAATGTTAAGAATCTAAGAAAATATTCTCCATAATCTAATGTTTTAATGAATTTTAGAGAATTTGGGCCCTATAGTTATCACTCTTATTTTCTCATAGTTGTGTATGGGCATCTATATCTATAAAATTTAGCACGTTTTTACATATACAAAACTTAAAATTCTTTTAAAAATATTTGGGGGTGTCACATTCTAATAAGCTTTCATGATATATGATTAGTAAATATAGTTTTACTTAACCATATTTTGCAAGAATTACACCACTGAAACTGAATTTTGAGAGATTTAAAGATTTAAATTTTTCTAATTAAAATCTAAAAAAAATGAAAAATGTAAAAATTCATTTTTCATTGAAATTTGTTTTTCTTAAGCCAGTTCGGTACCTACTAATTTTTACTTTCAAATCATGATATTTTATTAAATATTGGCAGCAAACTTTTATTAGTTTGCTTACGGCCACATCACGTTGAACCAACTGTTAATCAGAGAGCCG
Source organism: Acanthosepion esculentum (assembly GCA_964036315.1). Taxonomy (NCBI): domain Eukaryota; kingdom Metazoa; phylum Mollusca; class Cephalopoda; order Sepiida; family Sepiidae; genus Acanthosepion; species Acanthosepion esculentum. Next base: position 79,241,588 of record OZ038508.1, on the reverse strand, counting down.
CGTTCCAATTCCTGTTGGGTTCACTATAGTCACTTATGCGCAAATACCCTAGAGAAATGTATAGATCCAACACTTCTCCCTCTCCTCACTATGGGTTAATTAGTAAAATTTGTATCACTAAACTGTTATCTAAAAAAAAAGTTCTTAAAATCTAAGAAAATATTTTCTAGATTTAAATAACCAGCAAGTGGGTTGATAAGCCATAGAAAATGAGTCAATGTTATTAGATTATCTATCTATCTATAAATAAAATTGGGTGATCCATTTAGTCTATTTAAAAAGGTCAAAGGCTATTTTACATTTAGTATGCATTTGTATTTTTCACTTTGTAAAAGGTTTATAATTGAATTTAGTTTGGTGAAGAGCAGAGATGTTAAATTCTATTTTTTCTTATCCATAGAATTGGAAAAAATGTCTTTAAAACAGTAAATGACAGAGCCTATTCAAATTTCTGTTCATATTTCTCAGATGAGGTTTTGTAACTATTTACACTATTTACATTGTTTGGACTGTTGTCCTCATCTTTATTGTCATATTCACAATGTTTTGGTCATTGTACACTCCAGCCTTCTTCAGGTGATATACATTGGAATTTCGAATAAAACCATGGCTGACCATACATGGAGGAAAAATGGAGATCACTGCCCCCTGTTGGCTGAGGTTGAAATAATAGACAGAGAACAACATTGGAAAATTAAAAAAATTAAAAATTAAGGAATCGGCGCATATGCTAGGCCACAAAAATCTCCTAAGCTGGCCAAACATAGAAATGAATACAATATGGGAACCAGCTAAGAGAAAAACAGCAATAACAAAAATTGTAATATGAGCCCTAGTAAAAAAAAAAAAAAAAAAAAAAAAAAAAAAATGATAACTAAGACATGAGATTCATTAGTCCCAATAATTCAATTACTGATGTCCCCAAGGCTCAGTGGATAAAAGCATTGGTTGAAGTAATCCAGTGACTTGACCCAAAGAGTTGTGAACTCAATAACTTGGAGAGTTGAGTTACTAAAGTGAATTAACGGAAAATTACGGACACATGGAACTAGAACAATCTACCTCTCCCATCCTGGAGTAAAGAAAGGGGTCGGTTCATATATCACCTGAAGAAGGCATACAATGGCTGAAACATTTTGAATATGACGACAGTCCAATGTAAATAACCTATTCAAATGTTGACTTAAAACATCATTTTTTTTTTTTTTTTCAATTTAAACACTACCTTAGTTGTTTTAAATTAGTTGTATTATTTGAAATAGATGAACTTGCTTGCCTTGTTTTTGTTGTCAGTTGTTGCACTTCTATTTTACCGTTTGAAATTCGCATATTTTCCACAAAAATTGTTTCTTCCAACGAATGAACATTCAAGTAATGCCTACATAAAAATCTAAAAGATTTAAAAAAGTTTTAAAGATAGGCTTGTATGCATAAAATGTCTGTTATAGTAGAATTTTTGGTTTATTTTTAAGTAAACTTTGTTGTAAAATTTATTAACTACATCAGTTGATTTACAATTTTAATAAGCCTGATGAAGAACTCTCTTATTTCAGGGTCTTTTGCTTTGTTTCACTGCACAACAAAATATTTAATTTTAATTCAAATCTTTATATTCTAATAAAAGGACATCATTTGTAATAATTAAGTTCACTTAATCCATGAACTGTGGTAAAAATATTCCATCATTCCCAATTGTCCCTAGAATTGTAATAGTAGTCCCTGCTGCCTTCACCAGCCGTTCATGACTTAAGTATTGTTAAATCCAAAGTACTTGTAAAATTTGAACTGATCTGTTCTTATTTTCTCTTTTAAATACTGATATTACTATTTACGGTATTTGATTAAACAAACTCTTGTGGGATGGAGACATTTATTACTTTGTCACCAGGGCAAAACATCAATAATTTTTTTTTTTTTAAATGCAAAAAAGACATCTTGTAGCATTCTGTTCAGGCTTAAGTAAGAGTTAAGTTTTTCTTATCTAATGTGCAGGTAGGGTGATGTGTAGCAGCTTGGAATGAGAAATTGCAGAGTCAAGTTCAAATTCCAATTTGGTTCATTACATTCACTTATGCATAAAAACCCTTGGTATATACAAGCATTATTGAGGAGTAAGAAGAATAGAAGAGTAATCAGGATGACAGTAGATAGCGATTGACATTGCATTTAAATTTTAGATCAAAGTTGACTAGGAAGCAAGAAGCCAGAAGAAAGTTCCGTAAGGTAGAAGTGTGAGAGAAGAAACTGTTAGCATAGAATTTATGGTTACACCGCTCGCCATTTCAAATGTAAGATGAGATAATCTTGCTACCAGTCTAGCAATATGGTTAAAAATCCAGGTACCATAGCAAAGATTTCATAACGATTTCCATGAAAGGCACAGGGAAGCAACTTTATGACAGTGGGAAAGTCACTGAAACCAAGACACCATAATATTGCTGATTCTTCTTTGGATTTTATCAAGAATCTCTAAATATATAGCAGAAGCACCAGACCAGATGTGGCAGCAATATTCAAAGCAAGGATGAATGGTAGACTTATAGATACATTGTCCTCATCTTTATTGAGATGATCACATTTTGGCTGTTGTATCGTTTTCAGGTGATATATGTTGGAATTTCAAACCAAATCCATTATTTAGTCCACAGGGGTAGATTGTTCTAATTCCACATGCCGTGCCTTTTTTTAAATATCTCGGTTTCAATTAAATCTCTGAGTTTTTGTTCCCTCTGCTGTGGCCAGGTATTCAATTCACAACTCTTTGGATTATTCAACCAACACTTTTTTCACTGGGCCATGTATCTTTGGGTTTTACCAAAGACAATTAGAGTTATAGTGACCAAATTTTCTGCTCTTAGTAAATGCTAACCTCTCAATGACATTTATTAACTTATACGTCTTCATAAGATATATTTTGATGTTATACAATAAAAAGTTCTGTAAGAAAGAGGGGAAGGTTTTTAAAAATCTTTGCATACATAAGATCTCTTGTGAAATCTTCTGACTCAAATATGATTTTTTCCAAATAACTTACAATTTAATAAACACAGTTCAAATCCATGTTCTCCTATCATAACTAGTAAAATAGTACTAATTCAGCAACCGATATCTAAAAAGAAATAAGCAATAAAGCATAATGGTATCATGGTCTAGGCTAATACGAACACCAGACTAAATCTATCATATGTAAAATATATTTATTCACCTCCAGACTTTGTCAGTTAATATCATTAAGTAGGTGCGTGGCTTTGTGGATTTTCTATGACTGGGAATTCTCCTTCTCACAACTATGTGAAAGATTCTCTCCTTTTCCCCCTCTCTGATGGGGTACTTATATATCATCTTGTGATACTGTTGTCCCACATGCACACATCCTAAGTGCAGATGAGTTGTTAATATATTGGGGCAACAACTGTCATCCTCTGAGGTACAGATTTGTATCTGATGGCTAGGAGGTTACCTTTTTGTCCAGCTTACTCCACTCTAGTATGACACTGAGTGTAAAATCTATTTTGGTATCATCTGGAGTGAGCCCAGTACATGCTAGGGGCACCACAGATCAATTCCTCTTAGAACAAAGGTTCCTTATTGACATCAAATTCAATTCGTGGCTACCTAGGATTTCCCAGCACTACAAATCTATATTAGATTAAATTAATCTGTAAAAAAGAAAGATAAATTTATTTTATATGAATAAGATTAGAGAGAGAGAATTTTTGATCATATTGCTAAATTTTGTCAAAAAAACATTTTTCTTTTTCTCTGAAGATAACATGATGAACAAAATCAAAAATATAATAAGATTATAATAAATTCACTCAGTTTATATTTCAAAAACTAATGTTGATGAGTGTGTGTCTTTGGGGCTTTCTCCAAACATAGATTATTCTTTTTGTGAAGGTGCAAGAGATTCTGCTCTGCTGCTACATGGGTTGGTATCAATGTATTTACCTGTTATATGCTCTAACGCCCCCACCCCGGTGTACATCCTAGGTCCAGCTGTCTCAATATGTTCATGTATTGGATCTGAACCTGGTCTCAAAGAGGTCATCTTTCAGGTCAACCCACTGATGCAACTGACTAATGGTCTGGTGTGACATTACCGGCAAAATCTATTCTGGCATCAAACTGGGGGCACTACAGATCAAGTGCTCCGAGAACAATAGTCCCTTATTGACATTAAATTTGATTCAGACAGTCTGGTATTTTCTGACATGGATCACTTACAAGAGCAATTTAACATCATATCTGGTTTCAAAGATAACACCAAGCATCATAAGAGGTTTTTCAGAAAATCTGCAAAACACTTTCTCTGGATTTGGTGACTTGATGCAATTGACGTTTTATCCCCGATGAAGAATGTGTCATTTGAAAATTACTCTTTTAGATGAAAAAATTCCATTTTCAAACTAGAATAAAAATTCATCTTTTTTAGTGTGCCATATACTTGTAAAATCTATATTGTGTATCACGTTTGATTTCTCATTTTTATTTATCCTAACATGAACAAAGCAACCATGTTGAGTAGATTGTATTTACTAAATATTTTTGGGAAGAAAATTAGTTTAATTTTCATATTTTTTTGGATTTATACAAAATTCATAAGTGGTTACCCATTTGAAAATGAACAATCAATATGTTGCTTAATATTGAAGTAACAAGACTTGTTCTTTCAGTAAGCATGGCAGATTTGTGAAAGGTTTTAAGATTCAAGCTTCCAATAACATTTGATAAAAACTATATAGATTTTTATATATGTGTATCTATAGCAATGGAAATGTTTTTTGATTATCCAAACATGGTCAGCAAATTTCCATCACGATATATAAAAATCTACATATTCAGTTGAAAATAACATCCTTGATAATGGTGAATAGAATAACTGCAAGCACTCAAATATACAGAACATTTGGACAGTTTTTGCACACTTTCTATCGAAAAAGGAAAACATTTACATGAAGACAAGAAAAATTAGATGATAATAATTCTGATAGGATAAAGAAGAAATAGGAAATCTTTAGGAATTCAATTTGTTTCACTTTTATTAAAGCTTCATCAGAAAATGAAATATGAAAGAGAAAGAAAAAAATTGAAGTATTTTTATTTTTGTGTTGTTTGCTTTTCATTGATTAAATAGATCACACATGTTTTTGTCTTGTTCATCAACATTCGTCTGTATAATTCTCATGTATGTATGTATGCATGTGCATCTCGTGGGTATTTTAATTTTTGCCTAGTAAAAGTCCATGTTGTTGACTGGGGGAAATTTTATATGGGAGTAAAACCACAGTAGTTATGGCTGTAAGTGAATTAATCTTAGATTCTTTAAATATAGATTTTATATAAGTTGGTGATAAAATAAAGTGTGTTTGGTGTGCGTTTATTGATGGGAGGACATTTATCAGTATTCTTTCTAAGTATTGTCTGCATAATAAATTGTGTTCTTTTCTTATCGGGGTGGCATTTGTAAAGTCAATGTCATGGCTTCTCTTATTTCTATGTGTTGCACGTGAATATAAAGGGTTGTCCCAATGACAACAAAAATACAAACTTCATTATCCTATCCTCCAACACTTTGTCAACAATATTTGAGAACAAATTAGTTAACACTAATATCATTACCACTACATCTAAGACAATCGAAGATTTAATCAGCTTTAAGCATAGATGCAACACCGCATTAGATGCTGAGATTTACGGTATAAAATGCTAGAAATGATAGATTGGTGAAACTTCTAGAAATTTAAGAGCTCACATCTATGAAGATGAGTGAGACTTATGTTGGGAGAACCCTTTAAATTCATTTGTAATACATTGAAATAAGATCATTTCATGAACTATATGAATAAAAAGACGAGATAAAACTGTTCTTAGTTTATGCATTTTGTCCTCTGAGGAATTTAAGCGATTTATTTTGTTGCATGTGTTTATATAAAAAGCAAGGATGTCATTGGTTTATCAAAGCTTTTAAATTTGAGAACACTCATGAATATTCATCAGATGGTTGAAAGGTCAGTCAAAACATGTGGACGACACAGAATGCCATAATTTAAAATCTGCCAAGGCAAAAGTAAGTGAGTAATATTCAAGAAATAGTTTTTTTTGTAAATGAATATTGTTTAAATTGTGATCAGATTGTTATGGTTTGGAATGGACGTATCTGCTGTACATCTTCAAAAACATGAGGTGATGGATTTAACGGGGTTTTCTTTTGATTTTTCAACACATTTGTGGTCATGTATGTTGGCTTGGGAAAGTAGTAATTCTTTCAGGAAAGGTAAAATTGGAAAGAAACTGGTGCTTAGATTTATATTTTGGTAAGATTTGATAGCGGTACTATGGAGAATTTTCCTTCTGAGTAAATTACTTTCTCTTTTGATGTATGGTATTTTTTTAGATCAAAGTTGTGGCTGAATTTGCTTCTGTGTATGTCTAGTGCATTTGATAAATTGTTATGTATAAGGTCCCTTTTGTGTTCATAAATGTTTTTTAAAATTTCTGCATGTTTCCCCAGTGTATTATGAGGAACAGTTTTGGCAATTTGTTTCATATTTGCCAGCTTCTGAATTATTGTTATACAAAAAAAACGGGTATATCTACTCAAATATGTCTAACTATCAAATATAACATTTATAGTAATATGAAATAATGTAGAGTTTTTAAAGATATATTGTTTAAAAAGTATTTTTTTTTATATTTCGGGTATGAAAATAAAGTGAGCAAATATAGACTTTGAAATGTTCCAACATACATTTCTTGAATAGGATAATAGAGTTTTGCTTTGCTGCGATGGCTTCTGGTAGCTTAATGGTAAAAATCACACCTGGCCTGAACGTGGTTTCTCAGGTTATAAAAGGAATACATGTTTGATGTACATTTTCTTTAATAAAACTTTTGATCTCTAGGCTCTTCTCCAATTGGTTCTTTCAACATGAAAAGAGAAGTCTTTGAGCATGAAAGCCCTAGCAGCGACTTGTTTGAGGTGACCAGTGGACCACCACTCCATGGTACACACGCTTCAGCTGACACCATCCACTGCGGCAAACCAGAGTTTGACCAACACCACTGGTAGTGTTGGCTTGCCAGGCAGGTTCAGGATGACAGCTTGCATCAGTCTGCCAACTTTTCATACCTAGAATGGCACTTTGACCACCTACCTGCCAGGCATTGGATCATGCTTACACACACAAATAAACTCATACAAAAACCCTCGTGATTACTGATAAAATTAACTTAAATTCATATTCCAACAGTAATACATTTCAGTCAAATATTAAAATCAATAAAATTTTGTTGATAAAATTATAATCAGAATTTTATTTCCTTTTGAAAAGTTTAGGTTAAACAACTATTTTTTTTTTAAAATCTTTTTTACCAAATATAAAAACCATCTGGAAAAGTCATGTCGGTGGGAGGTTTTTCAATTTACACTGCAATTTTATAAGTTCATTAATTTGGAACAAAATAATCGTGCCATGGAAAAGATTATTTTTCAAATTATTGAATTAATTTGTAGAAATACTAGAGGGAGATCAGCTTATTACTTAATGACAAGAGAAAACTGATCCTCCACTTTATTCCTTGCAGAATCGTATACTTTAACCAGGCAGGGACACGATTGTCACCCGGAGAGCCTCTTCTCCAGCTGAGTGAAAAATTATTCTTTGCATCATACTGTTTGGTTGAAAAGTCATTTTACTGTCTTATATTCTTAAATAAAAGAAAAAGGGGACATATTATATTATTTTTTCTCCCCCGCCCCACTCCTGAGTTTATTAAGACGACTATGTTTATTAATTTTGCACTTTTTAGCTCTTTAAATGATTTTCTGTCCCCACTTATTAAGGCCCCACCCATTTATTGCATATTAATAAAAATCCAATCTCTCAAATATGAAGACCTCACACACAACTTATATTCACTACATAAGAGTAACTGCTTTGAGATTAGTACAAATGTAAAGGTGGGAAAATTATATGCAGTAAAATAAAGTAGTGAACTCAAGCATTTATAAAAGACTAAAATAGTCCTAGCAATTCTACAGCTACCAATTGAATAACAACCGAAACAATAGTCTGAATATAAATAGGGTCAATAACTCGTCCTTATCGCAGAAATTTTGACAAAAATTAACTTTCGTTCATTTTTTGCATTGTTTCTTCTTGTTTCCTTTCTTATAAACAATTTTTTTAAAAACATTTTCATTTTTTCAATGCATTATTTTTCTGACTGCAAATTCCATTTGCCTATTTATAGTGGCAAGGCACTTCTGAAAAGGGTCCAAGTTCGGTCAATGAAATTATATAAGTTTTTAATGTCTTTATCTACTGCAGCTACAACTATGATATTACAATAATGACTTCTGTACTAGTTTTATAAAACAACATTCTCACCTGAGGACATTTTTTTCACTCTCTATGGCTACCAAGCAAATTATATTGCTGTATTTGTAAAAGATTATTTCACAGGCGGAAATATTTAGACTATGAATGAATCTTTCCTTGTTAAATCAATATTGTCCGGCGTTTGTTTTCGGTTTTTAACACAGTGATTTCTAAGAATGGTTCTTTTTCTTTTTTACTTTCTATTGATTTTAAACCCTTATCCTCCTGGTGTCAGTTTACACTGACACCTCCTTTTTTTTTCTCTATATATCTAATTTGAAATGCATAAAACTCATACCACAGGTTGCCCCAAGCCCTGTGAGTGAAGTTAGATCAATGAAACCATTTAGAGCAGAAAAACAAGTCATCATGACTGAGGGTGCGAGCATACTGGCTTTGTTCAACTCTCCTGATCATTCCAGATTATGTACTATCTATCTCCAAAACACATGGGAAAGTGAATGAAACACAATCAATCAGGATTTGAATTGGGTTCATACGTTTGAAAATTTACTAGTTTTCATCTGAAATAAAAAAAATATGAACTTTAAGCCAAATGATGACAATATATGGAGAAAAGAAGACATCTGTTCAGTGCCTTTTTTTTTCCATGTATCTAAATTATAATTATAAAATATAATTTTTAAAAATTAAAATTTCACTGAACTATGTTGGAAAATTTGCAAGTTTTCATCTGAAATTAAGAAAATATAAACTTTAAGCAAAATGATGACAATAAATGGGGGGGGGGGGGACAAAAAGAAATTGTTAGTTTAAACTGATGTCAGGAGGAGATAAGCATTTTGCGCATTGTATCCATTCCTTCTGTTCATTGGCCTGAGCCTGTCTCATGTTTCTGTTGCACGAATGTAAATCTGAAGATGAAAATGTAATTGAAATTCCCGACAGAACACAAGCGAAATGTCAAAGAAACATAAATCGGCAATGTTTAACTTTCCGCTCACGAAACAAATGGTGTGTCAAAAGGATTCCGCTATTGCTGTTGACACTTTTGACACCTTCAACACTGTTTATCGTTTCAAAAAGCAAAATAGGTAATATCATATGTTTATTAAAATTTTCTTGTTTTAGAGTTCATTGTTTTCTTTTTATTTATAAAACGGTAAATTATAAATGTTGTATTGTAGTTGGTTTATATATTTTGATAATTTTTTATAAATTTTTTAATAAAAATATTTTCTTTTCAAATTTATTTCTTTATAAAATGGTAAATAATAAACATTGCATTGTATTTGGTTCACCTATTTTTTAATCTTGTAATTAAACATGGCCAAGGTTGTCAACTGTGTATACAATAATAGTGGTGTCAAGGAAATAACTGTTCTTTTGACATACCATTTTTTTTTTTGTGGGGTCAAAGGTTAGACATTACACATAAAATATTTGTGTCATTTTGGATATTCAGGGTTTACTCATTTTGTCTGTTCATCTTGATATCAGTACTTTTTAATTTTGTCTGATTATCATGATCATGTACTGTTCTAAATAGAACAGCCATTTCTGCAAGTATTGTGTCAATTCAAAAACATTGGAGAAAATCTGCTGGATGAAATTGTATAGATCTCATGTGTTTATATCCTGATTCGATATGACCATATAAAAAAAAAAATATTCAGGATGTGGGTCGATCATAGCTCTCCATAGATTCCTTTTCCTTAATATCTATAAATTGTTAAAACTGGTTACACTACCAAGGTTAGAGTGTCCAGTCTGCTTTAATATTTTGCCCATAGCTGCAGGGAGAATAAAGGGATTCATTCCTTTCACAAGAGTGCTAATTTGGCTGAAAAAAGTGATGCAGGTTCAATTCCTATTGGAGACACAATTTTTTCTTTAATGACACTTCTCCATTTAGGCCAGTTGTTATTAATTTCAAAATTTAATAAAATAAAAAAAAAAATGGGGATAGCAACTCAGAAATGTCAATCCACCAAAAACACTGTTTATAGTAATGAGAAAAAGTGCTAGTACAACTACTATTGATGGAATTTGAACCTGGCCTGCTGATTCTATTTTCCATACCAATAGCTGTTATGCCACCTGCACAAAACCCTTGGCCATATATTTTGCTGAGAATAAGCAAACACTCTAGAAAGATGAGTGTGGAGGAATATCAACTAACAAAGAAAGATGAGCAAATGAACCAGCTTGAAAATAAGATCAATAAGGATTATAATAATAATTTTTATAATTGTTTATAATGTTGGAAACTTTATAAACTCATAATATTATTGAACTAATGAAAACAGGATTAGTATGCATCACAACTGTTTATTTCATTCTAAACTTCATTAGTCACCAAAACACTTGTTTGATCACTAAAGTTAAACAGTGTCGAGCCATGTCAGCACTTGTATATATGTGACCACTTGGAAACACCAGGTTCTGTAATTAACCTCCAACAATCTGACATGTTTTGGTTTTGAATAACCCACAGAGGGTTGATAAGCCATAAAAATCATAAATCACCATTAGCCCATGAGTGTGCAATTTTGTGAACTTTTCTAAATGGGGATCCTACATTGAAGAGATTGTCCCTCTGGGGTGAGTGTTTATATATCTGCCTGTTATTTTTTTTTTTATTATTTTTTTTTCCTCACATGTGCATTCCAGTCACATCTGGATTGATCATGTATTCACCTGCTAGTGTGGATCTCCACCACTAGCTAGGTGGTCATCCTTCAGGCTTGTACTGAAGGACACTGAGTACAAAGTTCATTCTGCATGACATGTGGGGTGAGCCCAGTAGATACGACATACTGTCATTTTATATTTTGGCTGTGGAATTTTTATTATTTTATAAGGTATCTGACTTTGGTACAATGTTACAAAAACTTTAAAAATATATTTTTTTTTTGTTTCTTAATATTTTATCAGGTATTGTTCCACACAGTTTTATTCTTTTTTAATTGTTTTATTTATAAAGATTTTTTTGTTGGTTTCATTTGTTATTTAACTGTTGCAAAAAAAAATTCTGGTAAATTTCATTACCAAGAAATAAATAGGCATTTAATAAAGAAATTATAATAAAAAATATAAATTTTCTTTGTTATCTTATTTTATTTTTCTGTTTTCCTGAATTAATTACTGTATATTTCCACGTATAAGATGACCTTTAAATACAAAACATCATCCATAAAAATTAGGGGCCGTCTTATACTACAATTCTAAAAAAGAACTGTTAAATTTTGAGTGATGTTTGTCAGTAGACTAACCCCAACCTCGGCGCGATAACCATTAACGTACATGAAAAGATTCACGTTGTCAAATAAACTGAGAATAAAAGTAATAAAATCATTTCTACCTTATATATTACTGGCATAACTTCAAAATAAAATGCCTATTCAAAGAATAATTCCATATCAATGAAATCAAGTTGTATCCATGCAAGTTCAGCTGAGAAAATTTAAATATTGAGTTATGATTGTGTTTATCTTTTGCTAAACTTTCAATAATCATCATGGTAGTGTTAATTCAGTCAGACACAGTGAAGTAATGAATAGCAGCTCGGATTGAGGAATCGGAGAGTTGAGTTTGAATTCCAGTCGAATCCATCGCATTCACTTGTATTCTAACACCTGCTATGGCTAAATAACAGGACAGACCGGGTTCTGTAGCCTTGGTTGGCAACTGGTCTACCGCAGAAAGAAATGACGACCTATTGCGGGAAAAAATCTGCCTTGTCAGTCATGTATTGAAAGATACATGATCACTTACGCGTGCATCACTGAGTGTTAATTACGGCAGTAATAACATTTAGGATAACATAATATTCATTTCTCATTAAAAATTCATTATTGTCAATAAAGTATAAATAAATGGCCATTAGTACACCAGGCTGTTAGTAACTGTTTAGATAGAAGAAGAAGAATCAGTAATCGCAAAACATCGTGATGAATCGTAAACAAAATATGGTTTCTCTTTTAGGGGATGCGTGTAGGGAAAATATGATATAGAATCAATTTTATTATTTCGTTTATTTTGAATTTTTAAGGATACAGCAAGCAACAACAATTTTAATAACATTATCTTTATATAATCAATAAGCAATCATACTACAAGTATAGGATAAATTCATTAAAATTTGCTATATTTTTTGACTTTGTCTTATCTAAAGGTTACCTTATACATGGAAATATATGGTATTTAAATCAATAGTTTTTTAACATTTCATATGGTTGATCATTTTTCTGTAAATTTTACATGTAATCTATATTTTAAAAGTATTATTCAAAATGAAATTTTATATAATTTTTTTAGCACAAAAAGAAAATTGTTTTCCAATTTAATTTTTTGAAAAATTTTAAATGAAGACAGCTTTATAAAAACTTTTATATGAACTTTAGATTCTACATTTAGTAACTACTTTTTTTAAAAAAAGATTTAGGTCTAAAAAGTGAGAGTATTTTTTTTTTTTTTTTTTTTTTTTTTTTTCAGTTTCTAGTTAAGGTTTATTTGCAGTATAAGCACCAAAAGTCCCCGATAATGAGAATGTGCCATTCTGGTGTCAAAATGCCTGATTATTTACAAAAATAACATTCAAACATTGCGCTTGATTACCGTTTTCGATTTATCGTCAATGTAAGTTCGATCTCTTTCGTGTTGTCATTACTGGCGTTGTTTAAATTAAATACGTTTGCCTTGAGTTACAAGGCGCAGAAGCTTACTTAGTTAACGGCCTTTTTACAGCTTTTCGTATCTTACTCGTCTTGATTACTGCACGATTTTTGCGGATGTTATTTTAAAATGCGCTTATTATTTTTTTAAATGAAGTTTTCAATGAATAGTATTTTTTTCTTTATTGTCCTTAATAAATCTGCTTATAGCTAATGAAACAGAATCTCACCCGAAAATGTAATTTACCAAAGTTTTAAAAATTCAAGAAATTGCTGTTACCTAGCTTGTCAATTTTAATGCCTCCAAAACGAAACCGCTCTCGTTTAATCCTCTGAGAGAACCTTTTTGCCTTTCACTAGCATGGCTGATGCTAACCTCCCTGAGAATGACTCATTGCGTCTACTCAGGCTAACATTTTCCACTGACATGTAGTGGGAAAATTGTATTGACTCAATTGCCACGTCTTCTGCGAAAAAAGTTGATTCACTGTGTTGTGCTAGACAATTTTTATAATCAAAATTTATCTGATACATTTATAAGTCTACCATTCGCCATGCATTGAATATTGCTACTACATCTGGTCTGGTGCTTCTGCTATGTATTTAGAGAGTCTTGATAAAATACAAAGAATCTGCAATGTTATTGGTCTTCATGTGGCATCTCGACTTCAATCATTTTCTCACTTCCATAACATAGTTTCCCTGTGCATTTTCTATCAATATTTTCATGGTAATTCTTCTGATGGGCTTTCCTATATGGTACGTCAACTTTACAAATTTAAACGCAGTACTAGAATGGCGGCAAGGTCTCATCAGTTTACACTTGAAATGGCTGCTAGATGTAACCGTAAGTTCTATGATAACAGTTTCTTCTGTCATGCTTCTCACTTATGGAACTCTCTTTCGGCTTCTTGCTTTCTAATCAACTTTGATCTTCAAAAATTTAAATGCAATGTCAATCGTTATCTTCTGTCTTCTTAATTCTCGGTCTTTTATTCTTCTCTCTCCTTAATTGTACTTTTTCTCATGTTCTCTAACACTCGGTAACCCTTGCGTCTTAGTGGCTTTATTGCCTTGCTAGCGGGAAAAGAATTTTAAAAAGCTTCTAAACAGACCAGCAAATATACACCTTTTTTCAGTTACGCTTCCCTTTTCTTCCAAATTCATGACAGCTATACAACAATTCTACAAGCTATTAAGGAGACTGTGATCTTTCAGAAATGCAGAAACAAATTTTTCATTAGGAATGGCAGTTTGAGAAAATTCTTTGGCACATTCTTTATTATTTATCGTGTCATATTTCTTTTTTCATTTCAGTCTATTTTGAATGCATGAGACACGATCTGTGACTATGAAACAAATCATGACTCAAATACTCAGGTAGAACTACATACAACAATATGGTAAACCTTAAATACATAGGTAGACCACACTTCAGTAGCACCATAAAAATGTGTTGTTTCGTTAATATTTATTTTTGCATGTTAATAAATTCTTTGATGCCATATTAAAACTGGAAATTAGCAAATTAAATATTATAGGGATATCTGCTGGCTTAGAGGTAAATGGAATGACAATTGTTGACCAAAACCAATGATCTAATTTTAATTAAATACTTTTGAAGAATCCAAAATCAGAAGAAATTAACACAGATATTCCATAGCATTTTTTTACTGCATTTACCATCAGGACTAAAAATAGATTAATATAAAAAAAATGGAGAATTAGTATAGATTCTGACTTTGCCTCATCTCAAATGCAATCTGACTATATATGTCCATGACTGGAATCCCTTACCTTCCAAGTGTCACTTGATCTCAAAAGATTTTAGCTATTTATTTACTGGCCAAATGACACGTGCCTTTCTGTGTATCACATATTTTAAATCACTGTTATAATTTGTGGAGAAAAATTATGTATTTCAATATTACTCAATGATCTTGCCAATATGACCTCCATCTTCTGACTTTCTCCTTCTATATTTTGGATAGGAATCACTCCCTTGTTAAAATTCAGATTTAATTAAATCAAGGTGAAAAACTTTTCAGTGGAGGGTTGTGTCCTCCGGGGATCCCCTTTGATCAAAATGAAATATGCTTATCCAAGTACATTAGGAGTCATTCCCTTGTTCAAATTTAAATTTAATTTAAATCAAAGGGAAACAAAGTTGATCCACCACACCGGGCAAATTTAAATTTAATTTAGATCAAAGGGAAAAAATCAGTGGGGTGGGGGGTTGTACCTTGCAGGGACCCCCTTTGATCAAAATGAAATATACTTACCCAAGTACTCTGAGTAACGTAGTTTCAGAATATATATGTTTATGGGGTTCTATCTCCAAAAACCTAAGAGGAGTTCGATAACAAACAAACAGACAGACAGACAGAGGCTACAACTTTATATATATATATATATATATATATATATATATATATATATATATATATATATATATATAGATACATTGACTTTTCGCCTTTTCTGGCCATTAGTTGTATGCTTTGGAACTCACACATCTCAGTTTTACTGGCGACACATTTGCTAATCATAAAACCTGCCAGTCATTCCAGGCCTAGATAAAGTCATTTACAATCCTCTAGACCAGGGGTCGGCAACCTACGGCACACGTGGCATGCCCAGCAATTTCCAATGGCATGCAGCCGCAAATGACATTACAAATTCTGAACCAATAACTACTACAACTCAAAGAAGATATTTAGCTGTTTCAATTTTAATATATACTAAAATATATATTGTAGAACAGGTATATTGACCTTGACTTGTATTAAAAAAAGGTATGATTTGGTACACTTAATAATTTTAAAACCCTAAGTCGGCACATAGCAAAAGATTGCTGACCCCTGTTCTATTCTATGTGAGATTCTCCTAATCAATTGAGCAGTGGCCTTTTGTGTCACATTTGTAGTGCAAGGGGAAAATACAGTAGCAACATTTTAACTGTCTATTTTTAATGACATGAAAACACATATTTCTTAATTCAGAGGAAATGATTTGAATTCCTTTTGTCTATTATTTGGACTGCCTGAATAAAAATGCAGACTCTGAACTCTTGAATAAGTCCCTCATATTATGCTACCACCAGTTAATGTATTGTTTGTATTGTTTATAAACTTTAAAAAGAGTCATTAATATCGCCAACTTCGTTTGGATGCCTTTTTCTACAGTCACTGTTGTTAACACTATAACTTTGATAAGGGTTACTAACACATGAAACATTGTTCAAATGCTCAGATAGTTACTGTTGTTAAGACAATATTTTGGACGACCCATTCTTCAGCTTTTGTCAGTTGTAATCCATGCGAAAAATAGAAACTTTTCATCTCTAGTAATGGCGAGAGAAACTCTAATAAAGTCTATTTCCAACACGATTATATATTCACATACATAGCATATCAAAACACGCCCAAACTTTATTTTCTTCCCAATGACAGACAATATTTACAAACATACTAAAAAGATTCCATAATACAACACACACCTTTTAAATCAAAGTCTCTATTGGTTAGAAATTAACATCACCAAATGAAATATTTGACTAATCAAAGAAAACCTATTTTTTCGAGACTAATTTCGGGAAGAATTTATTATAAAAACCCCACAGATTTTGGCATTCATGAGCAGAGATGCAACTGACTCCAAGTCGTTCAAACACAAAAGAAGACGTGGCTACATAGCTTTTTTCTCCACTCACTCAAACACGTGCTGAAAGAAACAATATCGGCAACTTCAAAAGAATCATCTCCAGCAATAACAGCTGGGATGGTCAGTGAATCTTTGCTGACGATCAACCACAGTTTTTACTGATGACAAACTACTTAAAAATCTCAACTTTTCTGTGTATCAACTACCCAAAGACTTTAACTCAACTAAAGACTATTTTTACTCCTTTTCAACTCTTTTGAATTCATGTACATATGTTTATAAATACAAATGATTTATTTAACAAGTATGGACCATGTTTTCTTCATTTTTATTTTATTATTATTGTTTGGAATTCAGATTTTTGATATAAAAAAAAACTGAACGACAGAACTTCCTACAGGCTTCTCATTAATAATACATTCTATTATCACCAATCGAACCCTGAACCAATCACAATAAATGGATGCTCCCTCCAGGGAGGCTTAGACTCAATCCAGTCCTCAAATGGAACTTGAAATGATCGGTCCACTGTATCGCTCCAGTAAATACCCGACTCCTCGTGCTGTCCTCCACCATTACAAGAGCCAGATCACGCTGCCATACTGCGGTCATATTTAGGCAGGAGCTGCCCAGTCCTCATGTTCTAGTTTCGATAGACTTCAAAAGGGTCTCTGGGTCTTTGTGGGTGACAAATTATCTTCCACCTTACAATCCCTCTCTCACAGACGAAACAGTGCTCTATCGCTAGTGGAACTAGACGAACTTAGACGAACTACTTTCCTTAGTTCCACCAGTTCCAGCCTTCAGGGCTAAGACCTGCCATGCCTCTTACATTGTTGCGAACCACCCTCAGTCCCTTCGAGAATTAAATTCCACCCGAGCAACTTATTACCGTGAACCACTGCTCTGTGGAACCAAGTGCCAAGTGGATACTTTTCCGATCACTAGAATCTTAACCTGTTCAAGTTCAGGGTTAACCGTTATCTTCCCCACATATACGCATAAACTGTGCTCCTTACTTATACAGGGTTAACCTCACTGTAAAAAAAGAAAAGAAAATATACCCTACGGGCTGGTTTACATTTACAGCATTAGGTACGGGAAACAGAGATATTTAGCTCCTCTAAACTTTTACCATAGTAACAGAGATAGCGTAGCGAGGGTCTAGCAAATCTTCGTCTGGTTGCAGGTTACGAGACAGTAGCTGTTATTCTTACCAGACGTCATCTGTCATAATAGTTTGGTTGATCAATCAACGCACAAAGACGGATCAATAATTTTTCAGCCTGATACACAGCCATTAATTGAATTTGAATCCGAATGTTTCACTGTATAATATCGTATCTCTGATTAATGCATAAGTATGTTGATTAAGTTCACTGACAAAGAGATAATGTTGAAAAATTAATATTTGTTGTGTAAAATAAATGATTTTTAAATTATTAGACTAAGTATATATTCTTACATACGTACATAAGCATACATGCATACACACGTACCTAGATAGCTGCTCATATATATAAATACTGGCATATGTACAAATATGAATACATGTTCCGAAATGTGTGTGGAGTAAAGTACTTTTTGTTGAGCTTGTTTATAAGTTTTTTATGAAGTGACGTACAGAATTTGGTAAAATAGAAAAGAGGTAATGTTGCTGAACATGTGACACGGTGGTTTCTCCTTAATTAACTGCACAAGATCTGAATGCAATTTACGTTCAGTTCTTATTTTTATTTACCAACGAGGCCTTTCAACTCCTCTGAAATGAAATCCGTAGCGCTATGAGCCTAGAGCAAAGTTCATGGCTAAACTGACAGAAATTCAAGAGAGAACAAAAACCTAAGTGGGGAGCAATGTTCCAGCACCGCCGGAACTACCATTTTTTCATCTAATCTAGAACCATGTGTCTTCTGTCTCTCTCACAAATCTAGAACCACGTGTGTCTAACGACACTTCGTTAGATCTTAATCCAGGTGATATCCGGGTATTTGTAAGATCTAGAGTCGTGTATCTTCTGGCTCTCCCACAGATGTAAATCCACGTTTGTCATATCACTCTTCGCTAGACCTTAAGCCAGATGACGTCTGGATCTTTGCCGGATATAGAAGCGTGTCTCTTCTGGCTCAACCACAGATCTAGAACTAGGTTTTTCTTTTAAATCTTCAGTATATATTGAGTCAGGTGACGTTTAAAGTTTCGTCTGATCTAGAGTCGTGTGTCTTCTGGCTCTCCCAGAAATCTAGAATTACGTGTGTCTTCTAACTCCTAGCTAGATCTTGAACCAGTAACGCATCCAGAACTAGAAGCACGTTATATTTGACTCTTCCACAAAGACCTTCAAAAATCATTTTTTTTAAGTATATGGGGGGCCATGTCTGACTTCCTGAAGGCTATCAGGATTGAATATTTAAAAGAGACAAGTCATCGGAGAGAAGAACGAAAAGCTGTATTGATTAAAGGGGAATGATTTAAACAAATAAAAATAAGATCTTGCTTATTCAACAAATAAGAATTTTATTGATAGTGTCGTTTCTTTTTTTTTGCCATACCTCGTAGATTAGAAATCACAATGAAGTCATATTAATCGATATAAACGTCTTTATGGTAAATAAGCTACATAATTTTTGTTATTGATCTAAATGACAATTTTAGACTTTTGGTTGAGAATCTATAATCTTTTTTATTTAGATTTGTAGCGAGTAATTTGGGATCTTTCTTCTCGCTTCCAGTCTCTTCTGCGTTGATATTTCTTGATATTTCTTGCTGGCAAGATGACATACCATCGAATAATGTCGCCTTGTACCAAGCAGCTTCTCTTTATTATTTTACCCCTGCTCGATAGTTTCGTAAAATAAGGAATGAGTTTCGCGACATTTAGGCCGAGACGCATGGAATCTAATCTCCATGACAGAGATTCATGGATTTGTATCGCTTGATACGAGTTGTTCATCATGGCGATGAGCAAATTCAACAAAATGATGCTGCTGAACACGATATAGGCCGCGTAAATTAAATTGAATATATACTTCAGATCGTAAGATACCTTCATCTCGTCGCTAAACGTGTCTGTAATTCCAAGCATCAGTTTGAAAATAGATAAGATGGTGCCGAATGCAGTATCTCCTCTTGTGGGATTAAGCAAGACGTGCAATGCGAAAGAAAATGAAAGCAGAACGAATGCGTATAGAAAAAGAAATCGTAAACCGTCTCGGAAGATCATGATTCTGAGCATGCGCCAAAAATGGTGTACCCCTTTGAAACCGCGGGTGAAAATGATGCAAATCATCCAACCGATACCAAGAGAAATTGACAGCAAAATGCGCTGTGCAGTAAAACGGTACAAATATAGAAACATCCATGTGACTATCATGGCGGAAAACAGCAGCATTATAATTAAAGGGGTATAGTTGTGGTAGATATGGCACACCATTCTCCGGGAAAAGATCTGGCGAAGAAAGCTCTTCTGGCCCTCGTGCCAAATACTGTTGGAACGAATCATAACCAAGAAACTACACAGTAAGATGATAATCGGTTCTATGGGAGTCACACCGTAGAGTATTCCATGTTCTATATAGTCTATATCTTTGGACACGATTCCGGACATTTTTCTGGACTCGTTTGCCATATGTTCCCTTCGTATGAGTCTATCAGCGTTGTAGCTGATCAATGCCATGTATACAATATGAAGTGTCATTAAAATAAAATAAACCCAACTACAGGTTCGAGCATACATCTCCTCGACCACGTTTAAAGGTGGAATATCCAGAAGCATTGATGCTCGTTCAGTGTCCTCGACGCTAAGCAACCATTCGATGCAAGATATGCGTGGTTTAACTTTTCTTCGACTACAGAATCTTTCCAGAGAGACATTGGTTCTAGGGGTCATATGTGTGATATCAAAATACTCCTGATTGCTTATACTGAATCGGGTTACACCTTGTAGCATCAACAGTTTCTCGAGAGCTTCCTTAGCGGCCATTTTACATGCAAAATCAAACACACTGAGATTTTCATTGTTTTTATTATCAAACAAAAGTTCCATTTGCGCTGTGAAGCGATATCGGTCCATCTTGTTCAAGTCGTTGCTAGGGTAGTCTATTTCTTCCCGAATACAATAGGAAGTTATCGCTTTGTCAAGGATCAAATCCATCATTTCTAAATGTTTCTCCATATTTGTCGCGTCTTCCACACTTGCCTCAACGAGTTTGTGCAGAATGCTATTGCCATTGCAATCTCGTTTTCGCAGATCAACGCCATAATAAATTAACTTTTCTGCGTTCTTTTTGAAGCCTTCGAGAGCAACAAGATGCAATGGCGTCTCGCATTTGCAGTTTTCTTGGTCGACGTCGGCATCCCGGTTCGTGAACTCGTAAATACTCAGCATCATGCTAAAGATCTCTGGATGTGATTGACGTACAGCCAAATGGAATGGTGTGTTCCCATCCGCATCTACATCTTTGCAACTAATAAACCGACATTCCCAAATGACTTCTGGTTTGGCTTTTAAGGCAGCCACATGTATGGCTGTTCGTAGACTTTCGTCTTTTTCGTTAAGGCTGTCCCAAGAATGGGTTTTTATCATATATTCCATTAAGAGCTTCATTGTCTTGCTATCCATTTTTTGCGAATTGGCCGCTGTGTGTAGAGCTGTTTCACCCAGCTTGTTTTTTAAATTAGCTTTTGCCTTGCAGTCAAGCAAAGCTTTCACAGTCTCGAAACAGCCGATAGAACAGGCGAAATGCAACGGCGTCTCGCCGTATCTGTTCTTAGAATTAACATCTACTGCGTCAGCAAATTGTCGAATTACTTCATATCTTCCGTGTAGGGCGGCATAATGTTGTAATGTATTCTCATTGTGGTCTCTAGTTTCAAGATCAATGTCCATACTTGCCAATGCGGTGAGTTTTTCCGTTGCATTCACGGCAGCTGCTTGAAATATTGGGGATTGCCTCGTGAGGAGAACTTTGATATCTTCAATACAATTGTCTTTATTCTCCATAATTAGTTTTTTTATACAATAAACAAGAGTCTCCAGACATTTGTTGCTCTCATTAAAAAGCGCATATGACCACACATCCATGCCGTCTCGGTTTTTGTGGCAAAGATCGCTTCCAGCTTTGACTAAAACATGTACGGAAAGCGGATGATCGTTTTTGATTGCCAATAACAAAGCCGTATTTCCCAAGGCGTCATCTATATTAATATCGGCTCCACGACGTATGAGTAACTCCAAAATCTCTTCATGACCTTCCTTGGCGGCGTGATGAATTGGCCTTTCCCTTCCGCGTATCTCTTGGTTTACGTCTGCGCCTGCGTCAATGAGAAGGGTAACAATTTCGACGGAGCCCAACGCTGAGCTGAGAATAATGGGCGAGATTAGTCCAAGCTTTCTTTGTGTGTTGATCTCAATAGATGGATTTGCAGTCAAGATTCTCACAGCGTCTACGTGTTGGTATCGAACTGCCCAGTGAAGTGCCGTGGATCCTTTATCATTACCAATATTTGGGTTAGCACCGGATTTCAAAAGTGTTTCCATTACTCCGGTGTTATTCCATCTGGCAGCCCAAAGCAGAGCTGTGTCGCCTTTGGAATTTTGACTGTTGACATCAACGCCTTGATCCAGATAGAGTTCTATAAGTTCGATAGAACCAATATAAGCTGCCAGATGGAGACATGATAATGTTCGCGGTCTTTGTCCCAAAATATCCATTGGAATTTCCTGGAGTATGATTTTCTTTCGAATCTCCCCATCCAATCGGGACAAAAACATCTTGGCCAGTTCGATATACCCTTCTTCTGTGATTCGATGAAGTGCGTTCTTTTTACCAGATATTTTCTTCACATTCACATTATAATTCTTGCAAAGCGAATGGCTGTCCCAGATATCAATGAAATATTTGGCAATTCCCTCTTGTTTCTCTTCGAGGGCGTAGTGCAAGGCATGTTGCTGACTTTCGTCATCTAGAATTAGTTCTGTGAGGTTGATTTTATGTGTGTCAATCATTTCTTTGACCATTTCCAATGAACCGATGCTGATAGCATTGAAAAAAGTTAAATTCAATTGCTTCTGCCCGTCAACTGCATTTGGGTTGCTACTGAACATGGTTGCAGCACGCAAATTGCTAAACAAGTCAACAACTTTCTTTTGCATATCACTCCTTCTCTTCTCTGTCTGTTTTCTCTGTAAAACAACAAAAATGGAGAAAAATATATTAACATTAATGACACATTAAAATATTTATGATAAAAAGAAAACGAGAATGGGTGTGAGAGAAAGAGAGGAGGATAGAGAGAGCAAGAATGAGGAAGGGGGAGGATGAGAAGAATCAAATTGGTAGCTTTAACAAAAGAGAGTGAAATATAGGGGAATAGAGAGAGAGAAAGAGAGAGAGAGAGAAAGTAAAAAAGAGAAAGAAGTAGGATAAGTACAATCAAATTGGCAGCATGTAAAAAGTGAGAGAGAAATAGAGAAGGAGAGAGAGAGAGAATGAGAAAGGTGAAGGATAAGAAGAATCAGATTTGTAGCTTGTAACAAAAAACAGAGAAATAGAGAGGATATATATATAGAGAGAGCGAGAATGAGAAGGGGAAGGATAAGAAGAATCAAATTGGCAGCTTGTAAAAAAGATAGAGAAATAGAGGGGGATAGAGAGAGAGCGAGAATGAGAAAGGTGAAGGATAAGAAGAATCAAATTGGTAGCTTGTAAAAAAGATAGAGAAATAGAGGGGGATAGAGAGAGAGCGAGAATGAGAAAGGGGAAGGATAAGAAGAATCAAATTGGCAGCTTGTAAAAAAGATAGAGAAATAGAGGGGGATAGAGAGAGAGCGAGAATGAGAAAGGTGAAGGATAAGAAGAATCAAATTGGCAGCTTGTAAAAAAGATAGAGTAATAGAGGGTGATAGAGAGAGAGCGAGAATGAGAAAGGGAAAGGATAAGAAGAATCAAATTGGTAGCTTGTAAAAAAGATAGAGAAATGGAGGGGGATAGAGAGAGAGCGAGAATGAGAAAGGGGAAGGATAAGAAGAATCAAATTGGTAGCTTGTAAAAAAGATAGAGAAATAGAGGGGGATAGAGAGAGAGCGAGAATGAGAAAGGTGAAGGATAAGAAGAATCAAATTGGCAGCTTGTAAAAAAGATAGAGTAATAGAGGGTGATAGAGAGAGAGCGAGAATGAGAAAGGGAAAGGATAAGAAGAATCAAATTGGTAGCTTGTAAAAAAGATAGAGAAATGGAGGGGGATAGAGAGAGAGCGAGAATGAGAAAGGGAAAGGATAAGAAGAATCAAATTGGTAGCTTGTAAAAAAGATAGAGAAATAGAGGGGGATAGAGAGAGAGCGAGAATGAGAAAGGGAAAGGATAAGAAGAATCAAATTGGTAGCTTGTAAAAAAGATAGAGAAATGGAGGGGGATAGAGAGAGAGCGAGAATGAGAAAGGGGAAGGATAAGAAGAATCAAATTGGTAGCTTGTAAAAAAGATAGAGAAATAGAGGGGGATAGAGAGAGAGCGAGAATGAGAAAGGTGAAGGATAAGAAGAATCAAATTGGCAGCTTGTAAAAAAGATAGAGTAATAGAGGGTGATAGAGAGAGAGCGAGAATGAGAAAGGGAAAGGATAAGAAGAATCAAATTGGTAGCTTGTAAAAAAGATAGAGAAATGGAGGGGGATAGAGAGAGAGCGAGAATGAGAAAGGGAAAGGATAAGAAGAATCAAATTGGTAGCTTGTAAAAAAGATAGAGAAATAGAGGGGGATAGAGAGAGAGCGAGAATGAGAAAGGGAAAGGATAAGAAGAATCAAATTGGTAGCTTGTAAAAAAGATAGAGAAATGGAGGGGGATAGAGAGAGAGCGAGAATGAGAAAGGGGAAGGATAAGAAGAATCAAATTGGTAGCTTGTAAAAAAGATAGAGAAATAGAGGGGGATAGAGAGAGAGCGAGAATGAGAAAGGTGAAGGATAAGAAGAATCAAATTGGCAGCTTGTAAAAAAGATAGAGTAATAGAGGGTGATAGAGAGAGAGCGAGAATGAGAAAGGGAAAGGATAAGAAGAATCAAATTGGTAGCTTGTAAAAAAGATAGAGAAATGGAGGGGGATAGAGAGAGAGCGAGAATGAGAAAGGGAAAGGATAAGAAGAATCAAATTGGTAGCTTGTAAAAAAGATAGAGAAATAGAGGGGGATAGAGAGAGAGCGAGAATGAGAAAGGTGAAGGATAAGAAGAATCAAATTGGCAGCTTGTAAAAAAGATAGAGTAATAGAGGGTGATAGAGAGAGAGCGAGAATGAGAAAGGGAAAGGATAAGAAGAATCAAATTGGTAGCTTGTAAAAAAGATAGAGAAATGGAGGGGGATAGAGAGAGAGCGAGAATGAGAAAGGGAAAGGATAAGAAGAATCAAATTGGTAGCTTGTAAAAAAGATAGAGAAATAGAGGGGGATAGAGAGAGAGCGAGAATGAGAAAGGGGAAGGATAAGAAGAATCAAATTGGTAGCTTGTAAAAAAGATAGAGAAATAGAGGGGGATAGAGAGAGAGCGAGAATGAGAAAGGGGAAGGATAAGAAGAATCAAATTGGTAGCTTGTAAAAAAGATAGAGAAATAGAGGGGGATAGAGAGAGAGCGAGAATGAGAAAGGGGAAGGATAAGAAGAATCAAATTGGTAGCTTGTAAAAAAGATAGAGAAATGGAGGGGGATAGAGAGAGAGCGAGAATGAGAAAGGGGAAGGATAAGAAGAATCAAATTGGTAGCTTGTAAAAAAGATAGAGAAATGGAGGGGGATAGAGAGAGAGCGAGAATGAGAAAGGGGAAGGATAAGAAGAATCAAATTGGCAGCTTGTAAAAAAGATAGAGAAATGGAGGGGGATAGAGAGAGAGCGAGAATGAGAAAGGGGAAGGATAAGAAGAATCAAATTGGTAGCTTGTAAAAAAGATAGAGTAATAGAGGGTGATAGAGAGAGAGCGAGAATGAGAAAGGGAAAGGATAAGAAGAATCAAATTGGTAGCTTGTAAAAAAGATAGAGAAATGGAGGGGGATAGAGAGAGAGCGAGAATGAGAAAGGGGAAGGATAAGAAGAATCAAATTGGTAGCTTGTAAAAAAGATAGAGAAATAGAGGGGGATAGAGAGAGAGCGAGAATGAGAAAGGTGAAGGATAAGAAGAATCAAATTGGCAGCTTGTAAAAAAGATAGAGAAATAGAGGGGGATAGAGAGAGAGCGAGAATGAGAAAGGGAAAGGATAAGAAGAATCAAATTGGTAGCTTGTAAAAAAGATAGAGAAATGGAGGGGGATAGAGAGAGAGCGAGAATGAGAAAGGGAAACGATAAGAAGAATCAAATTGGTAGCTTGTAAAAAAGATAGAGAAATAGAGGGGGATAGAGAGAGAGCGAGAATGAGAAAGGGAAAGGATAAGAAGAATCAAATTGGTAGCTTGTAAAAAAGATAGAGAAATGGAGGGGGATAGAGAGAGAGCGAGAATGAGAAAGGGGAAGGATAAGAAGAATCAAATTGGTAGCTTGTAAAAAAGATAGAGAAATAGAGGGGGATAGAGAGAGAGCGAGAATGAGAAAGGTGAAGGATAAGAAGAATCAAATTGGCAGCTTGTAAAAAAGATAGAGTAATAGAGGGTGATAGAGAGAGAGCGAGAATGAGAAAGGGAAAGGATAAGAAGAATCAAATTGGTAGCTTGTAAAAAAGATAGAGAAATGGAGGGGGATAGAGAGAGAGCGAGAATGAGAAAGGGAAAGGATAAGAAGAATCAAATTGGTAGCTTGTAAAAAAGATAGAGAAATAGAGGGGGATAGAGAGAGAGCGAGAATGAGAAAGGTGAAGGATAAGAAGAATCAAATTGGCAGCTTGTAAAAAAGATAGAGTAATAGAGGGTGATAGAGAGAGAGCGAGAATGAGAAAGGGAAAGGATAAGAAGAATCAAATTGGTAGCTTGTAAAAAAGATAGAGAAATGGAGGGGGATAGAGAGAGAGCGAGAATGAGAAAGGGGAAGGATAAGAAGAATCAAATTGGTAGCTTGTAAAAAAGATAGAGAAATAGAGGGGGATAGAGAGAGAGCGAGAATGAGAAAGGGGAAGGATAAGAAGAATCAAATTGGTAGCTTGTAAAAAAGATAGAGAAATAGAGGGGGATAGAGAGAGAGCGAGAATGAGAAAGGGGAAGGATAAGAAGAATCAAATTGGTAGCTTGTAAAAAAGATAGAGAAATAGAGGGGGATAGAGAGAGAGCGAGAATGAGAAAGGGGAAGGATAAGAAGAATCAAATTGGTAGCTTGTAAAAAAGATAGAGAAATGGAGGGGGATAGAGAGAGAGCGAGAATGAGAAAGGGGAAGGATAAGAAGAATCAAATTGGTAGCTTGTAAAAAAGATAGAGAAATGGAGGGGGATAGAGAGAGAGCGAGAATGAGAAAGGGGAAGGATAAGAAGAATCAAATTGGCAGCTTGTAAAAAAGATAGAGAAATGGAGGGGGATAGAGAGAGAGCGAGAATGAGAAAGGGGAAGGATAAGAAGAATCAAATTGGTAGCTTGTAAAAAAGATAGAGTAATAGAGGGTGATAGAGAGAGAGCGAGAATGAGAAAGGGAAAGGATAAGAAGAATCAAATTGGTAGCTTGTAAAAAAGATAGAGAAATGGAGGGGGATAGAGAGAGAGCGAGAATGAGAAAGGGGAAGGATAAGAAGAATCAAATTGGTAGCTTGTAAAAAAGATAGAGAAATAGAGGGGGATAGAGAGAGAGCGAGAATGAGAAAGGGGAAGGATAAGAAGAATCAAATTGGTAGCTTGTAAAAAAGATAGAGAAATAGAGGGGGATAGAGAGAGAGCGAGAATGAGAAAGGGGAAGGATAAGAAGAATCAAATTGGTAGCTTGTAAAAAAGATAGAGAAATGGAGGGGGATAGAGAGAGAGCGAGAATGAGAAAGGGGAAGGATAAGAAGAATCAAATTGGCAGCTTGTAAAAAAGATAGAGAAATGGAGGGGGATAGAGAGAGAGCGAGAATGAGAAAGGGGAAGGATAAGAAGAATCAAATTGGTAGCTTGTAAAAAAGATAGAGAAATGGAGGGGGATAGAGAGAGAGCGAGAATGAGAAAGGGGAAGGATAAGAAGAATCAAATTGGCAGCTTGTAAAAAAGATAGAGAAATGGAGGGGGATAGAGAGAGAGCGAGAATGAGAAAGGGGAAGGATAAGAAGAATCAAATTGGCAGCTTGTAAAAAAGATAGAGAAATGGAGGGGGATAGAGAGAGAGCGAGAATGAGAAAGGGGAAGGATAAGAAGAATCAAATTGGTAGCTTGTAAAAAAGATAGAGAAATGGAGGGGGATAGAGAGAGAGCGAGAATGAGAAAGGGGAAGGATAAGAAGAATCAAATTGGTAGCTTGTAAAAAAGATAGAGAAATAGAGGGGGATAGAGAGAGAGCGAGAATGAGAAAGGGGAAGGATAAGAAGAATCAAATTGGTAGCTTGTAAAAAAGATAGAGAAATAGAGGGGGATAGAGAGAGAGCGAGAATGAGAAAGGGGAAGGATAAGAAGAATCAAATTGGTAGCTTGTAAAAAAGATAGAGAAATGGAGGGGGATAGAGAGAGAGCGAGAATGTGAAAGGGGAAGGATAAGAAGAATCAAATTGGCAGCTTGTAAAAAAGATAGAGAAATGGAGGGGGATAGAGAGAGAGCGAGAATGAGAAAGGGGAAGGATAAGAAGAATCAAATTGGTAGCTTGTAAAAAAGATAGAGAAATGGAGGGGGATAGAGAGAGAGCGAGAATGAGAAAGGGGAAGGATAAGAAGAATCAAATTGGCAGCTTGTAAAAAAGATAGAGAAATGGAGGGGGATAGAGAGAGAGCGAGAATGAGAAAGGTGAAGGATAAGAAGAATCAAATTGGCAGCTTGTAAAAAAGATAGAGAAATGGAGGGGGATAGAGAGAGAGCGAGAATGAGAAAGGGGAAGGATAAGAAGAATCAAATTGGCAGCTTTTAAAAAAGATAGAGTAATAGAGGGGGATAGAGAGAGAGCGAGAATGTGAAAGGGGAAGGATAAGAAGAATCAAATTGGCAGCTTGTAAAAAAGATAGAGTAATAGAGGGGGATAGAGAGAGAGCGAGAATGAGAAAGGGGAAGGATAAGAAGAATCAAATTGGCAGCTTTTAAAAAAGATAGAGTAATAGAGGGGGATAGAGAGAGAGCGGAATGAGAAAGGGGAAGGATAAGAAGAATCAAATTGGCAGCTTGTAAAAAAGATAGAGAAATGGAGGGGGATAGAGAGAGAGCGAGAATGAGAAAGGGGAAGGATAAGAAGAATCAAATTGGCAGCTTTTAAAAAAGATAGAGTAATAGAGGGGGATAGAGAGAGAGCGAGAATGAGAAAGGGGAAGGATGAGAAGAATCAAATTGGTAGCTTGTAAAAAAGATAGAGAAATAGAGGGGGATAGAGAGAGAGCGAGAATGAGAAAGGGGAAGGATAAGAAGAATCAAATTGGCAGCTTGTAAAAAAGATAGAGAAATAGAGGGGGATAGAGAGAGAGCGAGAATGAGAAAGGTGAAGGATAAGAAGAATCAAATTGGCAGCTTGTAAAAAAGATAGAGTAATAGAGGGTGATAGAGAGAGAGCGAGAATGAGAAAGGGAAAGGATAAGAAGAATCAAATTGGTAGCTTGTAAAAAAGATAGAGAAATGGAGGGGGATAGAGAGAGAGCGAGAATGAGAAAGGGGAAGGATAAGAAGAATCAAATTGGCAGCTTGTAAAAAAGATAGAGAAATGGAGGGGGATAGAGAGAGAGCGAGAATGAGAAAGGGGAAGGATAAGAAGAATCAAATTGGTAGCTTGTAAAAAAGATAGAGAAATGGAGGGGGATAGAGAGAGAGCGAGAATGAGAAAGGTGAAGGATAAGAAGAATCAAATTGGCAGCTTGTAAAAAAGATAGAGAAATGGAGGGGGATAGAGAGAGAGCGAGAATGAGAAAGGGGAAGGATAAGAAGAATCAAATTGGCAGCTTTTAAAAAAGATAGAGTAATAGAGGGGGATAGAGAGAGAGCGAGAATGTGAAAGGGGAAGGATAAGAAGAATCAAATTGGCAGCTTGTAAAAAAGATAGAGTAATAGAGGGGGATAGAGAGAGAGCGAGAATGAGAAAGGTGAAGGATAAGAAGAATCAAATTGGCAGCTTGTAAAAAAGATAGAGAAATGGAGGGGGATAGAGAGAGAGCGAGAATGAGAAAGGGGAAGGATAAGAAGAATCAAATTGGCAGCTTTTAAAAAAGATAGAGTAATAGAGGGGGATAGAGAGAGAGCGAGAATGAGAAAGGGGAAGGATGAGAAGAATCAAATTGGTAGCTTGTAAAAAAGATAGAGAAATAGAGGGGGATAGAGAGAGAGCGAGAATGAGAAAGGGGAAGGATAAGAAGAATCAAATTGGCAGCTTGTAAAAAAGATAGAGTAATAGAGGGGGATAGAGAGAGAGCGAGAATGAGAAAGGGGAAGGATAAGAAGAATCAAATTGGTAGCTTTTAAAAAAGATAGAGAAATAGAGGGGGATAGAGAGAGAGCGAGAATGAGAAAGGTGAAGGATAAGAAGAATCAAATTGGTAGCTTGTAAAAAAGATAGAGAAATAGAGGGGGATAGAGAGAGAGCGAGAATGAGAAAGGTGAAGGATAAGAAGAATCAAATTGGCAGCTTGTAAAAAAGATAGAGAAATAGAGGGGGATAGAGAGAGAGCGAGAATGAGAAAGGTGAAGGATAAGAAGAATCAAATTGGTAGCTTGTAAAAAAGATAGAGAAATAGAGGGGGATAGAGAGAGAGCGAGAATGAGAAAGGTGAAGGATAAGAAGAATCAAATTGGTAGCTTGTAAAAAAGATAGAGAAATGGAGGGGGATAGAGAGAGAGCGAGAATGAGAAAGGGGAAGGATAAGAAGAATCAAATTGGCAGCTTGTAAAAAAGATAGAGAAATGGAGGGGGATAGAGAGAGAGCGAGAATGAGAAAGGTGAAGGATAAGAAGAATCAAATTGGCAGCTTGTAAAAAAGATAGAGAAATGGAGGGGGATAGAGAGAGAGCGAGAATGAGAAAGGGGAAGGATAAGAAGAATCAAATTGGCAGCTTGTAAAAAAGATAGAGAAATAGAGGGGGATAGAGAGAGAGCGAGAATGAGAAAGGTGAAGGATAAGAAGAATCAAATTGGTAGCTTGTAAAAAAGATAGAGAAATAGAGGGGGATAGAGAGAGAGCGAGAATGAGAAAGGGGAAGGATAAGAAGAATCAAATTGGCAGCTTGTAAAAAAGATAGAGAAATAGAGGGGGATAGAGAGAGAGCGAGAATGAGAAAGGTGAAGGATAAGAAGAATCAAATTGGCAGCTTGTAAAAAAGATAGAGTAATAGAGGGTGATAGAGAGAGAGCGAGAATGAGAAAGGGAAAGGATAAGAAGAATCAAATTGGTAGCTTGTAAAAAAGATAGAGAAATGGAGGGGGATAGAGAGAGAGCGAGAATGAGAAAGGGGAAGGATAAGAAGAATCAAATTGGCAGCTTGTAAAAAAGATAGAGAAATGGAGGGGGATAGAGAGAGAGCGAGAATGAGAAAGGGGAAGGATAAGAAGAATCAAATTGGTAGCTTGTAAAAAAGATAGAGAAATGGAGGGGGATAGAGAGAGAGCGAGAATGAGAAAGGGAAAGGATAAGAAGAATCAAATTGGCAGCTTGTAAAAAAGATAGAGAAATGGAGGGGGATAGAGAGAGAGCGAGAATGAGAAAGGGGAAGGATAAGAAGAATCAAATTGGCAGCTTGTAAAAAAGATAGAGAAATGGAGGGGGATAGAGAGAGAGCGAGAATGAGAAAGGGGAAGGATAAGAAGAATCAAATTGGTAGCTTGTAAAAAAGATAGAGAAATGGAGGGGGATAGAGAGAGAGCGAGAATGAGAAAGGGGAAGGATAAGAAGAATCAAATTGGCAGCTTGTAAAAAAGATAGAGAAATGGAGGGGGATAGAGAGAGAGCGAGAATGAGAAAGGTGAAGGATAAGAAGAATCAAATTGGCAGCTTGTAAAAAAGATAGAGTAATAGAGGGTGATAGAGAGAGAGCGAGAATGAGAAAGGGAAAGGATAAGAAGAATCAAATTGGTAGCTTGTAAAAAAGATAGAGAAATGGAGGGGGATAGAGAGAGAGCGAGAATGAGAAAGGGGAAGGATAAGAAGAATCAAATTGGCAGCTTGTAAAAAAGATAGAGAAATGGAGGGGGATAGAGAGAGAGCGAGAATGAGAAAGGGGAAGGATAAGAAGAATCAAATTGGTAGCTTGTAAAAAAGATAGAGAAATGGAGGGGGATAGAGAGAGAGCGAGAATGAGAAAGGGGAAGGATAAGAAGAATCAAATTGGCAGCTTGTAAAAAAGATAGAGAAATGGAGGGGGATAGAGAGAGAGCGAGAATGAGAAAGGTGAAGGATAAGAAGAATCAAATTGGCAGCTTGTAAAAAAGATAGAGTAATAGAGGGTGATAGAGAGAGAGCGAGAATGAGAAAGGGAAAGGATAAGAAGAATCAAATTGGCAGCTTGTAAAAAAGATAGAGAAATGGAGGGGGATAGAGAGAGAGCGAGAATGAGAAAGGGGAAGGATAAGAAGAATCAAATTGGCAGCTTGTAAAAAAGATAGAGTAATAGAGGGTGATAGAGAGAGAGCGAGAATGAGAAAGGGGAAGGATAAGAAGAATCAAATTGGTAGCTTGTAAAAAAGATAGAGAAATAGAGGTGGATAGAGAGAGAGCGAGAATGAGAAAGGGGAAGGATAAGAAGAATCAAATTGGCAGCTTGTAAAAAAGATAGAGAAATAGAGGTGGATAGAGAGAGAGCGAGAATGAGAAAGGGGAAGGATAAGAAGAATCAAATTGGTAGCTTGTAAAAAAGATAGAGAAATAGAGGTGGATAGAGAGAGAGCGAGAATGAGAAAGGGGAAGGATAAGAAGAATCAAATTGGCAGCTTGTAAAAAAGATAGAGTAATAGAGGGTGATAGAGAGAGAGCGAGAATGAGAAAGGGGAAGGATAAGAAGAATCAAATTGGTAGCTTGTAAAAAAGATAGAGAAATAGAGGTGGATAGAGAGAGAGCGAGAATGAGAAAGGGGAAGGATAAGAAGAATCAAATTGGCAGCTTGTAAAAAAGATAGAGAAATAGAGGTGGATAGAGAGAGAGCGAGAATGAGAAAGGCGAAGGATAAGAAGAATCAAATTGGCAGCTTGTAAAAAAGATAGAGAAATAGAGGTGGATAGAGAGAGAGCGAGAATGAGAAAGGGGAAGGATAAGAAGAATCAAATTGGTAGCTTGTAAAAAAGATAGAGAAATAGAGGTGGATAGAGAGAGAGCGAGAATGAGAAAGGGGAAGGATAAGAAGAATCAAATTGGCAGCTTGTAAAAAAGATAGAGTAATAGAGGGTGATAGAGAGAGAGCGAGAATGAGAAAGGGGAAGGATAAGAAGAATCAAATTGGTAGCTTGTAAAAAAGATAGAGAAATAGAGGTGGATAGAGAGAGAGCGAGAATGAGAAAGGGGAAGGATAAGAAGAATCAAATTGGCAGCTTGTAAAAAAGATAGAGAAATAGAGGTGGATAGAGAGAGAGCGAGAATGAGAAAGGGGAAGGATAAGAAGAATCAAATTGGCAGCTTGTAAAAAAGATAGAGAAATAGAGGTGGATAGAGAGAGAGCGAGAATGAGAAAGGGGAAGGATAAGAAGAATCAAATTGGTAGCTTGTAAAAAAGATAGAGAAATAGAGGTGGATAGAGAGAGAGCGAGAATGAGAAAGGGGAAGGATAAGAAGAATCAAATTGGCAGCTTGTAAAAAAGATAGAGTAATAGAGGGGGATAGAGAGAGAGCGAGAATGAGAAAGGGGAAGGATAAGAAGAATCAAATTGGTAGCTTGTAAAAAAGATAGAGTAATAGAGGGTGATAGAGAGAGAGCGAGAATGAGAAAGGGGAAGGATAAGAAGAATCAAATTGGTAGCTTGTAAAAAAGATAGAGTAATAGAGGGGGATAGAGAGATAGCGAGAATGAGAAAGGGGAAGGATAAGAAGAATCAAATTGGCAGCTTGTAAAAAAGATAGAGTAATAGAGGGTGATAGAGAGAGAGCGAGAATGAGAAAGGGGAAGGATAAGAAGAATCAAATTGGCAGCTTGTAAAAAAGATAGAGTAATAGAGGGTGATAGAGAGAGAGCGAGAATGAGAAAGGGGAAGGATAAGAAGAATCAAATTGGCAGCTTGTAAAAAAGATAGAGTAATAGAGGGTGATAGAGAGAGAGCGAGAATGAGAAAGGGGAAGGATAAGAAGAATCAAATTGGCAGCTTGTAAAAAAGATAGAGTAATAGAGGGTGATAGAGAGAGAGCGAGAATGAGAAAGGGGAAGGATAAGAAGAATCAAATTGGCAGCTTGTAAAAAAGATAGAGTAATAGAGGGTGATAGAGAGAGAGCGAGAATGAGAAAGGGGAAGGATAAGAAGAATCAAATTGGTAGCTTGTAAAAAAGATAGAGAAATAGAGGGGTATAGAGAGAGAGCGAGAATGAGAAAGGTGAAGGATAAGAAGAATCAAATTGGTAGCTTGTAAAAAAGATAGAGTAATAGAGGGGTATAGAGAGAGAGCGAGAATGAGAAAGGTGAAGGATAAGAAGAATCAAATTGGTAGCTTGTAAAAAAGATAGAGAAATAGAGGGGTATAGAGAGAGAGCGAGAATGAGAAAGGGGAAGGATAAGAAGAATCAAATTGGCAGCTTGTAAAAAAGATAGAGTAATAGAGGGGGATAGAGAGAGAGCGAGAATGAGAAAGGTGAAGGATAAGAAGAATCAAATTGGTAGCTTGTAAAAAAGATAGAGTAATAGAGGGGGATAGAGAGAGAGCGAGAATGAGAAAGGTGAAGGATAAGAAGAATCAAATTGGTAGCTTGTAAAAAAGATAGAGTAATAGAGGGGGATAGAGAGAGAGCGAGAATGAGAAAGGTGAAGGATAAGAAGAATCAAATTGGTAGCTTGTAAAAAAGATAGAGTAATAGAGGGGGATAGAGAGAGAGCGAGAATGAGAAAGGTGAAGGATAAGAAGAATCAAATTGGTAGCTTGTAAAAAAGATAGAGTAATAGAGGGGGATAGAGAGAGAGCGAGAATGAGAAAGGTGAAGGATAAGAAGAATCAAATTGGTAGCTTGTAAAAAAGATAGAGTAATAGAGGGGGATAGAGAGAGAGCGAGAATGAGAAAGGTGAAGGATAAGAAGAATCAAATTGGTAGCTTGTAAAAAAGATAGAGTAATAGAGGGGGATAGAGAGAGAGCGAGAATGAGAAAGGTGAAGGATAAGAAGAATCAAATTGGTAGCTTGTAAAAAAGATAGAGTAATAGAGGGGGATAGAGAGAGAGCGAGAATGAGAAAGGTGAAGGATAAGAAGAATCAAATTGGCAGCTTGTAAAAAAGATAGAGAAATAGAGGGGGATAGAGAGAGAGCGAGAATGAGAAAGGTGAAGGATAAGAAGAATCAAATTGGTAGCTTGTAAAAAAGATAGAGTAATAGAGGGGGATAGAGAGAGAGCGAGAATGAGAAAGGGGAAGGATAAGAAGAATCAAATTGGTAGCTTGTAAAAAAGATAGAGTAATAGAGGGGGATAGAGAGAGAGCGAGAATGAGAAAGGGGAAGGATAAGAAGAATCAAATTGGTAGCTTGTAAAAAAGATAGAGTAATAGAGGGGGATAGAGAGAGAGCGAGAATGAGAAAGGTGAAGGATAAGAAGAATCAAATTGGTAGCTTGTAAAAAAGATAGAGAAATAGAGGTGGATAGAGAGAGAGCGAGAATAAGAAAGGGGAAGGATAAGAAGAATCAAATTGGCAGCTTGTAAAAAAGATAGAGTAATAGAGGGGGATAGAGAGAGAGCGAGAATGAGAAGGGTGAAGGATAAGAAGAATCAAATTGGCAGCTTGTAAAAAAGATAGAGAAATAGAGGGGGATAGAGAGAGAGCGAGAATGAGAAAGGTGAAGGATGAGAAGAATCAAATTGGTAGCTTGTAAAAAAGATAGAGTAATAGAGGGGGATAGAGAGAGAGCGAGAATGAGAAAGGGGGAGGATAAGAAGAATCAAATTGGCAGCTTGTAAAAATGATAGAGTAATAGAGGGGGATAGAGAGAGAGCGAGAATGAGAAAGGTGAAGGATAAGAAGAATCAAATTGGTAGCTTGTAAAAAAGATAGAGAAATAGAGGGGGATAGAGAGAGAGCGAGAATGAGAAAGGTGAAGGATAAGAAGAATCAAATTGGCAGCTTGAAAAAAGATAGAGTAATAGAGGGGGATAGAGAGAGAGCGAGAATGAGAAAGGTGAAGGATAAGAAGAATCAAATTGGCAGCTTGAAAAAAGATAGAGTAATAGAGGGGGATAGAGAGAGAGCGAGAATGAGAAAGGTGAAGGATAAGAAGAATCAAATTGGCAGCTTGTAAAAAAGATAGAGAAATAGAGGGGGATAGAGAGAGAGCGAGAATGAGAAAGGTGAAGGATAAGAAGAATCAAATTGGCAGCTTGTAAAAAAGATAGAGAAATAGAGGGGGATAGAGAGAGAGCGAGAATGAGAAAGGTGAAGGATAAGAAGAATCAAATTGGCAGCTTGTAAAAAAGATAGAGTAATAGAGGGGGATAGAGAGAGAGCGAGAATGAGAAAGGTGAAGGATAAGAAGAATCAAATTGGCAGCTTGAAAAAAGATAGAGTAATAGAGGGGGATAGAGAGAGAGCGAGAATGAGAAAGGTGAAGGATAAGAAGAATCAAATTGGCAGCTTGTAAAAAAGATAGAGTAATAGAGGGGGATAGAGAGAGAGCGAGAATGAGAAAGGTGAAGCATGAGAAGAATCAAATTGGCAGCTTGTAAAAAAGATAGAGTAATAGAGGGGGATAGAGAGAGAGCAAGAATGAGAAAGGTGAAGGATAAGAAGAATCAAATTGGCAGCTTGTAAAAAAGATAGTGTAATAGAGGGGGATAGAGAGAGAGCGAGAATGAGAAAGGTGAAGGATAAGAAGAATCAAATTGGCAGCTTGTAAAAAAGATAGAGTAATAGAGGGGGATAGAGAGAGAGCAAGAATGAGAAAGGTGAAGGATAAGAAGAATCAAATTGGCAGCTTGTAAAAAAGATAGTGTAATAGAGGGGGATAGAGAGAGAGCGAGAATGAGAAAGGTGAAGGATAAGAAGAATCAAATTGGCAGCTTGTAAAAAAGATAGAGTAATAGAGGGGGATAGAGAGAGAGCAAGAATGAGAAAGGTGAAGGATAAGAAGAATCAAATTGGCAGCTTGTAAAAAAGATAGAGTAATAGAGGGGGATAGAGAGAGAGCGAGAATGAGAAAGGTGAAGGATAAGAAGAATCAAATTGGCAGCTTGTAAAAAAGATAGAGTAATAGAGGGGGATAGAGAGAGAGCAAGAATGAGAAAGGTGAAGGATAAGAAGAATCAAATTGGCAGCTTGTAAAAAAGATAGTGTAATAGAGGGGGATAGAGAGAGAGCGAGAATGAGAAAGGTGAAGGATAAGAAGAATCAAATTGGCAGCTTGTAAAAAAGATAGAGTAATAGAGGGGGATAGAGAGAGAGCGAGAATGAGAAAGGTGAAGGATAAGAAGAATCAAATTGGCAGCTTGTAAAAAAGATAGAGTAATAGAGGGGGATAGAGAGAGAGCGAGAATGAGAAAGGGGGAGGATAAGAAGAATCAAATTGGCAGCTTGTAAAAAAGATAGAGTAATAGAGGGGGATAGAGAGAGAGCGAGAATGAGAAAGGTGAAGGATAAGAAGAATCAAATTGGCAGCTTGTAAAAAAGATAGAGTAATAGAGGGGGATAGAGAGAGAGCGAGAATGAGAAAGGTGAAGGATAAGAAGAATCAAATTGGTAGCTTGTAAAAAAGATAGAGTAATAGAGGGGGATAGAGAGAGAGCGAGAATGAGAAAGGTGAAGGATAAGAAGAATCAAATTGGCAGCTTGTAAAAAAGATAGAGTAATAGAGGGGGATAGAGAGAGAGCGAGAATGAGAAAGGGGAAGGATAAGAAGAATCAAATTGGTAGCTTGTAAAAAAGATAGTGTAATAGAGGGGGATAGAGAGAGAGCGAGAATGAGAAAGGTGAAGGATAAGAAGAATCAAATTGGCAGCTTGTAAAAAAGATAGAGTAATAGAGGGGGATAGAGAGAGAGCGAGAATGAGAAAGGTGAAGGATAAGAAGAATCAAATTGGTAGCTTGTAAAAAAGATAGAGTAATAGAGGGGGATAGAGAGAGAGCGAGAATGAGAAAGGTGAAGGATAAGAAGAAACAAATTGGCAGCTTGTAAAAAAGATAGAGTAATAGAGGGGGATAGAGAGAGAGCGAGAATGAGAAAGGGGGAGGATAAGAAGAATCAAATTAGCAGCTTGTAAAAAAGATAGAGTAATAGAGGGGGATAGAGAGAGAGCGAGAATGAGAAAGGTGAAGGATAAGAAGAATCAAATTGGCAGCTTGTAAAAAAGATAGAGTAATAGAGGGGGATAGAGAGAGAGCGAGAATGAGAAAGGTGAAGGATAAGAAGAATCAAATTGGCAGCTTGTAAAAAAGATAGAGTAATAGAGGGTGATAGAGAGAGAGCGAGAATGAGAACGGGGAAGGATGAGAAGAATCAAATTGGCAGCTTGTAAAAAAGATAGAGTAATAGAGGGGGATAGAGAGAGAGCGAGAATGAGAAAGGGGGAGGATAAGAAGAATCAAATTGGCAGCTTGTAAAAAAGATAGAGAAATAGAGGGGGATAGAGAGAGAGCGAGAATGAGAACGGGGAAGGATGAGAAGAATCAAATTGGCAGCTTGTAAAAAAGATAGAGTAATAGAGGGGGATAGAGAGAGAGCGAGAATGAGAAAGGGGGAGGATAAGAAGAATCAAATTGGCAGCTTGTAAAAAAGATAGAGAAATAGAGGGGGATAGAGAGAGAGCGAGAATGAGAACGGGGAAGGATGAGAAGAATCAAATTGGCAGCTTGTAAAAAAGATAGAGTAATAGAGGGGGATAGAGAGAGAGCGAGAATGAGAAAGGGGGAGGATAAGAAGAATCAAATTGGCAGCTTGTAAAAAAGATAGAGAAATAGAGGGGGATAGAGAGAGAGCGAGAATGAGAACGGGGAAGGATGAGAAGAATCAAATTGGCAGCTTGTAAAAAAGATAGAGTAATAGAGGGGGATAGAGAGAGAGCGAGAATGAGAAAGGGGGAGGATAAGAAGAATCAAATTGGCAGCTTGTAAAAAAGATAGAGAAATAGAGGGGGATAGAGAGAGAGCGAGAATGAGAACGGGGAAGGATGAGAAGAATCAAATTGGCAGCTTGTAAAAAAGATAGAGTAATAGAGGGGGATAGAGAGAGAGCGAGAATGAGAAAGGTGAAGGATAAGAAGAATCAAATTGGCAGCTTGTAAAAAAGATAGAGAAATAGAGGGGGATAGAGAGAGAGCGAGAATGAGAACGGGGAAGGATGAGAAGAATCAAATTGGCAGCTTGTAAAAAAGATAGAGTAATAGAGGGGGATAGAGAGAGAGCGAGAATGAGAAAGGGGGAGGATAAGAAGAATCAAATTGGCAGCTTGTAAAAAAGATAGAGAAATAGAGGGGGATAGAGAGAGAGCGAGAATGAGAAAGGTGAAGGATGAGAAGAATCAAATTGGTAGCTTGTAAAAAAGATAGAGTAATAGAGGGTGATAGAGAGAGAGCGAGAATGAGAAAGGGGAAGGATAAGAAGAATCAAATTGGCAGCTTGTAAAAAAGATAGAGTAATAGAGGGGGATAGAGAGAGAGCGAGAATGAGAAAGGGGAAGGATAAGAAGAATCAAATTGGTAGCTTGTAAAAAAGATAGAGTAATAGAGGGGGATAGAGAGAGAGCGAGAATGAGAAAGGTGAAGGATAAGAAGAATCAAATTGGTAGCTTGTAAAAAAGATAGAGTAATAGAGGGGGATAGAGAGAGAGCGAGAATGAGAAAGGTGAAGGATAAGAAGAATCAAATTGGCAGCTTGTAAAAAAGATAGAGTAATAGAGGGGGATAGAGAGAGAGCGAGAATGAGAAAGGGGAAGGATAAGAAGAATCAAATTGGTAGCTTGTAAAAAAGATAGAGTAATAGAGGGGGATAGAGAGAGAGCGAGAATGAGAAAGGTGAAGGATAAGAAGAATCAAATTGGCAGCTTGTAAAAAAGATAGAGTAATAGAGGGGGATAGAGAGAGAGCGAGAATGAGAAAAGGGAAGGATAAGAAGAATCAAATTGGCAGCTTGTAAAAAAGATAGAGTAATAGAGGGGGATAGAGAGAGAGCGAGAATGAGAAAGGTGAAGGATAAGAAGAATCAAATTGGCAGCTTGTAAAAAAGATAGAGTAATAGAGGGGGATAGAGAGAGAGCGAGAATGAGAAAGGTGAAGGATAAGAAGAATCAAATTGGTAGCTTGTAAAAATGATAGAGAAATAGAGGGGGATAGAGAGAGAGCGAGAATGAGAAAGGTGAAGGATAAGAAGAATCAAATTGGTAGCTTGTAAAAAAGATAGAGTAATAGAGGGGGATAGAGAGAGAGCGAGAATGAGAAAGGGGGAGGATAAGAAGAATCAAATTGGCAGCTTGTAAAAAAGATAGAGTAATAGAGGGGGATAGAGAGAGAGCGAGAATGAGAAAGGTGAAGGATAAGAAGAATCAAATTGGCAACTTGTAAAAAAGATAGAGTAATAGAGGGGGATAGAGAGAGAGCGAGAATGAGAAAGGTGAAGGATGAGAAGAATCAAATTGGTAGCTTTTAAAAAAGATAGAGTAATAGAGGGGGATAGAGAGAGAGCGAGAATGAGAAAGGGGAAGGATAAGAAGAATCAAATTGGTAGCTTGTAAAAAAGATAGAGAAATAGAGGGGGATAGAGAGAGAGCGAGAATGAGAAAGGTGAAGGATAAGAAGAATCAAATTGGTAGCTTGTAAAAAAGATAGAGTAATAGAGGGGGATAGAGAGAGAGCGAGAATGAGAAAGGGGGAGGATAAGAAGAATCAAATTGGCAGCTTGTAAAAAAGATAGAGTAATAGAGGGGGATAGAGAGAGAGCGAGAATGAGAAAGGTGAAGGATAAGAAGAATCAAATTGGCAGCTTGTAAAAAAGATAGAGTAATAGAGGGGGATAGAGAGAGAGCGAGAATGAGAAAGGGGAAGGATAAGAAGAATCAAATTGGTAGCTTGTAAAAAAGATAGAGTAATAGAGGGGGATAGAGAGAGAGCGAGAATGAGAAAGGTGAAGGATAAGAAGAATCAAATTCGCAGCTTGTAAAAAAGATAGCGTAATAGAGGGGGATAGAGAGAGAGCGAGAATGAGAAAGGGGAAGGATAAGAAGAATCAAATTGGTAGCTTGTAAAAAAGATAGAGTAATAGAGGGGGATAGAGAGAGAGCGAGAATGAGAAAGGGGAAGGATAAGAAGAATCAAATTGGTAGCTTGTAAAAAAGATAGAGTAATAGAGGGGGATAGAGAGAGAGCGAGAATGAGAAAGGGGAAGGATAAGAAGAATCAAATTGGTAGCTTGTAAAAAAGATAGAGTAATAGAGGGGGATAGAGAGAGAGCGAGAATGAGAAAGGGGAAGGATAAGAAGAATCAAATTGGCAGCTTGTAAAAAAGATAGAGTAATAGAGGGGGATAGAGAGAGAGCGAGAATGAGAAAGGTGAAGGATAAGAAGAATCAAATTGGCAGCTTGTAAAAAAGATAGAGTAATAGAGGGGGATAGAGAGAGAGCGAGAATGAGAAAGGGGAAGGATAAGAAGAATCAAATTGGTAGCTTGTAAAAAAGATAGAGTAATAGAGGGGGATAGAGAGA
Organism: Acanthosepion esculentum; assembly: GCA_964036315.1. Lineage (NCBI taxonomy): Eukaryota > Metazoa > Mollusca > Cephalopoda > Sepiida > Sepiidae > Acanthosepion > Acanthosepion esculentum. The sequence continues at coordinate 79,200,061 of OZ038508.1, read as the reverse complement.
GAGCGAGAATGAGAAAGGTGAAGGATAAGAAGAATCAAATTCGCAGCTTGTAAAAAAGATAGCGTAATAGAGGGGGATAGAGAGAGAGCGAGAATGAGAAAGGGGAAGGATAAGAAGAATCAAATTGGTAGCTTGTAAAAAAGATAGAGTAATAGAGGGGGATAGAGAGAGAGCGAGAATGAGAAAGGTGAAGGATAAGAAGAATCAAATTGGCAGCTTGTAAAAAAGATAGAGTAATAGAGGGGGATAGAGAGAGAGCGAGAATGAGAAAGGGGAAGGATAAGAAGAATCAAATTGGTAGCTTGTAAAAAAGATAGAGTAATAGAGGGGGATAGAGAGAGAGCGAGAATGAGAAAGGGGAAGGATAAGAAGAATCAAATTGGTAGCTTGTAAAAAAGATAGAGTAATAGCGGGGGATAGGGAGATAGCGAGAATGAGAAAGGGGAAGGATAAGAAGAATCAAATTGGCAGCTTGTAAAAAAGATAGAGTAATAGAGGGGGATAGAGAGAGAGCGAGAATGAGAAAGGGGAAGGATGAGAAGAATCAAATTGGTAGCTTGTAAAAAAGATAGAGTAATAGAGGGGGATAGAGAGAGAGCGAGAATGAGAAAGGGGAAGGATAAGAAGAATCAAATTGGTAGCTTGTAAAAAAGATAGAGTAATAGAGGGGGATAGAGAGAGAGCGAGAATGAGAAAGGGGAAGGATAAGAAGAATGAAATTGGTAGCTTGTAAAAAAGATAGAGTAATAGAGGGGGATAGCGAGAGAGCGAGAATGAGAAAGGGGAAGGATGAGAAGAATCAAATTGGTAGCTTGTAAAAAAGATAGAGAAATAGAGGGGGATAGAGAGAGAGCGAGAATGAGAAAGGGGAAGGATGAGAAGAATCAAATTGGCAGCTTGTAAAAAAGATAGAGAAATAGAGGGGGATAGCGAGAGAGCGAGAATGAGAAAGGGGAAGGATGAGAAGAATCAAATTGGCAGCTTGTAAAAAAGATAGAGTAATAGAGGGGGATAGAGAGAGAGCGAGAATGAGAAAGGGGAAGGATGAGAAGAATCAAATTGGTAGCTTGTAAAAAAGATAGAGAAATAAAGGGGGATAGAGAGAGAGCGAGAATGAGAAAGGGGAAGGATGAGAAGAATCAAATTGGTAGCTTGTAAAAAAGATAGAGTAATAGAGGGGGATAGCGAGAGAGCGAGAATGAGAAAGGGGAAGGATGAGAAGAATCAAATTGGTAGCTTGTAAAAAAGATAGAGAAATAAAGGGGGATAGAGAGAGAGCGAGAATGAGAAAGGGGAAGGATGAGAAGAATCAAATTGGCAGCTTGTAAAAAAGATAGAGTAATAGAGGGGGATAGAGAGAGAGCGAGAATGAGAAAGGGGAAGGATGAGAAGAATCAAATTGGTAGCTTGTAAAAAAGATAGAGAAATAAAGGGGGATAGAGAGAGAGCGAGAATGAGAAAGGGGAAGGATGAGAAGAATCAAATTGGTAGCTTGTAAAAAAGATAGAGTAATAGAGGGGGATAGAGAGAGAGCGAGAATGAGAAAGGGGAAGGATAAGAAGAATCAAATTGGTAGCTTGTAAAAAAGATAGAGTAATAGAGGGGGATAGCGAGAGAGCGAGAATGAGAAAGGGGAAGGATGAGAAGAATCAAATTGGTAGCTTGTAAAAAAGATAGAGAAATAAAGGGGGATAGCGAGAGAGCGAGAATGAGAAAGGGGAAGGATGAGAAGAATCAAATTGGTAGCTTGTAAAAAAGATAGAGAAATAGAGGGGGATAGAGAGAGAGCGAGAATGAGAAAGGGGAAGGATGAGAAGAATCAAATTGGCAGCTTGTAAAAAAGATAGAGAAATAGAGGGGGATAGCGAGAGAGCGAGAATGAGAAAGGGGAAGGATGAGAAGAATCAAATTGGCAGCTTGTAAAAAAGATAGAGTAATAGAGGGGGATAGAGAGAGAGCGAGAATGAGAAAGGGGAAGGATGAGAAGAATCAAATTGGTAGCTTGTAAAAAAGATAGAGAAATAAAGGGGGATAGAGAGAGAGCGAGAATGAGAAAGGGGAAGGATGAGAAGAATCAAATTGGTAGCTTGTAAAAAAGATAGAGAAATAGAGGGGGATAGCGAGAGAGCGAGAATGAGAAAGGGGAAGGATGAGAAGAATCAAATTGGTAGCTTGTAAAAAAGATAGAGAAATAGAGGGGGATAGCGAGAGAGCGAGAATGAGAAAGGGGAAGGATGAGAAGAATCAAATTGGCAGCTTGTAAAAAAGATAGAGTAATAGAGGGGGATAGAGAGAGCGCGAGAATGAGAAAGGGGAAGGATGAGAAGAATCAAATTGGTAGCTTGTAAAAAAGATAGAGTAATAAAGGGGGATAGAGAGAGAGCGAGAATGAGAAAGGGGAAGGATAAGAAGAATCAAATTGGTAGCTTGTAAAAAAGATAGAGTAATAGAGGGGGATAGAGAGAGAGCGAGAATGAGAAAGGGGAAGGATAAGAAGAATCAAATTGGCAACTTGTAAAAAAGATAGAGTAATAGAGGGGGATAGAGAGAGAGCGAGAATGAGAAAGGTGAAGGATGAGAAGAATCAAATTGGTAGCTTGTAAAAAAGATAGAGTAATAGAGGGGGATAGAGAGAGAGCGAGAATGTGAAAGGGGAAGGATAAGAAGAATCAAATTGGTAGCTTGTAAAAAAGATAGAGTAATAGAGGGGGATAGAGAGAGAGCGAGAATGAGAAAGGGGAAGGATAAGAAGAATCAAATTGGTAGCTTGTAAAAAAGATAGAGTAATAGAGGGGGATAGAGAGAGAGCGAGAATGAGAAAGGGGAAGGATAAGAAGAATCAAATTGGCAGCTTGTAAAAAAGATAGAGAAATAGAGGGGGATAGAGAGAGAGCGAGAATGAGAAAGGGGAAGGATAAGAAGAATCAAATTGGCAACTTGTAAAAAAGATAGAGTAATAGAGGGGGATAGAGAGAGAGCGAGAATGAGAAAGGGGAAGGATGAGAAGAATCAAATTGGTAGCTTGTAAAAAAGATAGAGTAATAGAGGGGGATAGAGAGAGAGCGACAATGAGAAAGGGGAAGGATAAGAAGAATCAAATTGGTAGCTTGTAAAAAAGATAGAGTAATAGAGGGGGATAGAGAGAGAGCGACAATGAGAAAGGGGAAGGATAAGAAGAATCAAATTGGTAGCTTGTAAAAAAGATAGAGTAATAGAGGGGGATAGAGAGAGAGCGACAATGAGAAAGGGGAAGGATAAGAAGAATCAAATTGGTAGCTTGTAAAAAAGATAGAGAAATAGAGGGGGATAGAGAGAGAGCGAGAATGAGAAAGGGGAAGGATAAGAAGAATCAAATTGGTAGCTTGTAAAAAAGATAGAGTAATAGAGGGGGATAGAGAGAGAGCGAGAATGAGAACGGGGAAGGATAAGAAGAATCAAATTGGTAGCTTGTAAAAAAGATAGAGTAATAGAGGGGGATAGAGAGAGAGCGAGAATGAGAAAGGGGAAGGATGAGAAGAATCAAATTGGCAGCTTGTAAAAAAGATAGAGAAAGAGAGGGGGATAGAGAGAGAGCGAGAATGAGAAAGGGGAAGGATGAGAAGAATCAAATTGGCAGCTTGTAAAAAAGATAGAGAAATAGAGGGGGATAGAGAGAGAGCGAGAATGAGAACGGGGAAGGATAAGAAGAATCAAATTGGCAGCTTGTAAAAAAGATAGAGAAATAGAGGGGGATAGAGAGAGAGCGAGAATGTGAAAGGGGAAGGATAAGAAGAATCAAATTGGCAGCTTGTAAAAAAGATAGAGTAATAGAGGGGGATAGAGAGAGAGCGAGAATGAGAAAGGGGAAGGATAAGAAGAATCAAATTGGCAGCTTGTAAAAAAGATAGAGTAATAGAGGGGGATAGAGAGAGAGCGAGAATGAGAAAGGGGAAGGATAAGAAGAATCAAATTGGCAGCTTGTAAAAAAGATAGAGTAATAGAGGGGGATAGAGAGAGAGCGAGAATGAGAAAGGGGAAGGATAAGAAGAATCAAATTGGCAGCTTGTAAAAAAGATAGAGTAATAGAGGGGGATAGAGAGAGAGCGAGAACGAGAAAGGGGAAGGATAAGAAGAATCAAATTGGCAGCTTGTAAAAAAGATAGAGTAATAGAGGGGGATAGAGAGAGAGCGAGAATGAGAAAGGGGAAGGATAAGAAGAATCAAATTGGCAGCTTGTAAAAAAGATAGAGTAATAGAGGGGGATAGAGAGAGAGCGAGAATGAGAACGGGGAAGGATAAGAAGAATCAAATTGGCAGCTTGTAAAAAAGATAGAGTAATAGAGGGGGATAGAGAGAGAGCGAGAATGAGAAAGGGGAAGGATGAGAAGAATCAAATTGGCAGCTTGTAAAAAAGATAGAGAAAGAGAGGGGGATAGAGAGAGAGCGAGAATGAGAAAGGGGAAGGATGAGAAGAATCAAATTGGCAGCTTGTAAAAAAGATAGAGAAATAGAGGGGGATAGAGAGAGAGCGAGAATGAGAACGGGGAAGGATAAGAAGAATCAAATTGGCAGCTTGTAAAAAAGATAGAGAAATAGAGGGGGATAGAGAGAGAGCGAGAATGTGAAAGGGGAAGGATAAGAAGAATCAAATTGGCAGCTTGTAAAAAAGATAGAGTAATAGAGGGGGATAGAGAGAGAGCGAGAATGAGAAAGGGGAAGGATAAGAAGAATCAAATTGGCAGCTTGTAAAAAAGATAGAGTAATAGAGGGGGATAGAGAGAGAGCGAGAATGAGAAAGGGGAAGGATAAGAAGAATCAAATTGGCAGCTTGTAAAAAAGATAGAGTAATAGAGGGGGATAGAGAGAGAGCGAGAATGAGAAAGGGGAAGGATAAGAAGAATCAAATTGGCAGCTTGTAAAAAGATAGAGTAATAGAGGGGGATAGAGAGAGAGCGAGAATGAGAAAGGGGAAGGATGAGAAGAATCAAATTGGCAGCTTGTAAAAAAGATAGAGTAATAGAGGGGGATAGAGAGAGAGCGAGAATGAGAACGGGGAAGGATAAGAAGAATCAAATTGGCAGCTTGTAAAAAAGATAGAGTAATAGAGGGGGATAGAGAGAGAGCGAGAATGAGAAAGGGGAAGGATGAGAAGAATCAAATTGGCAGCTTGTAAAAAAGATAGAGAAAGAGAGGGGGATAGAGAGAGAGCGAGAATGAGAAAGGGGAAGGATGAGAAGAATCAAATTGGCAGCTTGTAAAAAAGATAGAGAAATAGAGGGGGATAGAGAGAGAGCGAGAATGAGAACGGGGAAGGATAAGAAGAATCAAATTGGCAGCTTGTAAAAAAGATAGAGAAATAGAGGGGGATAGAGAGAGAGCGAGAATGTGAAAGGGGAAGGATAAGAAGAATCAAATTGGCAGCTTGTAAAAAAGATAGAGTAATAGAGGGGGATAGAGAGAGAGCGAGAATGAGAAAGGGGAAGGATAAGAAGAATCAAATTGGCAGCTTGTAAAAAAGATAGAGTAATAGAGGGGGATAGAGAGAGAGCGAGAATGAGAAAGGGGAAGGATAAGAAGAATCAAATTGGCAGCTTGTAAAAAAGATAGAGTAATAGAGGGGGATAGAGAGAGAGCGAGAATGAGAAAGGGGAAGGATAAGAAGAATCAAATTGGCAGCTTGTAAAAAAGATAGAGTAATAGAGGGGGATAGAGAGAGAGCGAGAATGAGAAAGGGGAAGGATAAGAAGAATCAAATTGGCAGCTTGTAAAAAAGATAGAGTAATAGAGGGGGATAGAGAGAGAGCGAGAATGAGAAAGGGGAAGGATAAGAAGAATCAAATTGGCAGCTTGTAAAAAAGATAGAGTAATAGAGGGGGATAGAGAGAGAGCGAGAATGAGAAAGGGGAAGGATAAGAAGAATCAAATTGGCAGCTTGTAAAAAAGATAGAGTAATAGAGGGGGATAGAGAGAGAGCGAGAATGAGAAAGGGGAAGGATAAGAAGAATCAAATTGGCAGCTTTTAAAAAAGATAGAGTAATAGAGGGGGATAGAGAGAGAGCGAGAATGAGAAAGGGGAAGGATGAGAAGAATCAAATTGGTAGCTTGTAAAAAAGATAGAGTAATAGAGGGGGATAGAGAGCGAGCGAGAATGAGAAAGGGGAAGGATGAGAAGAATCAAATTGGCAGCTTGTAAAAAAGATAGAGAAATAGAGGGGGATAGAGAGAGAGCGAGAATGTGAAAGGGGAAGGATAAGAAGAATCAAATTGGCAGCTTGTAAAAAAGATAGAGAAATAGAGGGGGATAGAGAGAGAGCGAGAATGAGAACGGGGAAGGATAAGAAGAATCAAATTGGCAGCTTGTAAAAAAGATAGAGTAATAGAAAGGGATAGAGAGAGAGCGGAATGAGAAAGGGGAAGGATAAGAAGAATCAAATTGGCAGCTTGTAAAAAAGATAGAGAAATAGAGGGGGATAGCGAGAGAGCGAGAATGAGAACGGGGAAGGATAAGAAGAATCAAATTGGTAGCTTGTAAAAAAGATAGAGTAATAGAGGGGGATAGAGAGAGAGCGAGAATGAGAAAGGGGAAGGATGAGAAGAATCAAATTGGTAGCTTGTAAAAAAGATAGAGTAATAGAGGGGGATAGAGAGAGAGCGAGAATGAGAAAGGGGAAGGATGAGAAGAATCAAATTGGTAGCTTGTAAAAAAGATAGAGTAATAGAGGGGGATACAGAGAGAGCGAGAATGAGAAAGGTGAAGGATAAGAAGAATCAAATTGGCAGCTTGTAAAAAAGATAGAGTAATAGAGGGGGATAGAGAGAGAGCGAGAATGAGAAAGGTGAAGGATAAGAAGAATCAAATTGGTAGCTTGTAAAAAAGATAGAGAAATAGAGGGGGATAGAGAGAGAGCGAGAATGAGAAAGGTAAAGGATAAGAAGAATCAAATTGGTAGCTTGTAAAAAAGATAGAGTAATAGAGAGGGATAGGGAGAGAGCGAGAATGAGAAAGGGGAAGGATGAGAAGAATCAAATTGGTAGCTTGTAAAAAAGATAGAGAAATAAAGGGGGATAGAGAGAGAGCGAAAATGAGAAAGGGGAAGGATGAGAAGAATCAAATTGGTAGCTTGTAAAAAAGATAGAGAAATAGAGGGGGATAGAGAGAGAGCGAGAATGAGAAAGGGGAAGGATGAGAAGAATCAAATTGGTAGCTTGTAAAAAAGATAGAGTAATAGAGGGGGATAGAGAGATAGCGAGAATGTGAAAGGGGAAGGATAAGAAGAATCAAATTGGTAGCTTGTAAAAAAGATAGAGTAATATAGGGGGATAGAGAGAGAGCGAGAATGAGAAAGGGGAAGGATAAGAAGAATCAAATTGGTAGCTTGTAAAAAAGATAGAGTAATAGAGGGGGATAGAGAGAGAGCGAGAATGAGAAAGGGGAAGGATGAGAAGAATCAAATTGGCAGCTTGTAAAAAAGATAGAGAAATAAAGGGGGATAGAGAGAGAGCGAGAATGAGAAAGGGGAAGGATAAGAAGAATCAAATTGGCAGCTTGTAAAAAAGATAGAGAAATAAAGGGGGATAGAGAGAGAGCGAGAATGAGAAAGGTGAAGGATAAGAAGAATCAAATTGGCAGCTTGTAAAAAAGATAGAGTAATAGAGGGGGATAGAGAGAGAGCGAGAATGAGAAAGGGGAAGGATAAGAAGAATCAAATTGGCAGCTTGTAAAAAAGATAGAGTAATAGAGGGGGATAGAGAGAGAGCGAGAATGAGAAAGGTGAAGGATAAGAAGAATCAAATTGGTAGCTTGTAAAAAAGATAGAGAAATAGAGGGGGATAGAGAGAGAGCGAGAATGAGAAAGAGGAAGGATGAGAAGAATCAAATTGGTAGCTTGTAAAAAAGATAGGGAAATAGAGGGGGATAGAGAGAGAGCGAGAATGAGAAAGGGGAAGGATGAGAAGAATCAAATTGGTAGCTTGTAAAAAAGATAGAGTAATAGAGGGGGATAGAGAGATAGCGAGAATGTGAAAGGGGAAGGATAAGAAGAATCAAATTGGTAGCTTGTAAAAAAGATAGAGTAATAGAGGGGGATAGAGAGAGAGCGAGAATGAGAAAGGGGAAGGATAAGAAGAATCAAATTGGCAGCTTGTAAAAAAGATAGAGAAATAAAGGGGGATAGAGAGAGAGCGAGAATGAGAAAGGTGAAGGATAAGAAGAATCAAATTGGCAGCTTGTAAAAAAGATAGAGTAATAGAGGGGGATAGAGAGAGAGCGAGAATGAGAAAGGGGAAGGATAAGAAGAATCAAATTGGCAGCTTGTAAAAAAGATAGAGAAATAAAGGGGGATAGAGAGAGAGCGAGAATGAGAAAGGGGAAGGATAAGAAGAATCAAATTGGCAGCTTGTAAAAAAGATAGAGAAATAAAGGGGGATAGAGAGAGAGCGAGAATGAGAAAGGGGAAGGATAAGAAGAATCAAATTGGCAGCTTGTAAAAAAGATAGAGTAATAGAGGGGGATAGAGAGAGAGCGAGAATGAGAAAGGGGAAGGATGAGAAGAATCAAATTGGCAGATTGTAAAAAAGATAGAGAAATAGAGGGGGATAGAGAGAGAGCGAGAATGAGAAAGGGGAAGGATGAGAAGAATCAAATTGGCAGCTTGTAAAAAAGATAGAGAAATAGAGGGGGATAGAGAGAGAGCGAGAATGAGAACGGGGAAGGATGAGAAGAATCAAATTGGCAGCTTGTAAAAAAGATAGAGAAATAGAGGGGGATAGAGAGAGAGCGAGAATGAGAAAGGGGAAGGATAAGAAGAATCAAATTGGCAGCTTTTAAAAAAGATAGAGTAATAGAGGGGGATAGAGAGAGAGCGAGAATGAGAAAGGGGAAGGATGAGAAGAATCAAATTGGTAGCTTGTAAAAAAGATAGAGAAATAGAGGGGGATAGAGAGAGAGCGAGAATGTGAAAGGGGAAGGATAAGAAGAATCAAATTGGCAGCTTGTAAAAAAGATAGAGAAATAGAGGGGGATAGAGAGAGAGCGAGAATGTGAAAGGGGAAGGATAAGAAGAATCAAATTGGCAGCTTGTAAAAAAGATAGAGAAATAGAGGGGGATAGCGAGAGAGCGAGAATGAGAACGGGGAAGGATAAGAAGAATCAAATTGGCAGCTTGTAAAAAAGATAGAGTAATAGAGGGGGATAGAGAGAGAGCGAGAATGAGAAAGGGGAAGGATGAGAAGAATCAAATTGGCAGCTTGTAAAAAAGATAGAGAAATAGAGGGGGATAGAGAGAGAGCGAGAATGAGAACGGGGAAGGATAAGAAGAATCAAATTGGCAGCTTGTAAAAAAGATAGAGAAATAGAGGGGGATAGAGAGAGAGCGAGAATGAGAAAGGGGAAGGATGAGAAGAATCAAATTGGCAGCTTTTAAAAAAGATAGAGAAATAGAGGGGGATAGAGAGAGAGCGAGAATGTGAAAGGGGAAGGATAAGAAGAATCAAATTGGCAGCTTGTAAAAAAGATAGAGAAATAGAGGGGGATAGCGAGAGAGCGAGAATGAGAACGGGGAAGGATAAGAAGAATCAAATTGGCAGCTTGTAAAAAAGATAGAGTAATAGAGGGGGATAGAGAGAGAGCGAGAATGAGAAAGGGGAAGGATGAGAAGAATCAAATTGGCAGCTTGTAAAAAAGATAGAGAAATAGAGGGGGATAGAGAGAGAGCGAGAATGAGAAAGGGGAAGGATGAGAAGAATCAAATTGGCAGCTTGTAAAAAAGATAGAGAAATAGAGGGGGATAGAGAGAGAGCGAGAATGAGAACGGGGAAGGATAAGAAGAATCAAATTGGCAGCTTGTAAAAAAGATAGAGAAATAGAGGGGGATAGAGAGAGAGCGAGAATGTGAAAGGGGAAGGATAAGAAGAATCAAATTGGCAGCTTGTAAAAAAGATAGAGTAATAGAGGGGGATAGAGAGAGAGCGAGAATGAGAAAGGGGAAGGATGAGAAGAATCAAATTGGTAGCTTGTAAAAAAGATAGAGTAATAGAGGGGGATAGAGAGAGAGCGAGAATGAGAAAGGGGAAGGATGAGAAGAATCAAATTGGTAGCTTTTAAAAAAGATAGAGAAATAGAGGGGGATAGAGAGAGAGCGAGAATGAGAAAGGTGAAGGATAAGAAGAATCAAATTGGCAGCTTTTAAAAAAGATAGAGTAATAGAGGGGGATAGAGAGAGAGCGAGAATGAGAACGGGGAAGGATAAGAAGAATCAAATTGGCAGCTTGTAAAAAAGATAGAGTAATAGAGGGGGATAGAGAGAGAGCGAGAATGAGAAAGGGGAAGGATGAGAAGAATCAAATTGGTAGCTTGTAAAAAAGATAGAGTAATAGAGGGGGATAGAGAGAGAGCGAGAATGAGAAAGGTGAAGGATAAGAAGAATCAAATTGGCAGCTTTTAAAAAAGATAGAGAAATAGAGGTGGATAGAGAGAGAGCGAGAATGTGAAAGGGGAAGGATAAGAAGAATCAAATTGGCAGCTTGTAAAAAAGATAGAGAAATAGAGGGGGATAGAGAGAGAGCGACAATGAGAACGGGGAAGGATAAGAAGAATCAAATTGGCAGCTTGTAAAAAAGATAGAGTAATAGAGGGGGATAGAGAGAGAGCGGAATGAGAAAGGGGAAGGATAAGAAGAATCAAATTGGCAGCTTGTAAAAAAGATAGAGAAATAGAGGGGGATAGAGAGAGAGCGAGAATGTGAAAGGGGAAGGATAAGAAGAATCAAATTGGCAGCTTGTAAAAAAGATAGAGAAATAGAGGGGGATAGAGAGAGAGCGACAATGAGAACGGGGAAGGATAAGAAGAATCAAATTGGCAGCTTGTAAAAAAGATAGAGTAATAGAGGGGGATAGAGAGAGAGCGGAATGAGAAAGGGGAAGGATAAGAAGAATCAAATTGGCAGCTTGTAAAAAAGATAGAGAAATAGAGGGGGATAGAGAGAGAGCGAGAATGAGAAAGGGGAAGGATAAGAAGAATCAAATTGGCAGCTTGTAAAAAAGATAGAGAAATAGAGGGGGATAGAGAGAGAGCGACAATGAGAACGGGGAAGGATAAGAAGAATCAAATTGGCAGCTTGTAAAAAAGATAGAGTAATAGAGGGGGATAGAGAGAGAGCGGAATGAGAAAGGGGAAGGATAAGAAGAATCAAATTGGCAGCTTTTAAAAAAGATAGAGAAATAGAGGTGGATAGAGAGAGAGCGAGAATGTGAAAGGGGAAGGATAAGAAGAATCAAATTGGCAGCTTGTAAAAAAGATAGAGAAATAGAGGGGGATAGAGAGAGAGCGACAATGAGAACGGGGAAGGATAAGAAGAATCAAATTGGCAGCTTGTAAAAAAGATAGAGTAATAGAGGGGGATAGAGAGAGAGCGGAATGAGAAAGGGGAAGGATAAGAAGAATCAAATTGGCAGCTTGTAAAAAAGATAGAGAAATAGAGGGGGATAGAGAGAGAGCGAGAATGAGAAAGGGAAAGGATAAGAAGAATCAAATTGGCAGCTTGTAAAAAAGATAGAGAAATAGAGGGGGATAGAGAGAGAGCGAGAATGAGAACGGGGAAGGATAAGAAGAATCAAATTGGCAGCTTGTAAAAAAGATAGAGAAATAGAGGGGGATAGAGAGAGAGCGAGAATGAGAAAGGTGAAGGATAAGAAGAATCAAATTGGCAGCTTGTAAAAAAGATAGAGAAATAGAGGGGGATAGAGAGAGAGCGAGAATGAGAAAGGGGAAGGATAAGAAGAATCAAATTGGCAGCTTGTAAAAAAGATAGAGAAATAGAGGGGGATAGAGAGAGAGCGACAATGAGAACGGGGAAGGATAAGAAGAATCAAATTGGCAGCTTGTAAAAAAGATAGAGTAATAGAGGGGGATAGAGAGAGAGCGGAATGAGAAAGGGGAAGGATAAGAAGAATCAAATTGGCAGCTTTTAAAAAAGATAGAGAAATAGAGGTGGATAGAGAGAGAGCGAGAATGTGAAAGGGGAAGGATAAGAAGAATCAAATTGGCAGCTTGTAAAAAAGATAGAGAAATAGAGGGGGATAGAGAGAGAGCGACAATGAGAACGGGGAAGGATAAGAAGAATCAAATTGGCAGCTTGTAAAAAAGATAGAGTAATAGAGGGGGATAGAGAGAGAGCGGAATGAGAAAGGGGAAGGATAAGAAGAATCAAATTGGCAGCTTGTAAAAAAGATAGAGAAATAGAGGGGGATAGAGAGAGAGCGAGAATGAGAAAGGGAAAGGATAAGAAGAATCAAATTGGCAGCTTGTAAAAAAGATAGAGAAATAGAGGGGGATAGAGAGAGAGCGAGAATGAGAACGGGGAAGGATAAGAAGAATCAAATTGGCAGCTTGTAAAAAAGATAGAGAAATAGAGGGGGATAGAGAGAGAGCGAGAATGAGAAAGGTGAAGGATAAGAAGAATCAAATTGGCAGCTTGTAAAAAAGATAGAGAAATAGAGGGGGATAGAGAGAGAGCGAGAATGAGAAAGGTGAAGGATAAGAAGAATCAAATTGGCAGCTTGTAAAAAAGATAGAGAAATAGAGGGGGATAGAGAGAGAGCGAGAATGTGAAAGGGGAAGGATAAGAAGAATCAAATTGGTAGCTTGTAAAAAAGATAGAGAAATAGAGGGGGATAGCGAGAGAGCGAGAATGAGAAAGGGGAAGGATAAGAAGAATCAAATTGGCAGCTTGTAAAAAAGATAGAGAAATAGAGGGGGATAGAGAGAGAGCGAGAATGAGAAAGGGGAAGGATAAGAAGAATCAAATTGGTAGCTTGTAAAAAAGATAGAGAAATAGAGGGGGATAGAGAGAGAGCGAGAATGAGAAAGGGGAAGGATAAGAAGAATCAAATTGGCAGCTTGTAAAAAAGATAGAGAAATAGAGGGGGATAGAGAGAGAGCGAGAATGAGAAAGGGGAAGGATAAGAAGAATCAAATTGGTAGCTTGTAAAAAAGATAGAGAAATAGAGGGGGATAGCGAGAGAGCGAGAATGAGAACGGGGAAGGATAAGAAGAATCAAATTGGCAGCTTGTAAAAAAGATAGAGTAATAGAGGGGGATAGAGAGAGAGCGAGAATGAGAAAGGGGAAGGATGAGAAGAATCAAATTGGTAGCTTGTAAAAAAGATAGAGAAATAGAGGGGGATAGAGAGAGAGCGAGAATGAGAAAGGGGAAGGATAAGAAGAATCAAATTGGCAGCTTGTAAAAAAGATAGAGAAATAGAGGGGGATAGAGAGAGAGCGAGAATGTGAAAGGGGAAGGATAAGAAGAATCAAATTGGTAGCTTGTAAAAAAGATAGAGAAATAGAGGGGGATAGCGAGAGAGCGAGAATGAGAAAGGGGAAGGATAAGAAGAATCAAATTGGCAGCTTGTAAAAAAGATAGAGAAATAGAGGGGGATAGAGAGAGAGCGAGAATGAGAAAGGGGAAGGATAAGAAGAATCAAATTGGTAGCTTGTAAAAAAGATAGAGAAATAGAGGGGGATAGCGAGAGAGCGAGAATGAGAAAGGGGAAGGATAAGAAGAATCAAATTGGCAGCTTGTAAAAAAGATAGAGAAATAGAGGGGGATAGAGAGAGAGCGAGAATGAGAAAGGGGAAGGATGAGAAGAATCAAATTGGCAGCTTGTAAAAAAGATAGAGAAATAGAGGGGGATAGAGAGAGAGCGAGAATGTGAAAGGGGAAGGATAAGAAGAATCAAATTGGCAGCTTGTAAAAAAGATAGAGTAATAGAGGGGGATAGAGAGAGAGCGGAATGAGAAAGGGGAAGGATAAGAAGAATCAAATTGGCCGCTTGTAAAAAAGATAGAGAAATAGAGGGGGATAGAGAGAGAGCGGAATGAGAAAGGTGAAGGATAAGAAGAATCAAATTGGCAGCTTGTAAAAAAGATAGAGAAATAGAGGGGGATAGAGAGAGAGCGGAATGAGAACGGGGAAGGATAAGAAGAATCAAATTGGCAGCTTGTAAAAAAGATAGAGTAATAGAGGGGGATAGCGAGAGAGCGAGAATGAGAACGGGGAAGGATAAGAAGAATCAAATTGGCCGCTTGTAAAAAAGATAGAGTAATAGAGGGGGATAGAGAGAGAGCGAGAATGAGAAAGGTGAAGGATAAGAAGAATCAAATTGGCAGCTTGTAAAAAAGATAGAGAAATAGAGGGGGATAGAGAGAGAGCGAGAATGAGAACGGGGAAGGATAAGAAGAATCAAATTGGCAGCTTGTAAAAAAGATAGAGTAATAGAGGGGGATAGAGAGAGAGCGGAATGAGAAAGGGGAAGGATAAGAAGAATCAAATTGGCAGCTTGTAAAAAAGATAGAGTAATAGAGGGGGATAGAGAGAGAGCGAGAATGAGAAAGGGGAAGGATAAGAAGAATCAAATTGGCAGCTTGTAAAAAAGATAGAGAAATATAGGGGGATAGAGAGAGAGCGAGAATGTGAAAGGGGAAGGATAAGAAGAATCAAATTGGCAGCTTGTAAAAAAGATAGAGTAATAGAGGGGGATAGAGAGAGAGCGGAATGAGAAAGGGGAAGGATAAGAAGAATCAAATTGGCCGCTTGTAAAAAAGATAGAGAAATAGAGGGGGATAGAGAGAGAGCGGAATGAGAAAGGGGAAGGATAAGAAGAATCAAATTGGCAGCTTGTAAAAAAGATAGAGTAATAGAGGGGGATAGAGAGAGAGCGGAATGAGAAAGGGGAAGGATAAGAAGAATCAAATTGGCAGCTTGTAAAAAAGATAGAGAAATAGAGGGGGATAGAGAGAGAGCGGAATGAGAAAGGGGAAGGATAAGAAGAATCAAATTGGCAGCTTGTAAAAAAGATAGAGTAATAGAGGGGGATAGAGAGAGAGCGGAATGAGAAAGGGGAAGGATAAGAAGAATCAAATTGGCAGCTTGTAAAAAAGATAGAGAAATAGAGGGGGATAGAGAGAGAGCGGAATGAGAAAGGGGAAGGATAAGAAGAATCAAATTGGCAGCTTGTAAAAAAGATAGAGTAATAGAGGGGGATAGAGAGAGAGCGGAATGAGAAAGGGGAAGGATAAGAAGAATCAAATTGGCAGCTTGTAAAAAAGATAGAGTAATAGAGGGGGATAGAGAGAGAGCGAGAATGAGAAAGGGGAAGGATAAGAAGAATCAAATTGGCAGCTTGTAAAAAAGATAGAGAAATATAGGGGGATAGAGAGAGAGCGAGAATGTGAAAGGGGAAGGATAAGAAGAATCAAATTGGCAGCTTGTAAAAAAGATAGAGTAATAGAGGGGGATAGAGAGAGAGCGGAATGAGAAAGGGGAAGGATAAGAAGAATCAAATTGGCAGCTTGTAAAAAAGATAGAGAAATAGAGGGGGATAGAGAGAGAGCGAGAATGAGAAAGGGGAAGGATGAGAAGAATCAAATTGGCAGCTTGTAAAAAAGATAGAGAAATAGAGGGGGATAGAGAGAGAGCGAGAATGTGAAAGGGGAAGGATAAGAAGAATCAAATTGGCAGCTTGTAAAAAAGATAGAGAAATAGAGGGGGATAGAGAGAGAGCGAGAATGAGAACGGGGAAGGATAAGAAGAATCAAATTGGCAGCTTGTAAAAAAGATAGAGTAATAGAGGGGGATAGAGAGAGAGCGGAATGAGAAAGGGGAAGGATAAGAAGAATCAAATTGGCAGCTTGTAAAAAAGATAGAGTAATAGAGGGGGATAGAGAGAGAGCGAGAATGAGAAAGGGGAAGGATAAGAAGAATCAAATTGGCAGCTTGTAAAAAAGATAGAGAAATAGAGGGGGATAGAGAGAGAGCGAGAATGAGAAAGGGGAAGGATAAGAAGAATCAAATTGGCAGCTTGTAAAAAAGATAGAGAAATAGAGGGGGATAGAGAGAGAGCGAGAATGAGAAAGGGGAAGGATGAGAAGAATCAAATTGGCAGCTTGTAAAAAAGATAGAGAAATAGAGGGGGATAGAGAGAGAGCGAGAATGTGAAAGGGGAAGGATAAGAAGAATCAAATTGGCAGCTTGTAAAAAAGATAGAGAAATAGAGGGGGATAGAGAGAGAGCGAGAATGTGAAAGGGGAAGGATAAGAAGAATCAAATTGGCAGCTTGTAAAAAAGATAGAGAAATAGAGGGGGATAGAGAGAGAGCGAGAATGAGAACGGGGAAGGATAAGAAGAATCAAATTGGCAGCTTGTAAAAAAGATAGAGTAATAGAGGGGGATAGAGAGAGAGCGGAATGAGAAAGGGGAAGGATAAGAAGAATCAAATTGGCAGCTTGTAAAAAAGA
This sequence comes from Acanthosepion esculentum, assembly GCA_964036315.1. Lineage (NCBI taxonomy): Eukaryota > Metazoa > Mollusca > Cephalopoda > Sepiida > Sepiidae > Acanthosepion > Acanthosepion esculentum. The sequence continues at coordinate 79,183,789 of OZ038508.1, read as the reverse complement.
TAGAGTAATAGAGGGGGATAGAGAGAGAGCGAGAATGAGAAAGGGGAAGGATAAGAAGAATCAAATTGGCAGCTTGTAAAAAAGATAGAGAAATAGAGGGGGATAGAGAGAAAGCGAGAATGAGAAAGGGGAAGGATGAGAAGAATCAAATTGGCAGCTTGTAAAAAAGATAGAGAAATAGAGGGGGATAGAGAGAGAGCGAGAATGTGAAAGGGGAAGGATAAGAAGAATCAAATTGGCAGCTTGTAAAAAAGATAGAGAAATAGAGGGGGATAGCGAGAGAGCGAGAATGAGAACGGAGAAGGATAAGAAGAATCAAATTGGCAGCTTGTAAAAAAGATAGAGTAATAGAGGGGGATAGAGAGAGAGCGAGAATGAGAAAGGGGAAGGATGAGAAGAATCAAATTGGCAGCTTGTAAAAAAGATAGAGAAATAGAGGGGGATAGAGAGAGAGCGAGAATGAGAAAGGGGAAGGATGAGAAGAATCAAATTGGCAGCTTGTAAAAAAGATAGAGAAATAGAGGGGGATAGAGAGAGAGAGAGAATGAGAAAGGGGAAGGATAAGAAGAATCAAATTGGTAGCTTGTAAAAAAGATAAAGAAATAGAGGGGGATAGAGAGAGAGCGAGAATGAGAAAGGGGAAGGATAAGAAGAATCAAATTGGTAGCTTGTAAAAAAGATAGAGAAATAGAGGGGGATAGAGAGAGAGCGAGAATGAGAAAGGGGAAGGATAAGAAGAATCAAATTGGTAGCTTTTAAAAAAGATAGAGAAATAGAGGTGGATAGAGAGAGAGCGAGAATGAGAAAGGGGAAGGATAAGAAGAATCAAATTGGCAGCATGTAAAAAAGATAGAGTAATAGAGGGGGATAGAGAGAGAGCGAGAATGAGAAAGGGGAAGGATAAGAAGAATCAAATTGGTAGCTTGTAAAAAAGATAGAGTAATAGAGGGGGATAGAGAGAGAGCGAGAATGAGAAAGGTGAAGGATAAGAAGAATCAAATTGGTAGCTTGTAAAAAAGATAGAGTAATAGAGGGGGATAGAGAGAGAGCGAGAATGAGAAAGGTGAAGGATAAGAAGAATCAAATTGGTAGCTTGTAAAAAAGATAGAGTAATAGAGGGGGATAGAGAGAGAGCGAGAATGAGAAAGGGGAAGGATAAGAAGAATCAAATTGGCAGCATGTAAAAAAGATAGAGTAATAGAGGGGGATAGAGAGAGAGCGAGAATGAGAAAGGGGAAGGATAAGAAGAATCAAATTGGCAGCTTGTAAAAAAGATAGAGTAATAGAGGGGGATAGAGAGAGAGCGAGAATGAGAAAGGTGAAGGATAAGAAGAATCAAATTGGTAGCTTGTAAAAAAGATAGAGTAATAGAGGGGGATAGAGAGAGAGCGAGAATGAGAAAGGGGAAGGATAAGAAGAATCAAATTGGCAGCATGTAAAAAAGATAGAGTAATAGAGGGGGATAGAGAGAGAGCGAGAATGAGAAAGGGGAAGGATAAGAAGAATCAAATTGGTAGCTTGTAAAAAAGATAGAGTAATAGAGGGGGATAGAGAGAGAGCGAGAATGAGAAAGGGGAAGGATAAGAAGAATCAAATTGGCAGCTTGTAAAAAAGATAGAGAAATAGAGGGGGATAGAGAGAGAGCGAGAATGAGAAAGGTGAAGGATAAGAAGAATCAAATTGGTAGCTTGTAAAAAAGATAGAGTAATAGAGGGGGATAGAGAGAGAGCGAGAATGAGAAAGGGGAAGGACAAGAAGAATCAAATTGGTAGCTTGTAAAAAAGATAGAGAAATAGAGGGGGATAGAGAGAGAGCGAGAATGAGAAAGGTGAAGGATAAGAAGAATCAAATTGGCAGCTTGTAAAAAAGATAGAGTAATAGTGGGGATAGAGAGAGAGCGAGAATGAGAAAGGGGAAGGATAAGAAGAATCAAATTGGCAGCTTGTAAAAAAGATAGAGTAATAGAGGGGGATAGAGAGAGAGCGAGAATGAGAAAGGTGAAGGATAAGAAGAATCAAATTGGTAGCTTGTAAAAAAGATAGAGAAATAGAGGGGGATAGAGAGAGAGCGAGAATGAGAAAGGGGAAGGATAAGAAGAATCAAATTGGCAGCTTGTAAAAAAGATAGAGAAATAGAGGGGGATAGAGAGAGAGCGAGAATGAGAAAGGTGAAGGATAAGAAGAATCAAATTGGCAGCTTGTAAAAAAGATAGAGAAATAGAGGGGGATAGAGAGAGAGCGAGAATGAGAACGGGGAAGGATAAGAAGAATCAAATTGGTAGCTTGTAAAAAAGATAGAGTAATAGAGGGGGATAGAGAGAGAGCGAGAATGAGAAAGGTGAAGGATAAGAAGAATCAAATTGGTAGCTTGTAAAAAAGATAGAGAAATAGAGGGGGATAGAGAGAGAGCGAGAATGAGAAAGGGGAAGGATAAGAAGAATCAAATTGGTAGCTTGTAAAAAAGATAGAGAAATAGAGGGGGATAGAGAGAGAGCGAGAATGAGAACGGGGAAGGATAAGAAGAATCAAATTGGTAGCTTGTAAAAAAGATAGAGTAATAGAGGGGGATAGAGAGAGAGCGAGAATGAGAAAGGGGAAGGATAAGAAGAATCAAATTGGCAGCTTGTAAAAAAGATAGAGAAATAGAGGGGGATAGAGAGAGAGCGAGAATGAGAAAGGTGAAGGATAAGAAGAATCAAATTGGTAGCTTGTAAAAAAGATAGAGTAATAGAGGGGGATAGAGAGAGAGCGAGAATGAGAAAGGGGAAGGATAAGAAGAATCAAATTGGTAGCTTGTAAAAAAGATAGAGAAATAGAGGGGGATAGAGAGAGAGCGAGAATGAGAAAGGTGAAGGATAAGAAGAATCAAATTGGTAGCTTGTAAAAAAGATAGAGTAATAGAGGGGGATAGAGAGAGAGCGAGAATGAGAACGGGGAAGGATAAGAAGAATCAAATTGGCAGCTTGTAAAAAAGATAGAGAAATAGAGGGGGTTAGCGAGAGAGCGAGAATGAGAAAGGGGAAGGATAAGAAGAATCAAATTGGCAGCTTGTAAAAAAGATAGAGAAATAGAGGGGTATAGAGAGAGAGCGAGAATGAGAAAGGTGAAGGATAAGAAGAATCAAATTGGCAGCTTGTAAAAAAGATAGAGAAATAGAGGGGTATAGAGAGAGAGCGAGAATGAGAAAGGTGAAGGATAAGAAGAATCAAATTGGCAGCTTGTAAAAAAGATAGAGAAATAGAGGGGTATAGAGAGAGAGCGAGAATGAGAAAGGTGAAGGATAAGAAGAATCAAATTGGCAGCTTGTAAAAAAGATAGAGAAATAGAGGGGTATAGAGAGAGAGCGAGAATGAGAAAGGTGAAGGATAAGAAGAATCAAATTGGCAGCTTGTAAAAAAGATAGAGAAATAGAGGGGTATAGAGAGAGAGCGAGAATGAGAAAGGGGAAGGATAAGAAGAATCAAATTGGCAGCTTGTAAAAAAGATAGAGTAATAGAGGGGGATAGAGAGAGAGCGAGAATGAGAAAGGGGAAGGATAAGAAGAATCAAATTGGCAGCTTGTAAAAAAGATAGAGAAATAGAGGGGTATAGAGAGAGAGCGAGAATGAGAAAGGTGAAGGATAAGAAGAATCAAATTGGCAGCTTGTAAAAAAGATAGAGAAATAGAGGGGTATAGAGAGAGAGCGAGAATGAGAAAGGGGAAGGATAAGAAGAATCAAATTGGCAGCTTGTAAAAAAGATAGAGTAATAGAGGGGGATAGAGAGAGAGCGAGAATGAGAAAGGTGAAGGATAAGAAGAATCAAATTGGCAGCTTGTAAAAAAGATAGAGAAATAGAGGGGTATAGAGAGAGAGCGAGAATGAGAAAGGGGAAGGATAAGAAGAATCAAATTGGCAGCTTGTAAAAAAGATAGAGTAATAGAGGGGGATAGCGAGAGAGCGAGAATGAGAAAGGTGAAGGATAAGAAGAATCAAATTGGCAGCTTGTAAAAAAGATAGAGAAATATAAGGGGATAGAGAGAGAGCGAGAATGAGAAAGGTGAAGGATAAGAAGAATCAAATTGGTAGCATAGGACAACTGAATGAAGCAGGAAGATTTTCGCACGTTTCGTAATGACGTAATAGCTAGACAAATAAAAATCGACGCTTGCTTATGTGTACATGTGGGTGAAGAAATCGTGGGTACAAAAATTAAAAGTGATATTTAGGAAGTGCGTTATCCGCAATACGGTAATTGGCACCTACGATGACATTGTCTTTGATACTGATCAGTCAAGTGCCACAAGTAATACACACTTGGGCGATTATGTATCTTTCGATACATGACTGACGAGGCAGATTTTTCCAGTAGCTTGCCATTTCTTTCTGCGCTAGACTGGTTCGAAGTCACCTAGTCTGTCCTGCTGTTCAATCCATAACTAAAGGGAGAAGTGATGGATTCATGCCTTTCCCAAGGGAATTGCACATAAATGAAAGTAATAAACTCGACTGGAATTCGAACACGACTCTCCGAGCTCTCACCCTGAGCCAGTATCCATGACATCACAACGCATATCCAATTATGAAATGTCTGAATCCTTTCCAAGGTGATAGCAAAAAGTATCGGATTGAATGTTTTTATCCGCATTTCTTCTGTCCTTCTTTTTACCTATTCTATAGGATGTCCCTAAAGTCTGGACACAGGCAAAAATGCATATTTTCAAGAAAATTTATTTAATTTTTATTCTTTTTAATGAATTGGAATATTAAAAAATAACATCTTCAATGTGATTTCTATCATTTGTAATGCAAATATCGATGTACTTTCCAAACAACCATGTGTAATCTGTGGAGGAAAAAAATATAGTTAATGAGATTTCCTATATGTCCAGATTTTAGGGACACACTGTGCAGAAAGAAAACATTTTTAATACACGACACGGATTTCTTACCTCTCGCTCATTTTTGAGTGCGATAAAATCCCCATCTTCTGATGTTGACCAATGGTCTCGATTCTGGACAGTTTGGGATCTGGTTACAGTTGGGAAAGCTGAGACCATCCCCAATTTCTCATTCGAATCTTTGTTCATAGTGTGTACTAAAGATGGCCGGGTAGCATCAAATCTAAAATAAAAAAGAAAAGGGAACTTCATCGGATATAAATTCAGATGTTAAAATAAAAGCTAGCATGAATGTACAAATTTCAATTGGTATATTTTAATAAGAAGGCGCAATTGGATAGCGAAAGATGCATTTCAAAAGCTAAGCATAGAATTAAGAAACAGAAAAACATCTTTAGGAACAAAGAAAAATAGTACTGAACTATCTATTTTCCTATAAAGCAGTGAATGCTGGACAATCTCCTGAGAAATAAAGAAGAGACTTGAAGCAATAGAAATGTTGACTTACAAAAAGATGCTGAGGATACTGTGAATCGAACATGTGAGCAACGGCAAAGTTTTAGAGAAAATGGAAACAAAACGGAAACTTATACCATCAGGTTCGGTTTGGTTTGATTTATTTTACGGCATATCAACCTCAATGAGTTATTTAATGCCGACAAGATTTTATTGCTGGTAATATTTTTTATCAAAAATGTATTGCTGGTAATGTTTTTTCAAAATGTATTGCTTGTAGTTTTTAAATGAATCCATTTTTTTTTCAAAAAGGTATTTCTCGTAATTATATTTCCAAAATATATTGCTGGTATTAAAACCTATTTTTACACTTTTATCGTATTTTAACTCCAGTTTGGGGGTTAACTCTTTGCCTATAGCTGGGAGCCTACCAGGTTTCTACCGCCCCGTTTAGCATCAGGAAGAGACAGTTGAATGAGGATAAAGAGAAAAGAGGGAATTCAAAGTCTAAAAGAGACTGAAAGAACCGATAGGCGAAAATATTCTCATTTAACAAGAGCAACCACAGCAGAGCAGGCGATGAATTTCCTAAGCGATCTTTTTCAATGGAATAAAAGCTAAATGTATCAAATGAAATCAAGCAGGACAAGCTTTTAACCGACCCAACTTAACACGATGTCTTCTTATTCTTATTCTTCTTTATGGGCCGTATCCCCTCAGGACGTAGGCGATCATGGCTCTCCACAATTTCCTTTCCTTTGTAGCTCTTAACAAATGTTGTCTTTTTGTTATTTCTCCTAAAACCTTTTCGGACATCCATTTACCCAAGCTCAATTACAGTCTGCAAGAACTGCCATGTCAATAAGAAAGCAAATTCTGTTTTTGTCATCTTTTATCACGATGTCTAAGCGATTAGCATTGATTGTTCTGCCTGTGTGTATTGTACATTGACATTAAATTCTTACAGGTCCTATGTCTGTAACCGGGTCTGGGTGGTATTTGTACCAATTACTTGCAGTGTCCTTCTCGTAAAAGTTGCAGATTTTCAAGTGAAGATATTGGCCCACCCTGTCACGCCAAGTTTTATATTCGACGTGATACTAGATGTTCAATTGTTTCTGGATATTCATAACAGAATCTGCATTTGGGATCAACACAATCTTTCAATAAGTTTGGTTGATAATTTCCAGTTTGCAACGTTGTTACGAATGGCTACTTTCCTGATTGTTTGCCCTTTCCTCTCTCTTTCTGATGGTCTTCTCCTCATCTCCCTCTCTGATCGCCCCCTCCTCTCTCTTTTTTTCTGATTATCTTCTATTATCTCTTTCTGATTGTCTTCTTCAGTCTCGCTTTTTGATCGTCTCCTCTTCTCTCTCTTCCTGATTTTCTCCACCCCCTCTATCTCTCTTTCTGACCGTCTCTTCCGCCTCTATCTCTTTCTGATCGTCTCCTCCTCCACCCACTCTCCCTCTCTCATTCTTTCTCTCTTTTTCTCCTCATCATATTTTCAGGTTAATTACGAATTGATCAGCTGGCAATTTTCTGCAGTTAAAAAGTGCAACATAGAAATATAAAATGGCTCTTGGGGAAGCCGGTCTATTGGATGAGTGACGTTTGTTACGCAAGGATTGGTTTTCATTATAAAAATGATCCCAACCAAATCAAGGTTGTTGCCAATGGCTACTTTGCTGCTACGATGAGAAAACAATTGCAATTTATAAAGAAAAGCAGCGTAATATTCATAGGCTTCAACATAGAAATACAAAATGTCTCTAGGGGAAGCCGGTCTATTGGATGAGTGACGTTTGTTACGCAAGGATTGGTTTTCATTATAAAAATGATCCCAACAAAATCAAGGTTGTTGCCAATGGTTACTTTACTGCTACGATGAGAAAACAATTGCAATTTATAAAGAAAAGCAGCGAAATTTTCATAGGGTACAGCATAAAATGCAAAATGGCTCTTGGGGAAGCCGGTCTATTGGATGACTGACGTTTCTTACACAAGGATTGGTTTTCATTGTGAAAATGATTCCAACCAAATCAAGTTTGTTGCCAATGGCTACTTTGCTGATACAACGAGAAAACAATTACAATTTATAAACAAAAGCAGCGTAATGTTCATAGGCTACAACATAGAAATACAAAATGGCTCTTGGGGAAGCCGGTCTATTTGATGATGAGTGACGTCTGTTACGCAAGGGTTGGTTTTCATTTATAAAAATCATCGCAACCAAATCAATGTTGGTGCCAATGGCTACTTTACTGCTACAATGAGAAAAGAATTGCAATTTATAAAGAAAAGCAGCGTAATGTTCATAGGCTGCAATATAGAAATACAAAATGGCTCTTGGGGAAGCCGGTCTATTTGATGATGAGTGACGTTTGTTACGCAAGGATTGGTTTTCATTATAAAAATGATCCCAACCAAATCAAGGTTGTTGCCAATGGTTACTTTACTGCTACGATGAGAAAAGAATTGCAATTTATAAAGAAAAGCAGCGTAACGTTCATAGGCTGCAACATAGAAATACAAAATGGCTCTTGGGGAAGCCGGTCTATTGGATGAGTGACGTCTGTTACGCAAGGGTTGGTTTTCATTTATAAAAATCATCGCAACCAAATCAATGTTGGTGCCAATGGCTACTTTACTGCTACAATGAGAAAAGAATTGCAATTTATAAAGAAAAGCAGCGTAATGTTCATAGGCTGCAACATAGAAATACAAAATGGCTCTTGGGGAAGCCGGTCTATTTGATGATGAGTGACGTTTGTTACGCAAGGATTGGTTTTCATTATAAAAATGATCCCAACCAAATCAAGGTTGTTGCCAATGGTTACTTTACTGCTACGATGAGAAAACAATTGCAATTTATAAAGAAAAGCAGCGAAATTTTCAGAGGCTGCAACATAGAAATACAGAATGGCTCTTGGGGAAGCCGGTCTATTGGATGACTAACGTTTGATACGCCAGGATTGGTTTTCATTATAAAAATGATCCCAACCAAATCAAGGTTGTTGCCAATGGTTACTTTACTGCTACGATGAGAAAACAATTGCAATTTATAAAGAAAAGCAGCGAAATTTTAATAGGCTGCAACATAGAAATAAAGAATGGCTCTTGGGGAAGCCGGTCTATTGGATGACTGACGTTTGTTACGCAAGGATTGGTTTTCATTATAAAAATGATCCCAACCAAATCAAGGTTGTTGCCAATGGTTACTTTAGTGCTACGATGAGAAAACAATTGCAATTTATAAAGAAAAGCAGCGAAATTTTCATAGGCTGCAACATAGAAATAAAGAATGGCTCTTGGGGAAGCCGGTCTAATGGATGACTGACGTTTGATACGCAAGGATTGGTTTTTCATTATAAAAATGATCCCAACCAAATCAAGGTTGTTGCCAATGGTTTTCTTTACTGCTACGATGAGAAAACAATTGCAATTTATAAAGAAAAGCAGCGAAATTTTCAGAGGCTGGAACATAGAAATACAGAATGGCTCTTGGGGAAGCCGGTCTATTGGATGATTAACGTTTGATACGCCAGGATTGGTTTTCATTATAAAAATGATCCCAACCAAATCAAGGTTGTTGCCAATGGTTACTTTACTGCTACGATGAGAAAACAATTGCAATTTATAAAGAAAAGCAGCGAAATTTTCATAGGCTGCAACATAGAAATACAGAATGGCTCTTGGGGATGCCGGTCTATTGGATGACTGACGTTTGATACGCAAGAATTGGTTTTCATTATAAAAATGATCCCAACCAAATCAAGGTTGTTGCCAATGGTTACTTTACTGCTACGATGAGAAAACAATTGCAATTTATAAAGAAAAGCAGCGAAATTTTCAGAGGCTGGAACATAGAAATACAGAATGGCTCTTGGGGAAGCCGGTCTATTGGATGACTAACGTTTGATACGCCAGGATTGGTTTTCATTATAAAAATGATCCCAACCAAATCAAGGTTGTTGCCAATGGTTACTTTACTGCTACGATGAGAAAACAATTGCAATTTATAAAGAAAAGCAGCGAAATTTTCATAGGCTGCAACATAGAAATAAAGAATGGCTCTTGGGGAAGCCAGTCTATTGGATAAGTGACGTTTGTTACGCAAGGATTGGCTTTCATTATAAAAATGATCCCAACCAAATCAAGGTCGCTGCCAATGGTTACTTTACTGCTACGATGAGAAAACAATTGCAATTTATAAAGAAAAGCAGCGAAATGTACATCGGCTGCAACATAGAAATACAGAATGGCTCTTGGGGAAGCCGGTCTATTGGATGACAGACGTTTGATAAGCAAGGATGGGTTTTCATTATAAAAATGATCCAAACCAAATCAAGGTTGTTGCCAATGGTTACTTTACTGCTACGATGAGATAACAATTGCAATTTATAAAGAAAAGCAGCGAAATTTTCATAGGCTGCAACATAGAAATAAAAAATGGCTCTTGGGGAAGCCGGTCTAATGGATGACTGACGTTTGATACGCAAGGATTGGTTTTTCATTATAAAAATGATCCCAACCAAATCAAGGTTGTTGCCAATGGTTTTCTTTACTGCTACGATGAGAAAACAATTGCAATTTATAAAGAAAAGCAGCGAAATTTTCAGAGGCTGGAACATAGAAATACAGAATGGCTCTTGGGGAAGCCGGTCTATGGGATGACTAACGTTTGATACGCCAGGATTGGTTTTCATTATAAAAATGATCCCAACCAAATCAAGGTTGTTGCCAATGGTTACTTTACTGCTACGATGAGAAAACAATTGCAATTTATAAAGAAAAGCAGCGAAATTTTCATAGGCTGCAACATAGAAATACAGAATTGCTCTTGGGGATGCCGGTCTATTGGATGAGTGACGTTTGATAAGCAAGGATTGGTTTTCATTATAAAAATGATCCCAACCAAATCAAGGTTGTTGCCAATGGTTACTTTACTGCTACGATGAGAAAACAATTGCAATTTATAAAGAAAAGCAACGAAATTTTCAGAGGCTGCAACATAGAAATACAGAACGGCTCTTGGGGAAGCCAGTCTATTGGATAAGTGACGTTTGTTACGCAAGGATTGGCTTTCATTATAAAAATGATCCCAACCAAATCAAGGTCGCTGCCAATGGTTACTTTACTGCTACGATGAGAAAACAATTGCAATTTATAAAGAAAAGCAGCGAAATTTTCATAGGCTGCAACATAGAAATACAGAATGGCTCTTGGGGAAGCCGGTCTATTGGATGAGTGACGTTTGATAAGCAAGGATTGGTTTTCATTATAAAAATGATCCCAACCAAATCAAGGTTGTTGCCAATGGTTACTTTACTGCTACGATGAGAAAACAATTGCAATTTATAAAGAAAAGCAGCGAAATTTTCAGAGGCTGCAACATAGAAATACAGAACGGCTCTTGGGGAAGCCAGTCTATTGGATAAGTGACGTTTGTTACGCAAGGATTGGCTTTCATTATAAAAATGATCCCAACCAAATCAAGGTCGCTGCCAATGGTTACTTTACTGCTACGATGAGAAAACAATTGCAATTTATAAAGAAAAGCAGCGAAATTTTCATAGGCTGCAACATAGAAATACAGAATGGCTCTTGGGGATGCCGGTCTATTGGATGAGTGACGTTTGATAAGCAAGGATTGGTTTTCATTATAAAAATGATCCCAACAAAATCAAGGATGTTGCCAATGGTTACTTTACTGCTACGATGAGAAAACAATTGCAATTTATAAAGAAAAGCAGCGAAATTTTCAGAGGCTGCAACATAGAAATACAGAACGGCTCTTGGGGAAGCCAGTCTATTGGATAAGTGACGTTTTTTACGCAAGGATTGGCTTTCATTATAAAAATGATCCCAACCAAATCAAGGTCGCTGCCAATGGTTACTTTACTGCTACGATGAGAAAACAATTGCAATTTATAAAGAAAAGCAGCGAAATTTTCATAGGCTGCAACATAGAAATACAGAATGGCTCTTGGGGATGCCGGTCTATTGGATGAGTGACGTTTGATAAGCAAGGATTGGTTTTCATTATAAAAATGATCCCAACCAAATCAAGGTCGCTGCCAATGGTTACTTTACTGCTACGATGAGAAAACAATTGCAATTTATAAAGAAAAGCAGCGAAATTTTCATAGGCTGCAACATAGAAATACAGAATGGCTCTTGGGGATGCCGGTCTATTGGATGAGTGACGTTTGATAAGCAAGGATTGGTTTTCATTATAAAAATGATCCCAACCAAATCAAGGTTGTTGCCAATGGTTACTTTACTGCTACGATGAGAAAACAATTGCAATTTATAAAGAAAAGCAGCGAAATTTTCAGAGGATGCAACATAGAAATACAGAATGGCTCTTGGGGATGCCGGTCTATTGGATGAGTGACGTTTGATAAGCAAGGATTGGTTTTCATTACAAAAATGATCCCAACCAAATCAAGGTTGTTGCCAATGGTTACTTTACTGCTACGATGAGAATACAATTGCAATTTATAAAGAAAAGCAGCGAAATTTTCAGAGGCTGCAACATAGAAATACAGAACGGCTCTTGGGGAAGCCAGTCTATTGGATAAGTGACGTTTGTTACGCAAGGATTGGCTTTCATTATAAAAATGATCCCAACCAAATCAAGGTCGCTGCCAATGGTTACTTTACTGCTACGATGAGAAAACAATTGCAATTTATAAAGAAAAGCAGCGAAATTTTCATAGGCTGCAACATAGAAATACAGAATGGCTCTTGGGGATGCCGGTCTATTGGATGAGTGACGTTTGATAAGCAAGGATTGGTTTTCATTATAAAAATGATCCCAACCAAATCAAGGTTGTTGCCAATGGTTACTTTACTGCTACGATGTGAAAACAATTGCAATTTATAAAGAAAAGCAGCGAAATTTTCAGAGGCTGCAACATAGAAATACAGAACGGCTCTTGGGGAAGCCAGTCTATTGGATAAGTGACGTTTGTTACGCAAGGATTGGCTTTCATTATAAAAATGATCCCAACCAAATCAAGGTCGCTGCCAATGGTTACTTTACTGCTACGATGAGAAAACAATTGCAATTTATAAAGAAAAGCAGCGAAATTTTCATAGGCTGCAACATAGAAATACAGAATGGCTCTTGGGGATGCCGGTCTATTGGATGAGTGACGTTTGATAAGCAAGGATTGGTTTTCATTATAAAAATGATCCCAACCAAATCAAGGTTGTTGCCAATGGTTACTTTACTGCTACGATGAGAAAACAATTGCAATTTATAAAGAAAAGCAGCGAAATTTTCATAGGCTGCAACATAGAAATACAGAATGGCTCTTGGGGATGCCGGTCTATTGGATGAGTGACGTTTGATAAGCAAGGATTGGTTTTCATTATAAAAATGATCCCAACCAAATCAAGGTTGTTGCCAATCGTTACTTTACTGCTACGATGAGAAAACAATTGCAATTTATAAAGAAAAGCAGCGAAATTTTCATAGGCTGCAACATAGAAATACAGAATGGCTCTTGGGGATGCCGGTCTATTGGATGAGTGACGTTTGATAAGCAAGGATTGGTTTTCATTATAAAAATGATCCCAACCAAATCAAGGTTGTTGCCAATGGTTACTTTACTGCTACGATGAGAAAACTATTGCAATTTATAAAGAAAAGCAGCGAAATTTTCAGAGGCTGCAACATAGAAATACAGAATGGCTCTTGGGGATGCCGGTCTATTGGATGAGTGACGTTTGATAAGCAAGGATTGGTTTTCATTATAAAAATGATCCCAACCAAATCAAGGTTGTTGCCAATGGTTACTTTACTGCTACGATGAGAAAACTATTGCAATTTATAAAGAAAAGCAGCGAAATTTTCAGAGGCTGCAACATAGAAATACAGAACGGCTCTTGGGGAAGCCAGTCTATTGGATAAGTGACGTTTGTTACGCAAGGATTGGCTTTCATTATAAAAATGATCCCAACCAAATCAAGGTCGCTGCCAATGGTTACTTTACTGCTACGATGAGAAAAGAATTGCAATTTATAAAGAAAAGCAGCGTAATGTTCATAGGCTGCAACATAGAAATACAGAATGGCTCTTGGGGAAGCCAGTCTATTGGATGAGTGACGTTTGTTACGCAAGAATTGGTTTTCATTATAAAAATGATCCCAACCAAATCAAGGTTGTTGCCAATGGTTACTTTACTGCTACGATGAGAAAACAATGTCAATTTATAAAGAAAAGCAGCGAGATTTTCATAGGCTGCAACATAGAAATACAGAATGGCTCTTGGGGAAGCCGGTCTATTGGATGACTGACGTTTGATACGCAAGGATTGGTTTTCATTATAAAAATGATCCCAACAAAATCAAGGTTGTTGCCAATGGTTACTTTACTGCTACGATGAGAAAACAATTGCAATTTATAAAGAAAAGCAACGAAATTTTCATAGGCTCAACGTGGAACTGATAAAATAAACAGATCTAGTGATTAAATTGATCCTTGTCACATTCCTATTTCTTTTTCTGCGTATTCACCGAATTTTTTCTCCATCCGCATGCAGGCTGCTTGGTCCCAATGAATGTTACGAATTACTCGAATATCCTTCAGATATAAGTTTTTATTGTATTTCAAGGAATTTTCCTATCATGTCCAATAAACTGCTTTTGAGTGATCTGTCTACATTTATTTTGATCGCTCTGATAGCATTCTGATCATAAAATAACAATTCTTGTTCCAGTGTCTGCAACACACCGTTCTTGTCCTATTTCCAGTCTATTTTTGTTGTGATATCTAATCATTAGAATTCTAATGCTACATTTACTTATGTGGCTTATCAAGCCTACTGGCCAATGGAGTTTGCATTCAATTTTTTACAGTGGTTTTCCCCGGACACAAGGCCACTCGAAGTAGAGAGTTACAAAGGTACAGAGGTAGACATGAACAGGTTAAGATTCTAGTGATTGGGCAAGCAGACTCTTGTGAGTCGGTTCCACAAGGAAGTGGTTGAAGGGGATATGAAGTGAATGAGGGTGGTTCGTTAAAATGTGCGTGGCATGGCGGGGGGTTTTAGCCGTGAAGGTTAGGACTGGTGGAACTAAGGAGTGTAGTTCATCGGAACACTCTCCATTGAAATAGCAATAGAACAGTGAGAGGCTTGCGATGTCTCATCTGTGAGAGTGGAAAATGGATTGTCGCCTACAAGAACATGGACAAGAGTGGAAAGTGATGTCTGGGCAGATCTCGCCCATATATGGCAGCAGTACTCTATATTCGATCTGATCAGGCTCTCGTAAAAGAAGAGGACAACTCGAGGAATGATGTAAAAAATGTATCAATGGGTACCGTCGAAAGTTGTATTTTGAACCTTCGATCACGAGAAATGTTGGCGAATTCTTCTTCACATAACTGAAGTCCAATATGAGAATTAACATTTACGAAGGGATTTTGAAACCGATAATCTAAAGGGTTAGGACAACCACCATTTCCCGACACACTAGTATGCAGCGCAATTGATAGCTTTGGTTGGTTGTCTTTGTTTAGCGGCATATCGACAACTCTATGGATTATTTAATGCCGACATCTAAAACTTTTGATAGGTTTGGTTGGTTGTGGGACACCAAGCCGTCGGCCCGTGGTCAACTCCCCGTTCCGGCGTGAAGCTGTAAGGTTTCTTCTACTGGCGTTTCGGAGTTGACTCTTTGTCACTGCCACCAGCCTGTGTTCCGGTCGTTCGGTGGTCGTCGCTACTCGGTGAAATCCCCTGGTCAGGATATCAATATGTGACTCTCAGCAGTCCAAGGTCGAATTCTGGTTGTCGATGTTAACGACTTCACCAGCTGTACCGGTTCAATACCAGCTCTATCTTTCCCAGCTCCCTTGCAACGTCTGGTTACTGGAGTAACTGCTTCGATCTCAAGCCTAACCTACCCACGTTGTGACTTTGATCTTAGGTAGACAAGATCAATCAGGCGTCGGGCCGTAGTGTAAGCTGAATCCAAATTGAAGGTGTCATTGCACAAGCGCAAAGAAAAAAAAAGAAAAGAAAAACTCAAGAGGTACAAGTGTGTTAAGAAATAACAGTTTAACTTTATCTTTCTGTTATATACAGGAGCGTGTTTTTCTCCCAGCCCGTTTCCTACGAAATGTGACACTTCTATGTTTCAAGTAAGTTGATATCGTAAGTCACCTAATTTAGTTTTTAAGTGCTGGCTTAACTTCGTTCGTCAGTATAACTTGCTATTGGTAGGATAGGCGAAGTCGGAGCTCGTAGAATCTCTCGGTCAGCTTCAAAACCAGCTCAACTGTGTCTCCAGCTCGAACTATCTGGAACTAACTACCTGCTGTACAACCCATCGACCATGGATACCGACCAAAACCCGATGTGTGGCCAGACGCGGCCTGGGGTTCTCGGTAAATTTCAATTTCTAACAAGAAATCTCTATGTTGGCAGGCCAGGAAAATTGATTATTTCCCATTTTTGGAAAATTAACCACTTCCCATTTTGGGCGTGGGGTGGTCTCCGTCGTTCGTGAGGGAAGGTCGGAGGAGAGCTATCACCCTAGACTCTTTCTCTCTCACATTGATATCTCATACCAATCCCTTCAGTGGGCGTTAACACCTTCTCCGCCTTTCTCATCCAGTCACCTCCGCCTATCACCATGCTACCACTCGACCAACAGCAACTCTGTCGTGCGGGTGTGGCTAAGCTGACCTCCTTAAAATTATAATCTAGAATTTTTGTTTACAAAATTCTTCTTTCCCATCGGCCAAAATTTTTACAAATTCCATATTGCAAATTAAATTCTTATCACATCTTTCTTTTGGGGCCACCCAAAACTCACTTAGTCAGCACTCTCTACCGACTCATCAATCACTGTCAAAGTTTGCCATCTGGTCCTTTACATTAAGTTAGCTTTAAAAGGGAATTCTTGACTCGTTAAGAAATTAAATTCTTTTATCTTGCCAAATCTCAATTCTCCACTCTATTTTCTGGGGATTGCCAAAAGTTTACAAACACCATATCACCATCCAACGTCTCAGCGTCTGAATCGACACTTTGATAATGTAAATAATAACAATCCTCTCACCTGTGTTGAGATAATGCCAAAATTTTATAGCCACCACATTGCTTCTCTTCGCCTGGATCCAAGAAAAAATAAATAAACGATATCTTGGAAAGATAATTAACATTTATTCTCCCTGCCTGTATCGGCGATCGTCTCCAGACGAAATTTTTACGACCGGCACGTGTTTTGGCCGATAATTTCATATTTGCCTTTCTTTCTATCTCCCTCGGCGATAACTCGACTTGACAAGACCTCACACGTGGCTTCTTCCCGGGTTTACGGTCTTTTGTGAAAAGTATCTCTTTTTCGTAATTAGAATTAAAATCTTTTTTTTTCATCGATCATTCTGTCTTTCGAGATAGCGCTTTTTCGCTTTAAGAAGGTCTATTCCATTTTAATTTCTATGATTAATTAGTTCATTATTTATATTATTCGGACTATTGTCCTCATCTTTGTCGCCATATTTATTACAACGTTTCGGCCGTTGTACACTCCAGCCTTCTTCAGGTGGTTGGAATGTCGCACTGAACACATTATTTCGCTCACTGGGTCAGACTGTTCTAGTTCCACGTGCCATGTTTAATGGATGTCAGTTATCAGTTATCTCCTGTTAATTTTCACTTTGAAAGTTCTCCACTGCTTTAACCGGGTATTGAACTGACACTCTTTGAGTCCTGTCACTGGATCTAACCAACATCTTTATCCTTTAAGGCAGAGGAGAACTTTTAGTGGCATATCAACACATCTATGCGATATTTAATGCCGAAATCTAAATATTTTGATAGGTTTCTTTGGTTGTATTTGATTAACGGCATATCATCCTCTGTAGGTTACTTAATGCCGAAATCTAAACATTTTGATTGGTTGGGTTGGTTGTCCATGTTCAGCGGCATATCAACACCTGTATATTTAATGTCGAAATCTAAACAGTATGATTGGTTTGGCTGGTTGTATTTGTTTAGCGTCATATCTTTCACTACGGGTGACTTAATGCCAAAATCTAAACATTTTGATAGGTGTGGGGTGCAGCATACCCGTATTAAAATGAGAATTTAATGCGGGATACACTGTCCACAAAACACACGCAAATTTCAAGAAAAGACAACACGATAAGGAATGTTTGTAGAAAAATAGAATATAGTATATTTAATAACATTCATGTGGAATAAACAAATTTGTATATTAATGTCTCCTGTTTGCATAATAAGTTAAATGCTTTTTAGTTCATTTAAGTAAATGTGATTTGAATAAAAAAATTATGTGTTCACTGTCTTTCAACGGATAATGTCTATTCCTTGTTTTTGTTTTATCCGCCGAGTTAGTGAAAAAGGAAAAAGGGGCGATCAATTTAAGTTGAAAAAGAGAGTGTGAATGAGAAATAAAAGATAAGAGGAAAATGTACTTATCGGGTGGAATTGTTTTTGGAGTCAGTTGTAAATTTGTTGTTGTTGTTGTTGTTCTGCTTTCCTACCCCACTTTCTGCTCTTAGTGTCGGGTTGAGTCAGTGATGGACCTGACTGTCAGTCCTATGTCCTCTTTGATATCTGCGCCCTTCTGACTCTGATTGATTTGAGTCTCTCTATTTATGGCTGACTTCCTTTTCACACTGGCTCGTTACTTTTTTCTCAGTTTAGGAAATCGCCTCCTTTCATTGATCAGAAAATTAATTTCACACCTTATTGCGAAAAAATGTTTTTAATCGTTTTGATCCGATTTTGAGGGTGTGCAAATCTACTTTGTGTTTTCAGTATTTTGTTGGAATGTTATAGGATTTGTATCCTATAACCCCCCCTGCAGATTGACAAATATTGAAAATATTTTTCAATATCTAATATATGTTTTAAAATGAGTAGGCCAGTATACGTGTCTACCCGATCTTGTGGTAATGTTTTTAGGTGTGTTTGGAGGTGTAGAAAATGTTTCACTTACATTGGTATTTCATGCGGTTGTAGAATGTTCCGACGTACGTTTCTTTGTAGGTAAATCCAAGTACGCTGGTTTACTTTGCTTTTTGGCAATTTAAACAAGTTTGATTCCAGCTTTTTATGTCAGTATGCATGTTTAGCCAGTCAAAACGACTGCTAATCAACTTGTCGGTTGTCTTTTCGTTTTGTGACATAACAACCTCTATGGGTTATTTAATGCCGAAATCTAAATGTTTTGATCGGGTTGGTTGGTTGTCTTTGTTTAGCGGCATATCAACATCTGTATGGGTTATTTAATGCCGAAATCTAAACATTTTGATTCGTTTGGTTGGTTGTCTTTGTTTAGCGGCATATCAACACCTCTATGGGTTATTTAATGCAGAAATCTAAACATTTTGATTGGTTTGGTTGGTTGTCTTTGTTTAGCGGCATCTCAACATCTGTATGGGTTATTTAATGCCGAAATCTAAATATTTTGATTCGTTTGGTTGGTTGTCTTTGTTTAGCGGCATATCAACACCTCTATGGGTTATTTAATGCAGAAATCTAAACATTTTGATTGGTTTGGTTGGTTGTCTTTGTTTAGCGGCATATCAACATCTGTATGGGTTATTTAATGCCGAAATCTAAACATTTTGATTCGTTTGGTTGGTTGTCTTTGTAATTTTGGTATTAATTATATTGTTAGTAATTTTGGTATTAATTATATTGTTGGAAATTTTGGTATTAATTATATTGTTGGTAATTTTGGTATTAATTATATTGTTGGTAATTTTGGTATTAAATATATTGTTGGTAATTTTGGTATTAATTATATTGTTAGTAATTTTGGTATCAATTATATTGTTAGTAATTTTGGTATTAATTATATTGTTGGTAATTTTGGTATTAATTATATTGTTGGTAATTTTGGTATTAATTATATTGTTGGTAATTTTGGTATTAATTATATTGTTAGTAATTTTGGTATTAATTATATTGTTGGTAATTTTGGTATTAATTATATTGTTGGTAATTTTGGTATTAATTATATTGTTAGTAATTTTGGTATTAATTATATTATTGGTAATTTTGGTATTAATTATATTGTTGGTAATTTTGGTATTAATTATATTGTTGGTAATTTTTTATAGAAAAGTTTATTGCCGGTATTTTCTATAAAAATGTATTTTTATACTTTCATACTGCTTTTTTTGTCACTATTTGCCTATAGCTGGGACGCTAACAGGTGCTACCACCTCGGGTAAGGGTGTACCTGGGAACAACAGCAGTTAAGAATTTCCACCAAATTATTCTTGGATCCGGGTTTCAGAGCGCTACCCAGGTCAAGCAGCAGCAGCAGCAGCTACTATCCAGGTCAAGCAGCAGCAACCCAGGTCAAGCAGCAGCAGCAGCAGCTACTACCCAGGTCAAGCAGCAGCAGCAGCTACTACCCAGGTCAAGCAGCAGCAGCAGCAGCTACTACCCAGGTCAAGCAGCAGCAGCAGCAGCTACTACCCAGGTCAAGCAGCAGCAGCAGCTACTACCCAGGTCAAGCAGCAGCAACCCAGGTCAAGCAGCAGCAGCAGCAGCTACTACCCAGGTCAAGCAGCAGCAGCAGCTACTACCCAGGTCAAGCAGCAGCAGCAGCAGCAGCTACTACCCAGGTCAAGCAGCAGCAACCCAGGTCAAGCAGCAGCAGCAGCTACTACCCAGGTCAAGCAGCAGCAGCAGCTACTACCCAGGTCAAGCAGCAGCAACCCAGGTCAAGCAGCAGCAGCAGCTACTACCCAGGTCAAGCAGCAGCAGCAGCTACTACCCAGGTCAAGCAGCAGCAGCTACTACCCAGGTCAAGCAGCAGCAGCTACTACCCAGGTCAAGCTGCAGCAGCAGCCACTACCCAGGTCAAGCAGCAGCAGCAGCAGCCACTACCCAGGTCAAGCAGCAGCAGCAGCCACTACCCAGGTCAAGCAGCAGCAGCAGCAGCCACTACCCAGGTCAAGCAGCAGCAGCAGCCACTACCCAGGTCAAACAGCAGCAGCAGCAGCCACTACCCAGGTCAAGCAGCAGCAGCAGCCACTACCCAGGTCAAGCAGCAGCAGCAGCTACTACCCAGGTCAAGCAGCAGCAGCTACTACCCAGGTCAAGCAGCAGCAGCAGCTACTACCCAGGTCAAGCAGCAGCAGCTACTACCCAGGTCAAGCAGCAGCAGCCACTACCCAGGTCAAGCAGCAGCAGCCACTACCCAGGTCAAGCAGCAGCAGCAGCAGCAGCAGCAGCCACTACCCAGGTCAAACAGCAGCAGCAGCAGCCACTACCCAGGTCAAGCAGCAGCAGCAGCCACTACCCAGGTCAAGCAGCAGCAGCAGCCACTACCCAGGTCAAGCAACAGCAGCCACTACCCAGACCGAATCCAGCAGCAGCTATCAGCTAGACTGAGTCCAACGGCGGCAGCAGCAGCAGCCCGCATACATTCTTATGCGATAGCCCTTTTCAGGGCTAACGATTACACATTTATGCAATAGTTCTTTTCAGGGCTAACGATTACACATTTATGCAATAGTCCTTTTCAGGGCTAACGATTACACATTTATGCAATAGTCCTTTTCAGGGCTAACGATTACACATTTCAGGACTACCTGACCACATAGTTTATGCGATAGTCCTTCTGGATACTACCAAGCTGCATCCCTGGTGACCGTCAACCTAAGGACGAGCAGGTTCCCTCAGCACTGTCTGGTCCGCTGCCCTAAAACAAGACGATCTTTAGGTTGGCTCTCCCCGATTTCATAGCGACACAATACCTGTACATACTTTTGCCAAATTGTTGAATAAAATTTGGCTTTGATTTTAAACCCTCGCTTTTGTTATCCTTGCTTCGATCGTATTTTCCAATATAAATTTTACTTTTTGTGGGGTTGATAGCTCCTGCTTGACGGCCCCGCAACACATTACCCAGGGTACTTGGATAAGTATATTTTATTATGATTAAAGGGGTGCGGGGGGAAGGCACAACCCCCACCTAATTTTTTTTTACCCCTTTGATATAAATTAAATTTGAACAAGGGAATGTCTCCTAGGGTATTTAGATAAATATATTACATTTTGATCAAAAGAGAATTATCCTATCCGAAATATAGATGGAGAAATCCAGAAGATGGAGGTGACTTTGGCAAGATCATTGAGTAATATTGAAATGCATCATTTTTCTAAACAAATTAATGATTTAAGATCAATCATCATTTTCTTACAAAAAAATGTATGTGGGTAATTCAGCTAGCATGTTATATATAGAAGCCCTAATATTTGTTAAAAATCACATAAATATTAAATCAGAAATTAGTAACTAGCATAGTGGTAGAGATTATAAAACAGCCCGACACTCAAGCCGTTAGTGGCCCGCTGGCGGGCCGCCGATGGCAACGCGATGGGCCTCTAGCGTTCCCCCAGTGGTAACATTACCGAGACGAGCACGCCGGCAGTCCAATAGCGGGCCCCCAGCGGTAAATGCTAGTGATATGCCGCTCATTGGAAGATTGGTGGCTTGCTTGTAGGGAGGTAAATATTTAAATTTCGACAATGTTTAACCTTCGTGCCCACAAAAAAAATCGATGTGTCAAAAGGATGGTTATTCCCTTGACACCGCTATGCACTTTTGATTTACTTGGAAATGTTTATTATAAGGATTATAAAAAAATACTTGAACAAAGGACAATGCGATATTTATTATTTACTATTTTATAAAGAAATAAATTTGAAAAGAAATCTTTTTATTCAAAAATTTATAAAAACTATTTCAAAATTATTAAAATATGTAAACTAAATTACAATGCTGTAACTATGAAAGTAAGTCTTTTTTATTCATGATTTTATAAAAAATATTGTTGCCAATTCTCAGAAATAAAGAAAATATATAAATCCACTTTCATTATATTTGAGTTTTATTAAAATTCTAATCATCGATTTTTGCTGCAAAAATTAGTTTATCACGTGGCTATCACAGATTTTAGAAATAGACAGATTTATTAACCGCAAGGGATTTGTAGGAAGCTTATGTCAGTCTCTCTCTCTCTCTCTCTCTCTCTCTCTCTCTCTCTCTCTCTCTCTCTCTCTCTCTCTCTCTCAATCTCCCTTGAAAACCAATATATGGTTTTTTACATCGCTTGAAATCCTAACCAAATATATCAGAAATGAATAAGCAACTCTCTCAGCTGCCAAGTAACAGTAGATGACCAGAGCATTGCTACTACATCGATATATATATATACAGTGTAACCCGGATATGAGAGACCCGGATATGAGAGACCCGGATATGAGAGACCCGGATATGAGAGACCCGGATATAAGATAAACCCGGATATAAGAGCGATTTTATCTGGTCCCAAATTAGAGCCTGTGCTAATGTAAATATAATTGACCAAACCCGGATATAAGAGAAACCTGGATATAAGAGACTTCTTCTCCGGCCCCGACAACTCTCTTATATCCGGGTTACACTATATATATATATATATATATATATATATATATATATATATATATATATATATATATATATTCATTCCTATAAGAAGAGAGGCAAGGAGAGAGTCTCTGGGGCCGGGTTAAGCTATGCCTGTAGCATCTACATATATATAAAGTCGTAGCCTGTCTGTCTATTTATTTGTTATCAAACTCTTCCTAGGGTTTTGAAGATAGACCCCCATAAACATATATATTCTGAAACTACATTACCCAGGGTACTTGGATACGTATATTTCATATTAATTAAAGGGGTACTCGGGGAAAAGGCACAACCTCGCACCTATTGTTTTTTCCTCTTTGATATAAATTAAATTTAAATTTGAACAAGACAATGACGCCTGCCGAAGGAGTCAAAAGTGCGTACAGTAATTAATAGCGGTGTCAAGGGAATAACAGTCCTTTTTTGAGAGACTTTTAGTAATAAAAACGAATAAGAAATTTATAAAATCATTTGCACGATATCAGTTACTCAAGTTCAATGTGAGAGGACATTTTCAAAGCTAAAGATTATGAAGATAAGAAGTTCGGTGTTTGAGAAGAATTTAGAATAATAAATGTTGCTATCTATTGAAAAGGAATTGTTTGATGAATTGGATACAGAAGCAATTATTGGCAGATTCACACAATCATCAAGTGAACACAAACAATCATTTTTAATGGAGTGAACTGCATGCAATGCTCTGCTGTGCTTTTGAATTATCTGTTAATATGTAAATTATGCACTAAGCTATTTAAAATAAAACAAAATCAATTATAACATTTTGTATTTAGATTTGGTATTTACTGCCAGTAATTTGGACAGTACATGTACACTGGAATTACTAAGAAATTCATTTTTTTCACAAACGTTTCTATTGTACCTTTTTTTCCATATGTATTTTTTGAAAATTTTATTTATTTGCTATGAAAATTAAATGATAGCATTATAGTTGTGGGTGGGCCTACTTTGTCGTCTGAGAACCAATATTTTTAGACCCAGTCCACCACTGGGCGTACACTGACATCTATCTCTCTGTCTATATATATATATGGGAAAATATGATATATAAACTCTCTATATCAATATAATTTATTTGTTCTTTTACGGTTTATCAACCCTTTGTAGGTTATTTAAAGGCGAAACATTTCGGGTTGTATGAATATTTTTTGCGAGTGAATATTGTATTAATTATCTTTTTATAACATAGATTTTCCAGATACAAGTCGTACTATTTAACCTATAGTTTTGGGGAAAGATTATTTGAGCATAAGCGACTATAACGAATCTGTCTGGAATTCGAACTCGCCTCTCTGATTTTATGTCAGAATAATGTCAACATTGATTAAAAAATCCTATGTTACGCGTTCGTCCTTTGAAATGATTTCTTGAGATTAAATAATGATCATATATTTATCGGGAAGGGAGCAAAATGCAACAAATGTCTACATCGAGAGAAACGCTGAAAATATAGGGACGTTTAATTTTAAATATGACATATGTCTATATGCACAACCTAACTAATCTCATTCAGCTTTGTATTTATTTGATTTATTTTTATCGCTATTTTTATCGCTCAAAATATCCCAAATTGTAATAGCAGTCGTTTTTGTTAAGGTGATATGCTTATAATTATCATAAATTCATTCTTTCTAATCCAATGATACACACACGGCAAGTGTTGGCGTAGAATTGGTAAAAAGACATTTTCGCAGATTTTCTGACAAACCAATTTTGCCTCCATCAAGCCCTGACAGTAATCCGATGGACTTTGCAATATGGCCTATATTGGAGAGCGATGTTTCACGCATCACATACTCAAGTATGTTAGACCTAAAAGAGGCTCTTATGACGTTGTGGTACAATTTTGGGGAAGTGCTGGTGAAGAAGTCATGCACTTCAGTTGAGAAGAGATTAAGGGCTAAGGTGATATTAAATGGGTGGCCAAAGGGTGAATTGTCAATATATGTAAAATATTATCAATATATATAACAATCAACCTGAAAAACTTTCATTAACCAAAACCTAAAACTTTTTAAAAATTATTTTGTGATAAAATACATAATGGATAAATGTATATGCCACGTCAGGTGTTTATAAATCGATATCCATAAAAGAAAACAAAATTAACTTACCTTCAGGTTATATTGTACAGTAAGTCTGTAACAACCACGGAGTTCACAAATAATTCTTTCCTCTAAGATGGCCATAACTTTCTTTCATGTCGATATGTCTGTTGTTGGCCATAACTCGGACCAAATATCTTTTGTCATGATTTGGTGACCTGTACCTGATAATGCACTAGTAGTACCTACCAATGGTTGATTTGTATAAAATGCGAGGGGTTCAGGAAACGTTAATCTATGAAGAACGCTTATTACTCATTTACTATTAGTCTATATAAAACCATACATTGACTACACGCAAAGCATAAAGTATTAGCTAAAGAATTCAACTGCTAGCCTTTTCGTACTCAATGATTGTTTCCTTCTGTTCATTTGTATAGGTTATCACAGAAGGATGTTAAAGAGAAATTATATAACCTGTAACCTGGTGTATATTTCACATTGTTAACGATATGGTATAAGTCGTCTGTCTATTGTAATAATTAACTTCTTCCTGTTTCTTGGTAACTGTAGATGATTTAAGAAAACTGGGCCAACTGCAACCATGTGAGAATAACATCTACATTCCAAAGGACGAGACAGTGAATCAGCCAAACTATTTCATGCTTCATTTGACCTGAATTTCTTTTATGAAATAAATACCAACATTCGTTCAGAATAAAATATTTAACAACAAATTTATTTATATTTGCGCCCCATTTTTATTAGTAACTTCACTGCCGAATTAGAATTTTCTTTTGTTAAAGTTCACCTAATACAAGACCCAAGAGCCACTTACTGAATGAAGTGTGTAATATGAATGAGAAGGAAATAGGAAAGTGATGATTACGATGATATGGCGGATAGATTGCGATCGATCCTCGACTTGAAGATTGTAGTGTTCGGGAAAGCATCCACGTGGGAGTCTGTTCCACAAAGTATCGGTTCTTGAAAAGATGTTTTATGAGTGGAACATCATTCTTACTAAATGTTGGGAATGAAGGTGATTCGTAGCAAAGATGGTCTTTGTTACAAAGGTCTGAGTTGGTGTCTAGTCTGAAGAATTAGCGATAGAGCATCATCATCCTCCAGAAAACCACCTAAAACCTCTTTTGAAATATACTAAGAATAGTAAATAAGAATTAGACAGCTTCAACCCACATATGGAAGCAATATACATTTTTTTAGAATTTTGTGATGATCCGAGTAACATTTTCAAAAGGAAAAACAATTCAAGAAAAACTGAATATTATTTTGTTTAGCACAATTTCTTGAAAACAATTTTTCATAAAACACCAGCGAACTGTAAATTCTTGTGAACTTTAATTATCGTATTTTTCGATGTATAAGACGCACATTTTACCCCAAAATTTGATGTCAAAATTTGCTTGCGTCATATACACCAAATGTATGAATCTTCTGCGATTCCGTTACAGCTCATAAAACTGGGGAATATAAAAGAATAAACTGCAGAGATAAAACACAACTGACTGTTACATCCGGTGGTTTAACACGTTAACTGCAACCTCTTGGTGTTTCTATTTAACAAACCCTTTAAGACTCTGTGGAGCGAATACGGAAATAAACACCAAAATCGTTAATCATCAAATGACAAAAAATGGTTTCTGAGTTAGATGGTCCACGCAACCTTCCGGTTAATAAATGAATCCTTTGAAAATAAGTATGTAACATTTTTCAATCAACCGGTCGGGTTCTCGCCGACGATAAAAAAAACAAATATGTATCGTGATCCTTTTGAAGAGTATTTAAGTATTTATCCACTCGTCAAGGGTTATCAGCAATTGACTGTTATATTTCTCGTTTTTTCTTTTCATTGGTGCAAGGTTGATTCATATCATAGTCTCTGTGTGTGTGTGTCTGTGTGTGTGTGTACGTGCGTGCGTGTGTGTGTGTGTACGTGCGTGCGTGTGTGTACGTGCGTGTGGGCGCACGCATGCGTCCTTATGCGCCCGCCTGTGCGTATGTGTAGTTATTCTATTGGTCATAAAGTGGCAGATCGGTTTTCTTTGTTCTTAAGTAATAAACTGATTAAAATAATGATTGGAAAATATGCATCACTGCATCGGTAAACAAATCTCTATCTATAAAAGGCAGGATGTGTGTGCGTGTCTGTGTGTGTGTGTGTGTAACGAATGTACGGCCGCAATTTTCGACGGATTTGCACCAAAATTTACATGCACATGCTCCAAGTTAGTAAGAAGGCCAAGACCGACTTTGCATTTCTCAATTCCCATCGATAGTGGAAATAATCGATTTTTTCATGCTTCTACGGCAGTTTTCATGTAGTTTACGGCCATTTTCTACTGGCCAGAGTGAGAGCCTATAGCTGGCTGCCACGAAGAGGTAGGAAGATGCTATTGGCCAGCGTGAGAGCCAACAGCTGACTGACACGAATGTTAACTAGCATGCTAACATGCAAAAAAAATCGATAGCTGCATTCGTCACAAGTGGGAAAAATTTAAATCTGCATGTCACTTTACTCTAATTGGCTCATTCGCTTGCTTAAACTCAACGTTGATTCTGATTCCGCAGAACTGGGTTGGGTGTGAAAAAGTATTTGTTGTTAACATTCTTTTTTCATTCGGTTTTTCTAGTTACGAGCCCTTTTTTAAAGCTGATCGTTTCGTGTTCATTTTGTTTAGTTCTTTTTTCGTAACAGATTTAATGTTTAGTATAGAGCTTAGAAAAAAATCGCAGTGTGAGATAGGCAAGAAGTAAGGCATGTAGCAACATCAGCACGGCAAAGGGCACTCCTTTAAAGGCAAGGAACGGCAAAAATATTTTAAGTCAAGTGATAGCGATTGCTGTATGAGTCGTACGATTTTTTAATCAAGCACGGGCAACGCTGCTAGTATTAATATAAAATTTCGACTGGGCATAAAGTGAGTGATCGCTTTTCTATTGTCATTAAGCAATAAATTGAACCCCCAAAATTACT
Organism: Acanthosepion esculentum; assembly: GCA_964036315.1. Lineage (NCBI taxonomy): Eukaryota > Metazoa > Mollusca > Cephalopoda > Sepiida > Sepiidae > Acanthosepion > Acanthosepion esculentum. The sequence goes on along the minus strand of OZ038508.1, from coordinate 79,155,925 downwards.
ATATATTAATAATTAGAAAATATATTGATACTTAATAATCGTACAGATGTAACAAAATACGCTGTCATTGTTAATAGTACGGGTAAACTAGTATAAGTGGTCATAAATTGGGTGATCGATTTTCTTATCCTATTCATCAATAATATAATTACCCATCTGGATTATTATATATTAATATAATAATAGGAAAACATATTTAAAGATTCACAAGTGAAAACCTTCTAATAATAGTAAGGGCTCAAAAATATGCCATCATCTGCGATATGACGAAATCAGTAGGACATAAAAATTAAAAGTAGAATTTGATAAATCTTTTATCAATCTGCATTTTGATTAAACTAACTTAGTAATCATTTACAATATGCTTCAGTTTAAAAAAAAAGGATACTACCAATACTGTGCGGGGCCACTTTAAAAAATCCTAATTAAATTCAACTCTGAGTGATAGGTGATAACAGTAAGAAAGAACTTTTTCAATTCGACCTCCATTCCTACACTACTTCTTTTTACTATTTCCGAATCAACTCAAAAACTCGGCATACTTTGAAACTATCAGATTTCAGGGACTTTAATCTAACAAGTCGAATTCATATAAAAATATATTTTATCCCTTACACACAAAAGAACGGAACAATGCCAAAAGATTTTTAACACTATATTTCATTTTATTGAACTGTTCAAATTCTAAAAAGCAAATAGTTTATGTAGAGAAATAAATTCATGATTTGTGATATGTTGATATAACATATTTTTTCTATTTTGCCATCCAACTAAAAATATCCGAAAGTCTCAACTTAAGGTTTATTTTCTCAAACGTAGCAGACGTACACCAAGCACACAAAAGTCAGGGCCAATTTTCTAGTGAGAATCATCAGCTCAATTAAAACTTGGTAAACGTTCCGCTAAACTGGTAAGGTATTTTGTCATGGAAGGCTCACACATCTCTTATTTTAAATTACCGCTCTATTTTTCTTTTTTTTTCTTTTTCAACATTTCATTTATTTTGGTTCGAAACAAAATTTCGTAGTGTTTTTAAGTGAATGTCAAAGGATTTATTATTTTTTATAGATTTTATTATTTTTACATAGATTTTATTTTGTTCTACTGCCTATCGCCATCTTTGATACAGCTTCATGAATGTAGGTTAATTCATCCTCAAGAAAGAGGCTAAGTGGTTTTTACAAGCTTCCAGGGAATTGAAGTTCTTCCCATGAAGAGTATTTTCTAAGGATCAAAATAAGCAGTAATCCGAAGGTGCTGGATCAGATGTGTACGGTGGTTGTGTAACACTATTTAGGAATGGCAGGTTAATTAATCAATTAATTAACCACAGAAGTTAATTACGGGGATACTTAAACCGATAGATATAACGAAAGACATACTGAGCGATTACTTAAACCGATAGATATAACGAAAGACATACTGAGCGATATTCTTTTTGTTTTGTTGTTTTCCCAAACAGAGTATCGGTGAAAAAAAAAAGATTTTTTGTTTTGTCATTTTTCAAGTGCGATTCAAGATAACCACTTTACTTTCTCGTGGAAGTGTGATATGCCAAATTATCTGCGAGGACAAAAGAAGGAAAAAGAGAAAGAGGAGAAAGAAACAGAGGGACAAGACTTAACAACTTAGATGATAAGAGAAGGAAAGAATGCCACCCACAAAAGCGATGTTGTTTTGAGTGGTGGAATTGAGGAAAATTCTGATGGTCATTTTTTGAGGGATACCAGAACTTCTGGGCAGATAAAACATTGGCTGTTATCAGTAGTTGATGGGTCATCTGCCGACCGCACACAGGACATCTGCATTTTGTTTAAGTTCGTTTGTGATAACGAAGGCTATGTTAGGGTATTTTAATTAACCCAATTTCGCCAAAAAGGAATCTTCCACTTAATGTTGACGGATAAACCTGGTTGAAAAAAAACATATCCCGTGAAGTTGGATAAAATTTGAGATTATCAGTTGACGCCTATTGGCCGAATAGTCAGGCGGAGATGATCATGTGACGCAGAGAGGATGCCTGCCACCGCCCATTGAGAGGGTAGGTATGAGATGTTACTGCGAGGAAGTGGGAAAACCGTTGACGCCCTCTAAGGTATGGTGAGATACCCATATGAGAGTAGAAGAGGGTGGGAGTGGAATAAGATTTCCAAATACGGAAAATGATAATTATTTTTGGCCGAAAACAAAGAAAATCCTTATTGGGGATCTGAAATCAACGTGGTGGCCACACCACGTCCGACCCCACGCCAGGTTTTGATCGGCGTCCATATAAGCAAACATCTACGGGTGTTTCAGAGAGTTCGCAGAGTAGAGCTGAGTTCGTCGAGGAAGTCGAGACAGAGAGACGCGCCTCGCACAGGTGACCGCACGATTCCATGCCTTCTGACTTAGACTTCTAACCAAGAACAGATTTGTTGAAGTCCGACTTTAGATTTTCCACCAAAACAAGTTTCCGAATTAGACTTCTAACCAAGAACAAATTATAGAAGTCTGACTTATATTCTCCATACAGATATCCAGAACTAGTTAAGGAACGCAAAAGTGTTACAATCCACATTTTTTTTTCTTCGGGCTGGGAGAGAAAGAGAGAGACGCACTCCTGTAACTCAACAAACCGACATAAAATTAATCACTATTCCGAACCAGTCGCTCGCCTTGAAGTTGTTGTTTGTGCTTTTGTTTTGTTTTTTTTGTCTACATTTATTGTGCAGTATCACCTTGACCCGGATTCGGCTGGCACTACGGCCCGACGTTTGATTGATCTCGTCAACCTAAGATCAAATCACAACGTGGGTGGGTTGAATCGAGATCAAAGCAGTTGCTTCGGTGACCAGGCGTTGGAAGCGAGCCGAGTACGACAAGTTGGTGCTAGAACCCAACAAGACTTCAACCGATGTCCCAGGGTTAGCCCGTCACAAAGGACCGACGTCACATTTTGGCGTCGTGACTGAAAAAGAAGTCGGGTGTCACAAGTGCGCCGCGACCAGTACGGGTGTCACAAACGGTGCCCTGACCAGGACAGAGGAGGGTTGGGTGTCACAGTTGTAGTAGAAATTTCCTACCAAGCTGTACTAATTTTTGTCGGGTCTGCAAAGAGATGCGTGTTCTGGTATTGTTCTGATGGAATAGAGCACATTTCCCGTTGATCAATTTTTGAATTCAAACATTTGGGAACCGTACTTGTCTGAATTCAACGTCTGCTTTTGCGTAGAAAATTCGTAATACGCAATGCTTCCCGTGCCACCAGATACACAGCAATACCATCTTTGGGTGTAGACCGGCTTTTGAAATGGTCACCTGTGGCTCATTTCGTTTTCCCTGGGAAATTTCTCGCTCCATATTTTTTTTTTCAGTTATGATTGGTCTTTTAAAAAATCTGCCGCTTTTGTTGTTTGTGCAGAGAATTGCTGATACAAACGCGGTTCATTACATTTTTCCCGTCAAATCACGAATCACCCAAACAGCGTAATGATTCACGTATCCACATATTTTCAAATATCTTATCACGCAAACTAATCACGCAAGGGTGTGGTCGGTCTGAAGCCTTAACATAAGAGTCAAAAGATTATATACTTTTCTTCCCTTTAATAAATTGCTCGTTTTATTATTGCTCTCTTTCTCTCTCTCTCTCTCTCTCTCTCTCTCTCTCTCTCTCTCTCTCTCTCTCTCTCTCTCTCTTTATTGAACTGCACTTAAATTACACATATGTGCCACTACCGGTCCGCGGAAAGATTGTCCGGCATGAAGACGGTCCGTGGTATAAAATGGTTGGAGATCACTGCCTTACAACACTCATATGAGATATGTAGAACATCTCTGCGATGTCCCGTGTTGTATGCCCTGGATTATTTTTAATGAGCCTTTCTATTTGGTCATCATTAACTACCAGAATGTTCTCGGTTTTAAAAATTCCTGTTTCGAGATTGGGAACTAAATAATTAAAAAATATTTCAGGTTTTTTTTCTCACTTTCTGACACCAAATAAACGTACTTTTAAAAATAAATGAAGTTAAAGGAGTACTTGGGAAGTGATGATAACTATCTTGATTATCTCCATTCTCCAATGCTCGTATTAGGCATTAGTACATCTGTGATATACGAACACCTTAACACAACGGAAGGAAGGACGAGAATCGCTGAAAGAAATGATTGTCAAATATACATTGTGCTCAAAGATATTTTATATTCCGCTATGTCATACAATAAAGAAGCTATAATACATATGGCTAAAACAAGCAGTGTGAAAAGGTGAAAATCGAGAACGGAAAATAGGCCTTGTTGGGACCATGTGATTTTCATCCGTTCTCCTAACTGCCGCTGGCAATCATGTCTTGCTTCCTCGCTGTCTACTCAGCAACTGGGGTTCATCATCCAACGAGCTGACATTACTCCTTAGCTGTCATGCGACCCTCGTGAATTCGTTCTGCCCAGAGGTAGATAATCGCCCTCTGCCTCCCTAAACCGCAAAATATGTTTTCGTATATCAAATGCGGGACAGCGAATCACTAACAGTTATCAAAAATCTTCTGATAAATTTAGCATATCCCAAATTGTTTGCAATGACAACGGACCAGAGCTCCAATCAATAGATTCTAAAGCATTTACAAAAGAATGGCACGCTAAGCGTATAAGAAAAAGCTGAAATTATCCTCAAGTTAATGTTATGGTTGAAAGAAACATTTAAACAATAGAGACTTGAAAAATAACGAAGATCCACACTTAGCATTTTTAACATTACGCACTACACAATTAAAAAATAGATCTCCATCTCCTCCTAAACAAGTAATGAATAGAACTCTACTAACACATCTTCCAAACATGAAACATCATAAAAATGGCGTCAGGCAACAAGAAAATCATATTATACGCGGGAAATTGCGTGAACTGAAACAAAAAAAAATTTGTTTTAATCATTTAACCCGAAGCAAGGCAATAAAGCCACTAAGACGCAAAAAGTTACTGAGTATTAGATAATATGAGAAAAATATACTATTAAAAAGAGAAGACAAAAAAAGAACAACAATTAAAATAACAGAAGATAACGATTGACATTGCATTTAATTTTTTGAAGATCAAATTTGACAGGGAGGCAAAAACCGGAACAGAATTCCACAAACGACAAGTGCGGCAGAAGAAACTGTTAGCAAAGAACTTCTATCTAGCTACTTTTAAAAGGATGAGACCTTGGCGCCAATCTAGTACTGCGCTTAAATCCATAGAGTCTAGAGGAAAATTTATCAGAACGATTACCATGAAATTATTTGTAGAATAGGCACATGGGAGCAACATTACGGCGTTGGGAAAGTTACTGAAGCCGAGATACCAGGTCAGGACCAATAGCATTGCAGATTTTGGCTGTTATCAAGAATTTCTAAATATATAGCAGGAGTATCAAACCGGTTGTGGAATGAAATTCATAAACCATTGGCTAATAAAAATAGTAAAGAAACTTACTTTCCTACTTGGTTCTAACAGGAGACGGTAATAAAATGATAAGAAACAAATTGCAGCTTCTCAATGCAAAGAATCACACACAAAACCAGGCACCAGCAGTGATTACGAAAATATTACACCAAACATAGCACATCACAAAACGAGGAAAATGAACTCAAGTTATCTGCAATACTGGCGCAATACAGCCAGTGACTCCCCTCCCCTCTTATATCCTGATAGTGAAATAATTACGGCAACTACTAAGAACTAAAAGGTTGAATCCAAAAACTACTACTCTCATTTCAGAATTATTTGCAATATTTTTTTCCTGGACTTTATTTCATATACATTACTTTCTTGTAAAAGAAGCATTATTCTTTTTATATCAATTTCTTCCTTATATACATGTACGTAAATTTTTCTTTGGACTCGAATCGACTTGTTCATACAGTGTAACCCGGATATAAGAGACCCGGATATAAGATAATTTTCTCTGGTCCCAAATTAGAGCCTGTGTTAATAAAACAAAATAGACCAAACCCGGATATAAGAGACGTCTTCTCCGGTCCCGACAACTCTCTTATATCCGGGTTACACTGTATTTAATTTTTCTGCTTGGTCCGATTTTCGACCCAATGAACTTACAGGTAGACCAGCTGAATCTTCCGAGATCTACGATTTGTTAATTGCTCTCCAGGAAAGTGGCCTGAAAGTAGAATCGTATCGACATTGTGAACCGGAGACTTTGATTGAACCTATAATACTGGACCTGGACAGGACCAATGGCCGGTCTTGTAGAGTACATCGATCCAGCAGGATCTACAATAGACTGCAATCAATTAACCGTGTCAATTCAATAATTCTTTATTAGTTTTCCCTCTTTTTATGTGGCACTTCCTTTACTTGAATAAATTCTAAAATCAGGCGTAATAAATAAAATGCAATAAGTGCAAGAATCAAGAGTATTAAAAGTGTTTACTTCAGGGAGAGAGTAGGAGAAGAGAGGATAGTCGCTTTTATTGTCCTCTTAAGGCACATACGTAAACAAGACACGAAACTCAGTCTGTTAAATTTGTGAGGAAGGAAATTGTTCAAATAACTCAAGTGTATCTCTTTCAGAAATTTGAGAATCAAATCATACGAGTAACTCTTTTGACCGACGTTTCTGGTGATTTTTTTTTTTTTAAACATTCTCTAGTTTCATCGTTTAAAGAACAAATGTTACGCACCGTCAAATTTATTAGTAGCAAGATTTTTATCATTTTAACCCAAGCAAGACAATAAAGCCACTAAGAATGTCAGAGAATATGGTAATTTTTTAATATTGCTTAGATGTAACACAAAGCCGAAAGTTGGGAGCACCCAGTGGAGATCGAACTCACTACACAGTCGTAATTGATCAAGCGAGACAAGCTTGCTAAGCATTACACCACGGCGAAGAATATGAGAAATATTCATTATTATCTTAAGGATAAATAAATGAATAGGAATTAAGAAGACAGAAGATAACGATTGACATGACATTTAAATTTTTGAAGATAAAAGTTGACTGGGAGGCAAGAAGCCAGAAGAGGGTGTCGCATCCACCGGTTCGCGACTGACAATGGTTTTGTGATGTACTTATATGAACCACTGTTTCTAAATTCTAACAAAATCTTCAATGTTTCGAAGATCATGTATACTCTATACATAAAACCTTGATGAACAATTTCGGAATACTGATAGGAACATTTGTTTAAAGAAAAATGCTTTCCAACCATTTACTTAATTTGTTAAGTAAAGAAATAAGGAAGATAAACCAAATTAAGTGACTCTAACAACAATATAAATACACAGAGCTTTCTCTCCCCCCCCCCCACTCCGGTTACGTCTGATGCTGCCATTACAGTACTGATCCCTCCCTGACCGGAAGAGTTGCCTGAAAGAAGTAGAACTGACTAAACGGTGAAGCAGTTCTCCCTCCTGTTTTGTTTGTTTTTGCTTGCTTTTCTTTTCACCCCTTCCTTCTTGGAAAGACTCAGATATTGACTTTCCTTCTTTTCTCGGCTTACCTTCTCTTTCGGAAAGATGCAATAAATCCGCTTTCCTTTTCTTTGCCGTCGTTCCGGACTGGCTGTTGAATAATAATCCAGTCTTTCTGTTGAATAACCCAGTGCTTTATTTAAATTCGTTCTTGTTGCTTCGTTAAATTATGCATTGTTTTTGCATGTTAATCTTTTTAACAATTGTTTGCAGAAACACCATTCTGGCGCTCTTTTTCATTACCATATTGAATTCTACCTAGCAACACAGCAGTTTGGTTTCTCTATTTACTTAACGGCAATGCCTTGTTCGGCATCCTTTTCATTCAGCACGCTGCCATCTTGGATTTTTACTTATCAGCCCCAACTCACTTTATTCAAGTGATTTCATTTGAGCTAATGAACTGAGACTTGTCATTCACCGACGCATTATTAATTTCAACGTCGACTAGTTTCAACCACGAACGTTTCCTTTAATCATACCATTTTAATAATCATTTATTTAATTTACACTTTTTATATACATTTGTATGAGAACAATAAACAAAATTAGTTTATTGTATTATTTTTTATTATTTTATATCCACCTTTTAATTATTTTATATTGCTTTCTTATAATTTTTTTATAGTATGATTTACTTATTTTTTGGTAAATTATTTAATACTATTATAGTAAAAATGAAGGCTTACAGCGATATCAAGTTGAAACACCATTTCTCGTACGTTCACTGAAGTTAAGCAACATCAAGCCTGGTCAGTACTTAGATGGGTGACCGCTGCTGTAAGCTTGGTTGCGTTGGTGATGTAATCGATAACGGCTCGGAATTAGAAATCAGAGAATCCAGTTACAGTCGGGTTTGTTATATATTCGTATGCGTAAATACCCTTGGGAGAGTTATGAATGCATCTCTTTCCCCGCCAATGGGTTAATTAGTAGAACTTGTTTTCAGTAAAAATCATTATCTTGAAAAAATTCTTACAATCTTCTTTCTTCTTAATGAACAAAAGGTTGATAAGCCGTAAAAAATCAATCAATCAAGCAATCAATATTCTATTAAGTTTTATAAATTATATTCCTAAACTGTTGATTATGTATGATTAAAGAAACTTTTTAAAGCCTAAACAATACCAGATTCTAGATTCTATTAGTTTTTTTTTTTACTTTGGTCTATCGTAGCTCCTTCGCTACTCCGTTCACGTGATCAAGGTCAGGCGTTATATATTTTCATGACCTTGGCTTTTTCTTCATTGCGTTGCCCACTCCTCCCTTCAATTCCCGCTCATTTACATTCATAATAAACCTAATTTCCTTTTAGTTGTTTCAGTGTTACGAACCTAGTCTGAATACACTTTGTGAACATTTTTATGTTTTATATTTCGTAGCTAGAGTTGTTTCCCCAGACAGCGATATCTGATCTGCCTGGCTTTCGCATTTTTCTTTTTCTTTTAAGGGCCACCACATTTTTTCCGAAAGTCTGAAATTGATTGCATAGAATTTCATTTTTTACTTCTATTGTTAAAAAAAAAAAAATGTATAAAATTTTCATAAATGGCATATTAACATTTAAAATGAAAACGAACACATTTAAAAAAAAGCGCTAAATGTATGGATCTTATTTAATATTTGCATGACTGCCATATTATAACAATTATTAAAAAGAAAAAAATATTTCATAAATGAGTTACCTGTTTCATTTATAAAATGCAATGGTATTTTATTTAATTTTTATGTTGTCTCAGTTAGGAAAAATTTTCATAACTGAGACAATATAAAACTTAATTTTTAAAAAATACCATAAAATTTTATAATAGGTGTATGTTTAGTGTTTTACTTCAATTTAATATTTTATTTACGATCTAATTAATTCCATTGGTTAAAAAAAGATTCCAATACATTTCCTATGTAACAGTACTGAGATCGACAAAATCTAGAAAAACGTGGATCACAGAGCCTTGATATTTCTCTGACTCCTGATTGATCAATTAATGCTAATATCATGCTTTCGTGTACGTCCGCAAGGCTAAAATTAATTTACCGCCAAAAATCTGTCTATGTATTTCGAGCCTATCACGTGACATACAACATTATAAATACAAGACATATTTTCAACTCTTCTACTGGTTTCCAGGGTTGGATCGGAGTCCAGCTGGAATCTTTTCCAGCTGTGCTGGTCAAACTCTATACCTTCGGGCAGAGGGGATCCTCAGACGAGGCTATGTCGAAGAGCAGAATCTCGTCTCGGGAAACAGCTATCCGACACCGTTTTATACGGGGAATTTTTGGCCGAGTCTACGGGTTCGGATTCCCCCACTTTAAAACTCGGCTTTGTGCTACATCTTACCCTGTGAGGAGGTTGGTAAATATATCTTCTTTCTCAGAACCACAACAATTAATTCAGTGAAGCGCTCGAGTCTGTTCCTTACGAGAAGACGCTATGACAAATACATACACACACGTACGTACGCACATTTAAGAACATTGCGCATCTCTTAACTTATCCAATTAATTCCTTAAACTACAAGAAAAAGAAACTTATCAACTTCTAAAAGTGAGATTTTCTTCAGCAACAAACATACCGTCCGAGAAAATACAAATTTCGACTCTTACCAGTGAGACCCTTTGAAAGTCAACAGTATTGTCGGAGTTAGCGCCTCCTTAATTCCCTAATTATTCACTAGGGGTCACTCTCCCTACACTATAAATACTAGGCGACTTCTCGCCTCGTTCTCCTCTCTTCTTGCTACAAGATGTAGTTGCAAAAGGATTCTCGTCTTGACCATGGGCGGTCAGACGTTAAAAGCACATTCACGCATGCGCGTACGTACGAACTTTTCCAAACCACATTACAAACATACAGAACATTTCCAAACAAGCAACAAGAACTTTTCTCTTAGAAATATTCTTCTGAAGCTACAGTTCATCATTTCTCAGCTTTGTAATTAATTCAAATTTTGTGAGTTCAAATAAAAATATTCACAATCTAAGGGACATAAGACAACAGATTTTTGAAAAATAATATTGCCAGCTATACGTTTAAAAAAAAGAAAAATATTACCAGCTATACGTTTTTATCAAAACCTTATTCAATGGAATTGTAACTGGGGTCAAAACACTACAATAGTGTAAAAATAGGATTTAATACCAGAAATTCTTTGTAAAAAAATTATTACCATCAATACATTTTTGAAAACCAAAAGTTGCCAGCAATACATTTTTGAAAACCAAATGTTGCCAACAATATATTTTTGGAAAAAAAAAAAAGGAAAATATATATTACCAGCGATAGATTTTTTGAAAAAAAGAAAAATATTACCAGCGATACATATTTGAAAGGAAACAATATTACCAGCAATACGTTTTTGAAAAGATATGCCAGCTATACGTTTTTGAAAAATATTATTACCAGCAATACGTTTTTGGAAAAATACTATTACCAGCTATATACAAGGTAACCAAAAAAGTTCTGTCCGTTTTTTGATTAGTCATTGAATGGAGTTGAAATAAATACGAAATGCATGTAGCAATTGATTTCAAATTCGGACAGCTGGAAGTAGGAACATCAGACGTTATAAAAAACATGCGCACCGTGGCCGGTCATCAGTTATAAGCCGGGCAGCTGTGAGAAGGATGGAAGTGTCTAGAGATCTCGTTCGGGGCTGTTTGCTTTACGACTTCAAAGTGGGCTTATCAGCAGCTGCATCAAGTCGCCGCATATGTCAAGCGTTTGGGGATAGTGCTGTGGATGAACGTACTGCAAGGCGTTGGTTTCGAAAATTCAAGTCGGGAGATTTGTCTCTCCATGATGAACCTCGCAGTGGACAACCACAGGTCTTGAATGACGGAGTCTTGAAGGTGGCCGTTGAAGAAGACAGTAGTCTAATGTGTGGCGATCTTGCAAGACAGTTCAACGTTTCCGATGAAAGAGTTAGACTTCACCTGCACCGCCTAGGTAAGACGTACAAACTGAGCAAGTGGGTTCCGCAAACGCTGTTGGAGGTCCACAATGAACAACCAGTGGCAGCCTGCGTATCGCTGCTTTCTCGCCACCGTACCGCATCCTTATTCAATCGAGTGCTTACCAATGATGAAAAGTGGGTTCTGTACGAAACTCCCAAGCGTTCCAGACATTGGTTGTCTCCTCAGGATGCTGTCCTTCACACCGCAAGACCGCTTATGCACCCACGCAAGATTATGCTTTGTGTGTGGTGGACAGATCGTCAAGTGGTTCATTATGAACTGCTACCAACGGGCCAAACAGTCACTGGAGACCTATACTCGCAGCAATTGAAACGTGTGCAACAGGCATTGCGCCAGAAGGAGCCAACACTGGTGAATCGCAAAGGTGTGCTTTTCCTCCATGACAACGCCAGGCCGCATGTCGCGCGAGTGGTCAGGGATACCATACAGCAACTTGGGTGGGAGACTTTGTGCCATCCACCTTATTCACCTGAACTTGCGACATCCGATTACCACCTCTTCCACTCCCTGGATAATCATCTTCGTGGGAAATCCTTCACCAATGAAGCAGACTTGCGCAAAGCCCTCACGGACTTCTTTGCGCCAAACCCCTCCGAGTTCTACAAAAGGGCATTGAACAGCTGGAGACACGTTGGCAGAAGGTGCTGGATGCCGATTACTTCGAAGACTAAATATAAGTTACACATACTGTGAAGCGTTTTCTTTTTTTCCTTTAAAAACGGACAGAACTTTTTTGGTTACCTTGTATCTTTGAGGAAAGAAATATTGACGGAAATTGATTTCTAACAAAACAAAATATTATCGGGGAAAAAAAAGTCATCGGCATTAAATGACCCACTGAGTTGATATGCCGTAAAACAAAACAAATCAAATCTATTCAGTTTATAACCTTTTTACATATTAAAAGATTTTGTTCCTACAACTTTCAATCTGTGGGGGATATTGTCAGAGTTAGCTCCTCCTTAATTCCCTAATTATTCACTAGGGATCTCTCTCTCTCTCTCTCTCTCTCTCTCTCTCTCTCTCTCTCTCTCTCTCTCTCTCTCTCTACGCTATAAATACTGGGCGACTCCACGCCTCGTTCTCTTCTCGCTACAAGATGTAGTTGCAAAAGGATTCTCGTCTCGACCATGGGCGGCCAGACGTTAAAAGCACATTCACGCATGCACGTACGTACGAACTTTTCCAAACTACATTACAAACATACAGAACATTTCCAAACAAGCAACAAGAACTTTTCTCTTTGAAACATTTTTCTGAAGCTACAGTTTATTCATCATTTCTCAGCTTTGTACTTAATTCAACTTTTGTGAGTTCAGATAAAAATATTTACAGTCTAAGGACCTCCAACAGATCTTTAATTTCTACGCATGTACATCAATACACAAATAAATACAAATGTTATACAGTGTAACCCGGATATAAAAGAAACCCGGATATAAGAGATCTTTTCTCTGGTCCCAAATTAGAGCCTGTGTTAATGTATATATAATAGACCAAACCCGGATATAAGAGAAACACGGATATAAGATACTTCTTCTCCGATCCCGACAACTCTCTTATATCCGGGTTACACTGTATTTTTAAAACCATTTTTGTTCCTTCTTGTATTTCATGTTTTGTGGTATTTTATGTCAAATATAAATCGTGTGGTCATGTTATAAACGCAACCGTAAAACAGGCGTCTATCTACAAACCATCCATATCAACTTACCACTATACGTTGCCACCACACCAGTTAAGAATTTAAGTTTTCAACTCTTACCAGTTTTTCACCAGCGAGAAATATTACTTCAAAGTCTTCTGGAGCTATAAGTTTCGATTCAGTATATTCTCAGCTTTCCAGAATTCGCTCACTCATATTCATCTTTCCTCCATGAACAATTTAAGCTGCAAGTTATTTCAACTTATTTACGCTAAATTGTATTCAGAAGTTTAAAAACTAAAAACTCCATTTTTAGTACCAAACACAACTTCTTGCTATTGCAAGTGAAGACTACAATTTCCTTTCACTAAACAAATTTCAGTGAACTCTTCTCACACGAACTTTCCAGTCTATAAGATTTTTTATCGAAGAACATTTCTTTCATTAAGACTGAACTTTATTTCATGAGACTGAAATCTTTTCTGTGAGTTCAGATAAAAATATTTTCTCTTAAGGCTTTAAGAATTTCAAGTAAATAACTCCTGCTATTAATTACAACTCTTACTATATAAAATCACACACCTGATTGTTTTGTATATCATACTGTAAAATGAAGATTGTTATTATAAAAACAGTTTTTGTCTTGTTTCTCTTGTTTGCTTTTTGTTTGCTGACATATTTGTAAAGTAAAAAATGTACGGATTGAATTGAGGCCGTTCAAACCGCTACATACGTAACAAGTAGGTTACTCTTTTTTGTCTGTTATAAACTTTGAATTAAATGTATTTTTTCGTATTTTAAATGGGTAAATTTGTTTTTTAACGCCCAAACACCCGCGCGCTAAATATCTCTTAAAATGTTCCCAAATCGTCATAATTCCGTGTAATGTACATGCTGAACTCAAAGTAACAATTAAATTATGAAGAAACCTAATGTTTTGGAGTTATTGACCAGAAAAAATCGGACTTCTTGTTGGTCATTCGTCCGCCCTTACTGCCAAAACGTTCACTAATTTACTGCGGAGTACTTCCGGCGGCGTAAGCATAAATTTTGGCCTATTTACTTCTTTTACAGCTATATCTCTTTTTGAAATCACTACGCATTATCGTAAAGCATATTTTTTTGTTTTGATAAGTGTAGTAGTTTTATTTATAACAGAAAACTTTAAACAAAAAAAAATTAAATAATACAAAACCTTTTTTCTGTGTAGAATAGCAATGACAAATTAAAAGAACAAATTAACTAATACAATAATGTATTTTTTATATTTTAAAATTTAAAATAAAACAAACAATAATTAATGCGCAATAATACAATAAACCGGGTTAAGTTTACGGTTAGGTGTTTCGTTTCTACTTTACCAAGTTTGCGCATTAATTATTGTTTGTTTTGTCCCCTTTTCTACACAGGAAACAGCTTAACCCAATTCCTAACCCTAAACTTAACCCAAACATACAAAATAAAATTACAAAATAAAAAAATAAAAAATGCTAGAAACGAAATCAGGGCGTATTGTATTGTTTAATATGTTGTTTTTTGTGTGTGTTTTTTTTTTCCCAATATGTCCGCTTTTAATTTAAAAATAGCTTTATTGTATTATTTAATTTGTTCTTTTAATTTGTCATTGCTATTCTCCACGGAAAAAAAGTTTCTATTGAATTATTTAGTTTGTTTTTGTTATAAATAAAACTACACTTAACAACAACAAAAAAATACGGTAGTGCGTAGTGATTTTCTGCACCGAAAGTCTGTAAAAGAAGTAAATAGGACAAAATTTATGCTTACGCCACCGGAAGTACTCCGCATTGATTGGTTAACATTATGGTAGTAAGGGCGGACGAATGACCAACAAGAAGTCCGACTTTTTCTTGTCGATAACTCCAAAACGGTAGGTTTCGTCATAATTTAATTGTTAATGTGAGTTCGGTATGTACATTTACACGGAATTATGACGATTTGTGAAAATTTTAAGAGATATTTAGCGTGCGGGCGTTAAAAAGCAAATTTACCATAAAATGTTTTGTTTTTTTTCCAGATTTCTTCTAACGTAAGGTAAAAAAAAAAAAAAAAAATAATAATTTTTGAAAGTGTATTCTTTAAATTTAACTCTACTAACCCGGTTCACTTAAAATTAGGATAAATTTTGTCACTTCTGTCCTACCATCCGATAAATTCACCTGACGTAAGTTGTCGATACATTGATGTACATCAATTCACACATCCCAAAAAAACAATCACCACGGTTGGGCATGCCTCTCTTTAAAAAATTTCTGCTAAAAAGTAAGTAATGTTTCTTTCAAATTACATTAAGTATACTTTAGCTTTTCTAATTTTCATAAAATAACTTTTGAAAAATGTATAATTGAATTTTACAAAATTTTAAAACAGAGAAATCCACTTTTGTTTACAAAACTGTCACTAATGGCTGACATGATTGAATTTACGTTAATTTTGATGACTCAAAAACAGGAGTTTTAGCTAAAATTTCGGACGTGCTAGAAAGGATTTAAATTTTTTTTAAATACTCAAAAATACTTTGGTCTTTCCTCTTGTTAATGACATAAACATTTAGACAATAAAAAAAATTGTTTGGGCCCTTTTTTCATCAGGGTATGCTCTTTTTTAGCGAAGTTTTGGACATGCCCAACAGGGCTACCGTGCGTAAATAAATGTTATTTTTACTATGTTCTAAGCAAAGCAAGAGGTAAATATTTTTACAAAATTAATCCTTAAATTTACTAATTTATTTTGAACAAATCTTTAAGACAAGTATTGGATTTGATTTACCAGAGGTTTTTAAATGTTATTTTTACATTTTTTCCTTAATAGAGATTCTATGAGTTTATGTACTAAAAAAACCTTATTCGAATACGCAAAATAATTTTTTTACGCATTATCTTTAGGCTGTTATTATTTTCCACATAAAACCAAAATTTAACTACAAAGAAGATATTTATTTAAATTACTTTAAAAAAACGCGTTTTTCTTTTTTTCTTCATTTTTAGTAAGTCCGTGTTGGTAGCTTTTTTGCTTGACCACGCGCGCAGATGAGGGACAATAATGTTCACATGTTCAATCAGTGATGATCTCTGATCTTTTTTTTTTTTCTTTTTATAAAGAAGAAACAGTATTTGAACATAAATAATATCATTTTACAAATAAATTGCGCAAATTGATAATTTCAAAAAGTGAACAAGTTGCTAACTTTTTAAGTAGCCAATCAACTAATTCGTTATTTTGGCCCACGGATAACTCAGCCAATCAAAATGCTGTTTTTAAATCGCATTCTCTCGTTGCCAACCGTAAACAAAAAGAAAGTCATCATGGATGACAATATCGATGATTTGTTGGACGAAGTAGAAGCCAAATATTTGTCAACAGCATCTTGCCGAGATATTAAACAAGACAGTGTGTATGTTTTTTTCTTTTTGTTCTTTTCTTACTTACAAATCTGTGAGTTACGCATTCATTTGTTCCTTTTCTCTCTGCAATGTGTGTGTGTTTGTTTTTATTATTTTACACAGGTCTTTCGTTAAACAACCTTTGGAAATTTTATTTGGAGAAAATTAGTATTGAAATAAATATAAGTTTGAGAACATTTTTCGAAAGTTTTGGTAGTGAAATGTTTGAAATATTAATGTGCTGATATTGTAGAAAAAATAAAATTGAAGAAGAAATAAACTAAAAAAGTGAAGAAAAAATAATTTTTTTTAGAGAGAGTGTCTCTTGTGTGTAGGCCCTAGGGTGATGTTAAAGACCCAAATTTAAATGAAAAATTAAATTCTCAATCAAATTTAAATTTTACCCGTATACGATCTTAAAATAATATATTTAAATTACACTTTACATTAATAACACACAGGACTAAACTGCCGATTTCGTTCTCGGCTTCTTCAAAGGAAATCAACAGCAAACCCACTCAATGAAGCAGACGATCTTATAAACAACTATACCGTTTGTGTTGACAGATAAATATTTATTTCAACAAATCAAAATTACATGCATATTGTTCCATATGCTAAGCGGGTAACAAACAAACAAAAGAAACGTTTTGTTTTCTGGCTCCCTCGTAAAATGTTTGGTTATAATTTGCTTTTTGAGCCCCGCGCTAAATATCTACAAAAAGGCTTAACCAAATCGTCATATTTCCGTGTAAATGTACATGCTGAACTTGAATTAACAATTAAATTATGAAAAACGCTACCGTTTTTTGGAGTTATCGACAAGAAAATATCGAACTAATTCTGAGTAATTCGTCCGCCATTACGGACATTGTTTTTACTAATTAAGCGCGGAGTACTTGTGGGTATTTTCGTTGGCGTAAGCATAAATTTTTTTTGGCCTATTTACTTAATTTCGTCGCAAAAATCACTACGCACTACGATAAGGCAATGTATTTTTTATATCTTTTTGGTAAGTGTAGTTTTATTTAATTATTTATTGTTTTATTTTAAAAAGTGCTTTACTGTATTATTTAATTTGTTCTTTTTTAATTTGTCAATATTTTCATATATTTGAAACTTAAATTTTTTGATAAGTGTCTGTAGTTTTATTTATAACATAAAACTTTAAACAAAAACAAATTAAATAATTTAGAATATTTTTTCCCGTGTAGAATATCAATAAATTAAAAGAATAAATTAAATAATATAATAAAGCATTTTTTTTAAATTAAAATTAAAACAAAAATAAAATGAATTAAATTATAATTAATGCACAAATTTTGCATGAAGTTTGAAAAGAGTCTGTTGGGATTGCTATGAATTAGTGTGTAATCAGAAGGGTTTTAGGTTTGTGGTAATAAACGTGAACAGCATGTTCTTCATATTAATCACAACAATTTTAGCGTAGACATACAAATGGAATAAATCTCAAAGGCAATATTGAACAAAGAAACAAAGGTAGCCGTGAATTCAATTAGAAACAAACATTGAATATTTATGTACAAATAAATTACAATACAATTTTGGAAAAAGTTGTGTTTCAGTTGAATACTTGAATGTTTGAAGAAAAGTTGAATTAAGTATTTTATGAACTCAAAGTTCATGAATGTTCCTTTGTTTAGGAAAAGTGTTCACATAAAAATTTAAGGAAAATTTATCGAGAGATAAATTTTAAAGTAATGTAGTTGCGAGATTTTTTTGCTGAATTTTGTATGTTCTTGTTTTGGCAGAGTTATCCACCTTGGACTGTATTTTTTTTATATTAATGCTTAAGTAGTAGTTTCTGTTTTGTAGTGTAGATAACACTTTTCTAGAAACGTACAAAGATTTCATAGAGAGAGAGAGAGAGAGAGAGAGAGAGAGAGAGAGAGAGAGAAAGAGGTTGAAGGTTGAGTCAGGTGTTGACGCGCGAAAAGTCCTTTAAGTCAAGATGTAGACACGCGTGGATCTCTGTAGAAATCTCTCTGGGAGTGAATTGGTGAATTGGACTGAGATTTGTCCTTTTATTTACTCTGCGAAGATTGGATCGGCTCCCAGTGCATTGTCGGCAAAAAATATCCCGGGGGTGTCTCGACCAATAATAAGCCGAGTTTCGCAATGTGTGGTGTTGATTAGTCGAAACTAGCTCTTATGGAAAATTCCACCTTTAAACCGGTTGAGTGGGAAAATACGGACGATTCTACAAATCGCCCCACGAGATTAATGGTCAACGTAGTTTGGACATTAATATGTATAAAAGGTGGTGTACATTGCTGGCCAATGAACGCGCCTGCCGGACCTGATCCGTGTAGGTGGGTTAATTTGCGGTTCAGGCGTAGAAGATGGGTGTTTGTGTGATGTCTCAGAAACAGGTGTTGGCTGAGTGGTCACAGGTTGGTCGTCACTGTTGATATAAGCTGGTTTTAACCGGTCAATGCTGACCGTAGTTCGCTTGCCGGCGAGATCTAGAACAAAATATTTCGACGCTCGAGAAATGACCTGATGCGGTTCAGTGTAAGTTGGGTGTTAAAGGTTTACGGACTATATCTCGGCGTAGAAATACGAAATTGGCTGTATGCAGATCAGCTGGGATGTAATATGGCCTGTGAAAGGCTCTGGTCGGCGTATAAACAGTTTCAGACATTTTCTGCCGAAGGTCGCTGATAAACTGGCTGGTAGGTAGGTTGTCCGATACAGGGCCGAAGATCTGTCCTGGCAAGGTTAGGGGAGTCCCAAAAACCAAGTCAGCACTGGTACAGTTCAAGTCCTGCTTGACAGTATTTCTCAAAGCCAGCATGATCAGGGGAAGTTTATCAACCCAAGTTCGGCCTTTGGAATCTTTCTACGAGGCCGTTGGAACAAGGGTGATATGCTGTAGTGGAAATGTGTTTAATTCCCAATAGATCAGTGAATTCGTTAAAAAGGGCTGATTGAAACTGTGGAACTCTATCGGTAGTGATTACCGAAGGGCATCCGAAGTTTGTAATCCAGTTGTTAAAAATAGCACTGGCCACTGTTTCAGCTGTAGTTGATTGCAGAGGGATGGCGACTGGCCACCGAGTAAACCGGTCGATTATGGTCAAAATGTACTCGAATCCGTTCACATTTTCAAGTGGGCCCACCAAATCTGCATGCAATTGAGTAAAACGACCGTCTGGGTCGGCAAAGGTTGATGTAGGTGCCCTCGTGTGTCTACCAACTTTGGTGGCTTGGCAACGTAAACACGTGCGGGACCACTGCTTAATGTCAGCTGCCATACGGGGCCAGATAAATCTGTCCGATATGGTCCGCAACGTCGCCTTGCCTCCAGGATGTGCTTGTGAATGGAAATGTTCAAAAATCAGACGGCGCATATTTGGCGGAATGTACGGACGCGGGTTACCCGTGCTGGTGTCACAATAGACTGACCTGTTCGTAAACGGGAGCGGTCTTTTTTCAATTTTTAAGGAAGTGTCTGAGTGGATAGCTTGCAGGGTTTCGTCCTTGCCTTGCTCGTCAGCTAGATTATCAAAGTTCAGTGTTGTACTCTGCACTGCGCTGAGAGTTGTACGAGACAAGGTGTCGGCCACGGTATTACTAGCTCCACTAATGTAGCGTATATCCGATGAGAATTGTGATATGTAGTCCATGTAGCGGATATCACGCGGATTGTGTTTATCCGACTTAGCATGTAGAGCGTATGTAAGTGGCTTATGGTCTGTAAAAATTGAAAAGTCACGACCTTCCAGAATGTGCCGGTAGTGTCTGATGGCTAAATAAATTGCCAACAGTTCACGGCTGAAGGTACTATACTTCTGTTGGGCCGTATTTAGCTTAATAGAGAAAAATGACAGTGGTCTTTCCACACCGTCGACTATCTGATGAAGTACGGCACCAACTGTATCCGACGACGCATCGGTAGTTAGCGTCAGTTTCGCGTCGGGTGAAGACGTGATATATACAAGTTTGGTACAATCCTGCAAAGCTTGTTTTGCTTTACGAAAAGAGTCCAGCTCGTCCACAGATAACACAATCTTCGGGTTTTTCGCTTATGCTTAGAAAGGAGATTCGTCAGTGGAAGAAGTATAATGGCACAGTCACGTATAAATCGGTGATAGTAGTTGATCATGCCAATGAATCGCCGTAGCTGTCGTAATGTTGACGGTGGTGGGAATTCACTAATGGCCTTGACCTTTTCGCCCAGGGGAGCTAAGCCATTCTCATCAATGACGTGACCAAGGAAAGTTAATTCGGGGACAGCGAATAAACATTTATCAATGTTTAACTTTAACCCGTAATGTTGCAATCGTTCAAAGACCGACTGTAGATGGTTACGATGTTCCTCGGGCGTTTTACTTGCTATCAGTACGTCGTCAATGTACGCATAAGGTAATCCGCGGAGGACTTCGTCTATAAGACGCTGAAAAGATTGCGCAGCATTACGGAGTCCGAACGGCATTTGGGTAAATTCGTACAAACCGAACGGTGTCGTTATCGCTGTTTTATGAATATCAGATGGTTCGATAGGAATCTGATAAAAAGCCTTCTTTAAGTCCAGCTTGGTGAAGACAGTAGCGCCTTCAGTGGACAAAGCAAAATCCTTAATATGAGGGATTGGATATTTGTCTGGCACAGTCCGAGCGTTTAGGAGTCTGTAATCTCCACACGGTCGCCAGGCATCAGGTTCGTTCTTAGGGACCATGTGTAACGGTGTGGAATACGGACTGGAAGATGGTCTTATTATGCCCAGCTTGAGCATGTTTTCGAATTCTTCCTTAGCCACCCGTAATTTAGTTGGGTGTAGACGACGGGGTGATACGTGGACTGGGGGTCCAGTTGTTTTAATTGTATGTGTAGTGTTGTGCTTTATGGGTTCTGTATGAGTGAACGGTGCTAAAAGAGATTTGTACTGCTTAAGCAAATCTTCGCAACCATTCGCACTAGGTACCAGAGCAGTCAGTCCAACCATGGAAAGCTTGGATAAAAATCCGCGTCGTCGCCTATCCGTGCGCATATCGGTAAGTGTCCGAGATGACAGCTCCACGGACAAGTTGAAGTGTGCGAGGAAATCCGCTCCTATAATGGGTAACTCTACATCGGCTATAGTGAAGGTCCATGTATATTCTCTCCGTAGGCCGATGCTTAGAGACATAATACGCTCGCCATACGTGTTGATGGATGTGCCGTTTGCAGCCTGTAAATTGAGTTGAGTTTGTCTGGGCGTTAATGAGGATTTCTTACAATAACTCAGCGGTATAACGCTGATCTGAGCGCCAGTGTCAACTAAGAACTTCAATCTGCTGCTGTTGTCGAAAACGTAGAATAGGCGATTTCCGTTATTTACCCCAGCAGTACACGCCCTCAATGGCTGCCAGGTTCCCGCGTTCTTATACGCACATGGTGGCTGACACTTTCTTGCGCAGGCGCCAAACACTTCATGATACCAACAATAGTTTCTCTGGCGGTGACGAGTATGTCTCGACGTTGATCGTCGCCTACCAGGATTGTGTCTGTTAGCTGAAGTATCGCGACTCCGTCCAGGAATGCTCTGAATTCTGTCTAGGCGTAAAGACAGGTTCCTTAGTTCGGTAGTCAAAAAAATGGATTTGCTGGTTAACATCCGGGGTCGGGTCATCTGTCACGACAGAGGAAATTTGGCGCGCTGGTCTAGTGTCCACGATTTTGTCCGCGATCGATGCCAGCTTGTGGACATCGACCTCCTCAGTTAGGACTTCTAAAATTTGCACTATATCGGGCGGCAATATCTCCAGCCACATTTGTTTTAATACAGTTTCGGATATACTGTTGTCACCGAGTAGTGTAATCATTTTACGAAGAAGTTGGGAGGGTTTGCTGTTCCCGAGTGTGACATTCGTAAGGAGATCCTTAATCTTTCGTTCCTCGGAGCAACCTGTTCGTTGTAGGATTGCGTGCCGAAGCACCTCATACGGCTTTTCGGGCGGGAGATTAATAAGGATATCCGCTACCTCCGCAGCGATTTCAGCGGGAAGTTTCTCCACCACAAACGCGAATTTCGACTGCTGGGACGTCACGTGTCTGGCTTGGAAAATCGCGTCGAGTTGTATGAACCACGTTTGTGTATTCGTGGTATAGGAAGGGAGTTCCATCCTGACTGCAGCTTCAATTGGTTGTACAGGATCTGCCATGTCGACTGAGGTTTTGTTTTTTGAAATAATGTGGTTATCAATTTGTTGGTGGTTTTGCCTGCACAAACGTCGGGGTTATCAATTTTGTTGGTTGAACGACGGGGTCATCAATTTGTTGGGATTGCTATGAATTAGTGTGTAATCAGAAGGGTTTTAGGTTTGTGATAATAAACGTGAAAAGCATGTTCTTCATATTAATCACAACAATTTTAGCGTAGACATACAAATGGAATAAATCTCAAAGGCAATATTGAACAAAGAAACAAAGGTAGCCATGAATTCAATTAGAAACAAACATTGAATATTTATGTACAAATAAATTACAATACAATTTTGGAAAAAGTTGTGTTTCAGTTGCAATGTTTGAAGAAAAGTTGAATTAAGTATTTTATGAACTCAAAGTTCATGAATGTTCCTTTGTTTAGGAAAAGTGTTCACATAAAAATTTAAGGAAAATTTATCGAGAGATAAATTTTAAAGTAATGTAGTTGCGAGATTTTTTTGCTGAATTTTGTATGTTCTTGTTTTGGCAGAGTTATCCACCTTGGACTGTATTTTTTTTATATTAATGCTTAAGTAGTAGTTTCTATTTAGTAGTGTAGATAAAACTTTTCTAGAAACGTACAAAGATTTCAGAGAGAGAGAGAGAGAGAGAGAGAAAGAGGTTGATGGTTGAGTCAGGTGTTGACGCGCGAAAAGTCCTTTAAGTCAAGATGTAGACACGCGTGGATCTCTGTAGAAATCTCTCTGAGAGTGAATTGCTGACGATATTTATTTGTATATAAAAAAAATATATACAAAATGTGGCACAAGGCCAAAAAGGGGGTTGGGGAAGGACGGTCATCAACTGTCTTAAATAAAACTTAGCTAGTCACAAACACTGACCCAAACATACCAACAATAGTCCTAGCACCAAAACAACACATTCTTCCATACCTTTCTTACTACATCCACCATAATTCCTCAAATTCTCTGTGAAATTCTAACTAGACCCCATATGTACAATTCAAAGTCTGTGGGGGGGGGGGATAACAATTTAAAAAACCCCAATGATTATTTACAATATGCAATAATAATATATACAAGAAAACAAAACAAAATAAGATTAGTAATAAAAAACCCCACAGTACCTAAGTGTGGCAGTAACATCAGTTAACTGGACGAAAAAATTGCGAGATTATAAAAAGTAAAACACAGTCATCCTTCCAAAATCACTCACACAGCCACACACTCATTTAGACACACTAACAACTACGAAAAACACACACACGAAACGAAAGTCATCCCGCAACCACCAGAGAACTGACGTCACTGACCACCTAACGAGGGAGGGGAGGGGGAATTAAACTAAAGAAAAATAGGGACAGAAAAAAAAAAAGAGGGGGCTAATGAGCATACATACCCTAGCTAAGTTAACCAGAAACGCGAAACTAAAAATTCAAACTAAACCTAACTAGTCTAATACCGGGACGGGTTGCTTCTGTTCAACCCATGAGGGACGAAATCCTGCACCTAACCGAGGTCCAAGTGCCACTCTAGGTCAGCTCCTCTCACTCTACACATTCGCGCAAGATTTACCCACCTTTTGCCGAATTCTGATGAAGAGAGTCGCCACCTTTCCGTCCTAATCTTGACTTTAAGCTGATGCTTAAAGTACAAGATTAGTAGGGAAGAAGTGAACTTCTCACCTCCATAGAATCCCTTCTGACGTGTCACCCAAATCACGACTCTCATAACTCCTAGCAAGCAGTGGAACACATAAAGTTCAGACTTTGTTAACGGCGGGGCCACATTGCCACAAACAGAAGCGGCCTCGAGGACGAAAAACTTTCCCTGCAACATGCGAACCATGAGACCTTCAACAAACTTACACAATGGTGCTACCGACTTGCAATGAAAGAAGACGTGACCAAGGGTCTCGACTTCCCCCTCACAACGTCGGCAGTTTGGATATTTCTCCAAACCCGCTGCGCAAAGTCTTTTGCCGACCCAGAGGGCCCCACGTATCACCAGCCAGGTGAGGGATGCCTCATCGTTGTTGAGACATTTCAACCCGGAAGCCCAAGGCCAGATTGAGCGAGCCTCCTGCTTCGTAAGACCGAGCTCGTCAATCAAATCATCATGAACGGACCCCCTGACTACCACCTGATATAATGCCCTACGAGACAACGCCTGGACGTTGTGGAGGCCAACCGTCGCCCGTAAGAGGTGTTTCAGAGCCAGACGACATTCACGGTAGAAGGAGCACTCGGCACGAGGCAAACGGCCAGCCTCCTCCTCGCCCAAGTGCACACTTCTCAAGGATGGAAAGGATCTACGGGCGTCTTCCTTCCAGAAGGCGCCCCCGTCATCCGAATCGCGACACAAACGATCCAGGAACCCGATGCGAAGCATATCGAGACGAATCTCAATGCTAGGCATACCTAGACCGCCTTCAGAGGGATGAAGGCAACAGATCTCCCGACATACCCTAGGAGCTTTGCCTCTCCACAAGAAAGAGAACAAAAGCTGTACTAATGAAAGTACTGTGGTAGACGGAAGTGGAAGTACCGAGAGTCGGTAAAGGAGAATCGGGTAGATATGTGAAACACATACCTCCGCCCTCCCCTTCAAGGAAAGATTCCTCCGAGACCACAAATTAATTGCGATCTCGGCCTTCTCTCGTACCTCCGACCAATTCATATCCAACTGGATATCAGGACCGAACCAGACGCCGAGTATCTTGATCGGCCCGTCCGTCCAGCTGAATGGTCCGGGAAGAGAAACCCCCTTCCACGCACCCAACCGCAAGCCAACAGACTTATCGCGGTTGATCTTGGCCCCTGTCACCATCTCATACCCACTGATTTCTCTGCTGACTTCGTTAATCTCGGCTCTGCTCGACACAAGAACCGAAACGTCGTCAGCATAGGCAGAATACCTGGCCGAGGTGGTAGCACCAGGTAAAGAGATTCCGCGTAGGACCGGATTCGCCTTTAACTTGCGAAGGAAAGGTTCCAACGCAAGAACGTAAAGCATAGGCGAAAGCGGACAACCCTGACGAATAGATCGAGACAATACGAAAGGTTCCGATCTTACCCCGTTCACTTCTACCAGCGCACCGGGAGTCGCATACATAAGCCGGATCCAGGAGCGAAAGTACGGCCCGAAACCGGCAGCCGAAAGAACAGCCTCCAAGAATCGATGGTCAACCCTATCAAAGGCCTTGGACTGATCTAAATTGATCAGCGCGGCTTCACTGTCGACTTTCTCGATGATCAGGCGCACCATATGAAGGTTGTCCTGAATAGTCCTGCCCTTCACAGAACAAGTCTGCTCGGAGCCAATCAGACTAGACAGGACAAGCTGCAAACGGTTAGCCAAGACCTTAGCCAAAATCTTTAACTCTGTATTTAACATCGTTAAAGGGCGAAAGTTACCTATCCCATCCCCACCGCTTTTGCCCTTACGCAGCAACTTGATCACACCCCTGGTGAAGCGTTGAGGTATAGACCCCTGCTTCATCCAGTTGTTGAAGATCAGCTGCAGCAAAGGAACAAAAACGTGCGACTGCCTCAAGTAAACTTCGTAAGGAAGACCATCTAATCCCGGAGACTTATCCAGGCCAACCTTTTTCAGCGCTTCCCAGATTTCCGACTCAGTGATGGGACCCTCGCACCCAGCCGCTTCAGCTGCCTCAAGGCAGGGAAAGTCAGCTAAATAGGTGTCGAACTGAGCAGAGCTCAGACCGGGCTCCCTGGTAAAAAGATCCCGAAAGTAATCCCGAAAAGCCTCGCATATGCCCGAGTTTGTAGTCACTGTCCGCCCATCCGGCAATGTGACGCTCGCGATATGCCGTCTTGAAGCATTCCTACTTTCCTCTGCACGCAGTTCCGCGGCCATATTCGTCGCCTCAGAGGACATTCTTTTTAACCTAGCCCTAACTACCAGAGCTTGATCCTTCTTGGTAAGCAAGGAGGCCAACTCTGCCTTAGCTAGGACTACTTCCCCACTATCACGGGATTTCACAGCCCGATCGACTCTTTGCTCTAAAGCCGTTTGCGCCGCTAATCTATCTACGCCGAGTCGACGACTAAAATCGGCAGCAAACGTTCGAATTTTAGATTTAAGTTTGTCCCACCAGGCATTTCCCACCACAGCCCCCGACAGTTCCCTTTGTAGCATTAGTAAAAACTGGTCCCGGAAATCCTGCTCGCCAAATAACGAGCAATTGAATTTCCAGTAACCAGTCATCCTAACCTTAGGCTTATCTAAGTTTACACGGACCCGGACAAGCCTATGATCCGAATAAACTATATAATGAAAACTTGGACACCCTAAGAGCCCTACATCGACTCTCCTAATTAAAACTCGATCGAGGTAGCTCGCAAGCACACCTACAGCCGAGCTGCCACTATTTGTCCAAGTCCACACTACCCGCTGAGGGTGTTCATTCCGGTACTTGTCGATAAGATCAAACCCATCGACAAAGCCCCGAAAATGTTCCACTCCCCAGTTTTTAGTACCCGGTTGATATTTTGACCCTATACGATCTATATCGGGGTCAAGGACGGCATTCCAATCCCCCGCTAAGATTAACCGACGTGATGTCGTCATAAACGGCTCGATCTGCCGAAACAAAGCAAGTCGCTCAGCCTGGATGTTGGGCCCATAAACCCCAATGAGACGCAAAGCCTTATCCTTTATGGTAGCATCCAGCACGCAAAGCCTGCCCGCCGGATCTGCGAAGACAAGAGCACACGCAGCCTTCAAAGACTTGCTCACCAGCCAAGAGACACCCCTCGAGCGTCCATCAAAACATGCTGAATAAAGAGTAAACTCCTTAGACAGAATGCCTTCATAATCGCGAGAAGAAAAACGGGTCTCTTGCACACAACATATATTCACACCGAGGCTCTGAAGGTCGCGAACGAGTCTCACCCTTCGAGACTCCGACCTCAGGCCTCGGACATTCAAACTAGCTAACCAGAGTGCCATTATCGAATCGATTAGGGTCGCCCATCAGAGTAGAACATTGCTGGGGTGAGGACACCGACAGCCTGTCCCATTGATCCTGACGCCATCTCATTGTCGACGGTATCACCATGAGACAGACCGCCGATGTCCGCAGGATAGGTTAGTTTGAGTGCTCTATAAAGGGAAGGGTGAACGAAAACAGGGACCCTCCCTCTGCAAACTTTTGCCGGATCCAAATCGGGTTCATATACAGCCGCTGGGGGCACCAATTTCAGAGCCGCATTCGCCTCCTCTATCATGCCCCAAATCTCCCGCGTACCCGGGCCCGATCGAACAACAGTCAATAGTCTTCTGGCCTTTTTGAAATTGGCAGGATCTTCCACTTCCAATCCGTTCAGCTTCTGGAAATTCCACAGAACTTTTAGTGGCCTTGAGTTTTTAGTCTGGCTGAACACATTTTCCGCATGGACCCGGGATACGCGGCAGACGTCTTCCCCTGAGTGATATGGCGGTTTCAGTTTTTTTTTCTTTTCCCCCACACCTTGAGCGTCTGGGCTCCTATTTCTTTTTTTTTGAGGAGTCTGAGTAGGTGTTGGAGTAGGAGTGCTAGACGGTGTGTTTGAAGGAGTCATGCCTGAAGGGGTCTTGAAGGGGGAAGGCTTTCTTGAGTGCCCGAGTTTTCGCTTTACGGGGGAGTTGGACAAAGAGTTGGGCGGCGGAGGTTTAGCAAAAGATGGAGGGGAAGACGGGGCAGAGGATGAGGGGCAGGGCACCCCCAGCGACTTATGCTTCATTGCCCTCTTGTCGTCCAATTTTTGTTTTAATTTTTTTAAGTCCAGAATCTTCTTCCAGCTAGGCTCATTCATTTTTTGGGTAGAAGTGGCAGTCTCTTCATAAGAGGCCGAGGCGTCGCCCTCAGAGCTAGTAGAGGGAATGGGGCTGTAGGTGACTTTTTCCCTGGGGTCATGCTGGGACAGAGGCCCCGCTGTCTGAATCTTCCCTTTGCCCCTACCTACTACGCGCCATTCCCCCTCATCCTTCTCCTTATCCACACTTGTGGAAGGCGTTGGCTTTCGGGGTAATGAGGGCGAAGACCCAACCGAGGGATTTTCCCCACCGGTCCGCATCGTAGGTAGGCCCATTACAGGCGCCGCGGATTTTACAGTCTCGGCCAAAGGGGGATTTTGGTCGCCAGCAACCGGAGCTCCAGGGGCCTTCTTCCCTGGGCAGGAGGAGGAGAGATGACCAGTCACTCCACACCTCCAGCAAATTGGTTTTCTACCGGTCACGATGACCGGCATTCTCCGGTCGCCCAAATCCAGACAGTTGGGGATGGACTTGAAGGCCGCCTCATCTATCATAATGTCAAAAGTCCATCCCCCGTTCAAATTGTCCGAGAGAGCCCCTAAAATCTGCCCGTACTGCATAAAAAATGCAGCCAGGAGCTCTCCGGAAATTTGAGGAGGAACCTCAAAAACGGCCACCCTGGTCCTTCGCCGTCCCTGATATTCAGTACGAAGAATTAGATCCTTCGTGATTAATTCTCGCCTTGCCATTTCGAGGCAATCTTCAGGTGTGGGCAGCAGTACGTCCCACATGAAAAATTTTACGCCCTTTATAACTCTTTGGGGTTTTATCCCCAGGGACAAAAGTGATTTAATAATTGTGTCCTTCGTGGAGCGACAAATTTTGCGCGTGCGCTTGTCCACCGCGAAGACCGTCACCATTCTCTGTTCGAACACCTTTAGTTCTTGGGCGTCTTTAAGGATACCATCTTTATTCACAAGATGGGTGTATTCCTTCGCCTTCTCCAAGAACTCCGCGATGTTCACAATGCAACTAGGAGGGGACTTCCAGCAAGAGGGCGATTCCTCGGCTGACGACTTCGATGGTACCGAAGGGGGCACCTTTTCCTTAGGTTTGGAGACCTGCATGGCCTCCTCCTTATCCGTGCTACTAGCACTGGCCTGGTCAGTTTTATTCGGGGAAATTTTCCCCCGCTTTTTATTTTTAATTTTCTCTGGGGGGTCGGCTTTAGCAGCCGCCCCAAAGAGGTCCTTTTTAACCGATGACCGACTCATTCCGTCGGCCATACTAAAAGGAAAAGCTGGCCTCAAATGATAGAGGCAATGAGTTGTGACAGGGCGACAGGAAAAAAAAACAGCTATAAAACAAAAGTCAATTAATTAAATGTTTAAAACAAAAACTATTAAATAAATAAACTGGGAAAACTAAAAGTTTACCCAAATTAGAAAAATAAAAATAAACTAGATCAAATAAAAAGAAAAACTATAACTAAATAGTCTCGTAGGACTTTAAAAAAAAATATATCAAAATGGCGCCCGAAGGCAGCCGAAAATAAAAGAAAAACAATAAACTCCTTTTCTTTGTAGGTCAATAAAATACAGAAAATAAAAAATAAAAAAGTCTGGTTTGAAACAAGTCAAACCAAACTAAAAAAATAAAGGTTTGCGGCCGAAGCCGCTAAAGAAATAAATTAAATAGAAAAAATACAAAAGCTAGAAACTAAAACAAAATAAAGGGTTGCGACCGAAGTCGCTAATTAAATTGAAAAATAAAACAGGAGAAAGTATAAATTAAAACAAAACTTTCTTTCTTTTTCTTTTCTTAAACTGTACTATAAACAGAAATAAAAAGCCGGTAGGACTTTAGTCAAACCGGAAATAAAAAAAATGTTGGCCGAAGCCCAGAGAAAAAAATAAATTCAAACAAAAGAAAATAAAAAAGAAAGGAAAATAAAAACTGACAGATAACTTAACTTGTGGTAATACTTTTAAAAAAATCCAAAATATGTCAAAGTCCTTTCAAGCAAAATATAAAAACAACAAGTTCACCGGTCCAAAAACTTGTCCGAAATGAACTGAAACAGGAGTCAGAGGGTGAATTGCTGACTGGTGAATTGGACTGAGATTTGTCCTTTTATTTACTCTGCGAAGATTGGATCGGCTCCCAGCGCATTGGCGGCAAAAAATATCCTGGGGGCGTCTCGACCAATAATAAGCCGAGTTTCGCAACGTGTGGTTTTTGATTGGTCAAAACTAGCTCTTATGGAAAATTCCACCTTTAAACGGGTTGAGTGGAAAAATACGGACGATTCTACAAGTATGATTATTTAGAAAATCAAACAAAATGCTCTGTCCTAGGATTTTTTTACTTTGTAAATAACCATGCTCTTTACAAAGTTCACGCATTAATTATTATTTCGTTTCTAGCATTGTTTTTATTTTGTAGATAATCATGCTCTTTACAATAAATAAATAATAGAGAAATTTTGAATTTTTCTGTTAATTTCCCCAAAATTTACTTATTGCAAATATTAATTCATCCCAAGAGATTATAAATTTAAAATCAAATTTTGTCCGTTCTTTTTTCATTAAATTTTTGGCACCCTTTTGAAATCATAAATTTTTAAAGTCAAAATTTGTTTAGCTTGCCTCGCAACAGTTCCAACTGAATAGGTATCACAGATGAAAATTTCAAACAGGTACGAGGTGTTATCTGATTGCATCTTCTTAATCTTACATGATTAAAGAAACTTAGCAGTTTTTATTTCATCAAAATATCTCAAACCGTTTAATTTTGGCAGATTTCTTTTTATTTTGTACACATGTGCTCGACTTAGTCATTTTTTGTCTATTATGAATTAGGACAAAATACCATATTTGGACTCCTATATTTTAAAAAGCAATTAAGAACAACAGTTAAAATTATACTAGCTTGTTAGGTACATAAAGAAAATAATAATAAAATTACAGATAGTATCACTGCATATTTCTTAAATAAATTCAGTCTGAATATGCAAATTTTATAAATCAAAATTTCTCCAACGACGTGCAAACAACTCATAACCTGAGGTTTGACATTTCATAAAACTGCAAATAAGACTCACATTCATCCCAAATTTCAAATAGCACATTATGACTATACCAGTAACATGCCTAATTTTTTTGTGGGTGATAGAATGGATATCTTCTGGATTATTCCACTTCAAAATTGAAAAAAATTGCTTTTTAACCCTTTGTCACAAGGTATTTGAAAGGCCAATTTTAGACTTGCTTGAATTGTGTCATAAAATGAATACTTCTTACACTAGACACACCAAATTTCATATCTAGCCATTTATGGGGGTGCTCTTTTCATTTATCATGGTTAAAATGACCTAAAATCAACAAATCAGAATGTATATGGAACAGATGCTGAACAAATACAGTCCTGACTCAACATTTACAATTTCTAGACTGTAGAGAGAGAGAAGCTTAACACATGCCAAGCAATATCCACTAATGATTACTAATAATCCATATGAAATAGAAATAAATATTAAGAAATAATAATAAATTAGGAAAATGAATATTAAATCATAAATTTGTATCTGGATAGCAATATATTGTAACTAAAATCCATTCATTAGATAATTTAAAAAGTAAGAAAATTGTTTGAAGTGGTAACTTTAAACAAAATGTTACTTGGTAACTGAAATACTGTAATTATTGTGAGAATACTGCAAAAACATAAAAGACATTTTTTTGAATAATGTTTTTTACCTCATTCTTTGAACATTTTTCAATCAATAAGTCCTACTTTTTTTTGTGATTTGAATCTGAGCGTAAAGTAAACAAATCAATTTTTGTTGCATATTTTTTATGACGAAAACGGTTTTTAAATCCCATTTACATTTTACATATCATAGAAAATTAATATTAAAAACAAATTCTTAGCAATTTCCTTGAAAATTTCGTCCATAGAAAACATGCTTCTCAATTCTTTTGTGTCCGTGTTGACGGTTTGTATTGAGTCTTGCGTGGAGTTGAAATGATGGCCGAGCGAGTCACACATGGTTACACATAATCGCACACACACAAAATGTAGCTGTCGTTACATATTTGATTTTGATTTAGTTTCATAGCTAATTAAATGAGCGTTTTAATGATATATTTTATGTGTTTTTATTTTTACAAGAAGCATTTTACGATCAAACTTTTCATTTGAAACGTTTACAAACTTCTTATTAAAATTAAAAAATATAAAATATATGAAAATGAAGCTTAGAATGTTAACTTTCAAACTAATGTGTTACCAAAATGGTAATAAACCCTGCGGAGTGCGCACATTACAAAATTTGAGGAAGTCTAAACTGCGGTCAGTGAAAAAAATGGCCAAAATTTTGCAAAATCACCAAAATGTCTCTATTTTCAAACTGTAATGTTCATCGCACACTGTAGTATATATAAAAATGAATAAGACAAAAACAAAGTTCATGAAATAAGCTTTTATTTGGTATGCATTATGTTTTTATGGAGATATTGAATGAAATAACACGGCGACTTGAATATATGCATTTATTAGTGTTTAGCTAAGAATTTCATCGGCTGTAAGCTGAGTGTTGGGTTACCTACTTAGAATTTAAAACTTATCAAAAATAATACAGTTATTCACATTTTGTAAGTGCGTATGATGTTCCCCCCCCAAAAAAATCTGTTTTTGCCTTTTTTATCGAGTCACCCACAAAGGTCAACCCAACCAGAGTGCAATCGGGGAGAATTTGGTGTGAATTTTTCTCAGACTTCCCTCCTTCGTTCTAACAGCTTTCTGTTTAATTATTTTATTTTATGGCATATCAACCCCAAACAGTTATTAAATGCTGACAAGATTTTTTGAATAAATTTGTATTAATAGAATATGTATTCTTTGTAAGAAATCACTTTGATGGAGATCAGGTTTCATTGACGTATTTTTGTAAAGAGGGTTTGTAGAGAGTCTGATTTCATTGATGTCTTCTTTTCATATATACAGTTTGTAGAGAAAATGATTTTATTGACATTCTTATTTGTTTTTTTGGAGAGGCCTACTGTTTTAATAAATAATATTATGTCATCTACTTTTCTTTTCTCAAAAAGCTTATACATGTTTTTTGTATTATAGCATTTTTGTCTTGAGAGAACAAGGTCTGAACATTCAGTTAATATGTTTAATAATTTATGCCGTTTCACATGCTTGGCATACTGGCTGATCTTCCTGGTTTAGCAAGTACAAGTGGGTTATTCCCAAACTTTTTCTGAAATCCCACTTCCATTCTAGTTTGCGCTGAATTAGGAAGATTTTATTGTGCGGGTTATACTCTCAGCACCTTTTACCGTTTCCTTTTGAATGTATTTGTTAATGACTCCCTTAAGGTTGGTGTATGGGACTTTGGTCATTGCGTCTACATCCATATCAAAAGCTGATTTGACTGCTAGGTCTGCTTTATTGTTACCTTCCACTCCAATGTGGCTAGGAATGCCTTTGTCTTTGAAAGTAGTGCTCATTTTGCATAATAGTTTGATAATAATTGGGTTCTTGGATTTTTTCCCCATTAAAACTATTGGGACAAATAATGAGTTTGAAAAAAATGAAGAAGTTTCTATTAATGATCTGCCTAAGAACATACTTCTGTTTTTAGTGAATATCTCTGCAGATGACATAGCAGATGCACCTCCAATAATCTGAATCTCACCTGACCTAGGATGCGTGTTCTCTCGAGGAAGCTCCTTGTCCTGAACATCTATTGAAACTCAAGTTCACCCCAGGTCTAAAGTAGAACTCCTGTATAGGACCTATTATTAAAGATGCAGGAAAAATGGTCAGTTCATTGTATTGCTGCAGTAAGTATCTGACTCTCCCTGCCAGATCAGACCAAAAAGAGAGTATTGCTGCCCACTCCTCACTTGCCTGTCATTATAGAGTTCAAAAGTGTCTACACGGACTTGTGGGTGATTATTTTCTACTCTACAACCCCTTTTCTGCAGATCAAATGTTACAAGCCTTTTGTTACTCTGTTACTATCTCCTCAGGTTTGCATTTATGGCTGATGAGTCAATTGGGAAACTTCTGATCCAGCCACTCCAGAGAGATATTTGCTGTAAGAGTTTGGCCCCATTTTGATGGTACCACTGGTGCCCCTTTTGAACCCTGGATGCACCTCTGCCATGGCTCATGAGCCCCAGTCCATGCCAGAATTTATTCAGAACCTCCAAATAGAGATCCTTCGTGATGGTCAACGTCTGCTCTTGCGCATCTTCAAACCAGAATGGTCTAATAATGGCATGCTTTGATATAACTGCCCAAGCAGTGCATTTCAGTGAATGGTGGGGTCTTTCTGAACTCCAGAATACATTCTCCTTATTATTCATATGGCCTGAGAGTAGAAAATGCGCTTCATCTGTGAACCATACATTATTGAGAAAGTCTGGCTCATCTTCAATCTTGTTTGAAAACCAGTTGCACATTTCTACTCTCTTTTCCTTATCAGCAGCGGTCAGTTTTTGTTTTACTTGTATTCTGTAAGGGTAAAGATGAAGATCTTTGATGAGAATATTTTGAACAGAGGATTTGTTGAGTCTAAGACGGTTTTTCCTCAAACTCCTGCCTACTGAATCTCAGATAGCTGCTGTGTTTTTAGGAGACCTTACAGTAGGTTTTCTGCCAACTTTAACTGCTGGAGACTTTTTTTCTCACGTTGTTGATTGTCCCTGTAGCCTCAAACTTCTTGATCCATTGTTAAATGTCAGTTTTACTTGGGATTTTATTCTTGTCATACTTTCTGTGGAATTGCACAATGGCATGTTTATAGGAATTTCCCTCCACTTCTCTCAGCACTTCTCTGTAAAGAGCATTGTATTTGGTGTTCTGGTTTTGCTATTTTCTCATCGTTCTGAAATATAAAAGCAAAATATTAAAAAACAACAAAATTACATACGTTTATTTGGGTTACATTTATACTGGACCACCCTGAAATAGAAAATAAAATGATTAAAAATAATGCAATACACTTAGTTTGTTTCTTGCTCTTTCTCTTGAGGGGGAAAATGTCAAAATTTATATAAATAAATGTTATTTAAATAAATGATTCATAAAAAAGTGTAGATAAAAAATGAATAAATATTATAATAGTCTAGGTTTGTCTTTTACATTTTTTTAAGTGTTTAGAGTAATTGAAAGAAAGCCAGATGGTTAGTAAAAAAAAGAAAGAAATTTGATGTGTAACATTTGTTCTTTAAACTTTATAAAACTAGAATGAAAGAGAGAGAAAATGCTGAAATAAAGTCTGTCAAAGTTGGATGGTTTACTACTTGTAAGATTTGATTTTCAAATTTCAAAAAGATATACACCTTGGATGTTGTTTTTTTTTCTGACCAGTGAGGAAGGTAATTTCAACCTATGGAAACTTCATCCTGGAATTGAACCTGCAACCTGTTTGAGGTTATCTAAGAAGTCAAATTGCTCTAAGGATCAGAAAGATTTTGGCATTCACATGCAAATAACTGACGGCTACTGACAATGACAATGACAACTCTAACCGCAATAAAGAGAAAGTAAAGAACAGATAAAAAAGATAAAGAAGAAAGAAAATATTCTTAAAATTAGACGTACCAACCCTAATTTTGAACTTTTATGAAAAAGAAAATGTCATTTATCTCGATATTGGAGTTCATTTTAAAAATTGAACTATTCCCATCAACACATTTGAATTTGCCAACTTTCTCAAAAGATTGTGTGTTGAAAAATTTATGTCAGCTTTTATGAGCCTATATTTTAATTTTGGGAACTGGTTACCTTGCCTTTATAACAATAAGGTGCACAAAAAAATTGTGCAAACTTATTTATAAAACTTGTATTCTTTTCTATTGTTTTTATGTCATTCTAATAAACATTTCTTTCTTCCAAATTTCAAATCAGAGTTTCAAGTCATCTTTGTTTACATACACACCTTCTACGATATTTGATATGAGAGGTGGCATCTTACTTTCTCCTACTCTATCGCCAGTAATCCTTTTAACAAGCACGTCTACTGTGATATGTTTATCCTCTAAATATTATGTTTTTTTGTAATAAGAATGCAATTTAAAAAAGGCCAAATCCTCACTGGGAGACAAAGCATTTTCATATCTTTTCAAAGTAACACTTTATATTATTTTTCAGGTTAATTTGTACCCATGTTGATAATTTCTGTCAATATATTCAATTTTTTCATGTTAAGACAGATTTGCATGTATAGGCCAAGAAAACTAATAATTTGAAGGAAATAAGGCACAAGTGTCCAATTATCTGACCACCAGTGTTGCTTTCTCTTGTCTATCTATTTCTTAAATTTCCATCTCCATTTTCTCTTTGTCTTCTTTCCTCTTCAGAAAGTCCCCAAAATCGAGCAGTTCCATTATTAATGAACTTGATGACCTTTTAGCTGAAATTGATGACATAAAAGATCTCCATGTAAGTTACTTTTCCAAAATAGGTTTTCTTTTTGGAATGAAAAAAAATAAAATGGCAAACTTGGTCTTCCATGACCACAAAAAATGCTGAGTGTCAAAAGGACATTTTTTCCTTTGACACTGCTATTATTTTAACTACCTTCACTCCTCAGTAAAGTTTGTTTTAAAAAGTATTGATTAGAATTGTAATAAAACTAAATATGAAAGTGAATTTATACATTTACTTTTTATTCTTGAGAATTTACAAAAGTGCTAAACACTTCTTTTTTTTTCTGCATACAACATGTGAAAGCATGTACGATAACCTACCCTCATCAGCAGCCAGCCAGGGAAGGTACCGTCCTGGGTATGACGAAAAACTGCATACACATATTGAGTAAAACGATGTCCAACAGCAAGGCCTCTGATCAGGAGGTTTTGAGAAGTGTGGAACCACCTGAGGTGGTAGCACCTGTTCAGGTCCCAGCTATGGGCAAATAGTTGACCCCACAACCTGACTCAAAACACTATGAAAATGTAAAAATAGATTTTAATACCAGAAATACTTTTAAAAAAATTAGTATCAGCAATAAATATTTGAAAAAAGAAAATATTACCAGAAATAAAAATCTTGTCAGCATTAAATAACCCATTGAGGTTAATATGCCACAAAACAAAACAAACCAAACTATACATTTAAAAAAAAAATATTACCAGCTATACATTTTTGAAAAAAAGAGGAAATTTTGTCAGCATTAAATGACCCATTGTGGTTGATATGCTGTAAAACAAAACAAACCAAACCAAACCAAACCAGGGAAGGTATCAGAATTTTGGTGGCTAAGGCAGTACTGCCACCCCTGGTGCCACCGTCAGCTTTTGCCACCGTCAGCTTTTGCCACCATACGGGGTATTGTTTATGTAGATGTGTCCATCTTTTGCAATTTCTTTTTACAACTGCTACTTATTTATTAGATTGGGTCTGTCTTTGGGTCTGTCTTTGGGTCTGTCACGCCTTTATCCACTGTGCCATGTGTCCTTAAGGACACATGGCACAGTGGATAAAGGCGTTGGCTAGATCCAGTGACAGACCCAAAGAGTGTGAGTTCAATACCCGGTTCAAGCAGTGGAGAACTTTCAGAGGGAAAATTACCAGGAGATAACTGATAACTGACATCCATCAAACATGGCTCGTGGAACTAGAACAGTCTACCCCAGTGATCGAAATAAAGGGTTCAGTTCGAAATTCCAACCACCTGAAGAAGGCCGGAGCGTACAACGGCCGAAACGTTGTGACAAATATGGCGACAAAGATGAGAACAATAGTCTGACTAATGTAAATACTGTACATAATACCTCATCTCAGAAATAGAGACAGAAGTAGTTATACATTCAACATTTGAAAAGTTAGAGAAACATAATAGCTAATTAAGTAAATCCTATATTATGGGATATAATATATTAATATCTTTACACTATATTAATTTTATCTTAAAAAATTGTCCCCTGTTCAGTCAGTCATGAAATAAAAATAATTGCTTGTACAGAAAATAAGAATCTACATACATCAAATTGTCTTTAAGTGGCAGCAGAAGAATTATCGTTGAACTTTTAAAAGGTAAGCTTAAACATTATTTCAGTACTTAAATGCAGCGATCAATTTTGTGTTCTTCTGTAGTTTATTGATGATTAGTGATAGTGTAGGTAAACTTACTGAAAAAGAGTGCTACATAAGCATAAAGTATCACAAACCTGATTTCAAAGCTAATCTGACTACAAGAATTATCAACCCAACCTGACCTGAAATCAGCAAAATTAGTAAGAAAATCCTGGAAAGGGTCAACCAACAAATAAAGGATTACCTAGGATTAAAACTGTGGATCAATACCAAAGAAGTTACTAATTGGTTTACTAATATCAAGGAGAAACCAAATTGTACACTAATGCAGTTTGATGTTGAGAACTACTACCAATCAATATCAAAGGAATTTTTCATGAATGCCATGGATTTTGCTAGCCAATACTCTGACATAACAG
Organism: Acanthosepion esculentum; assembly: GCA_964036315.1. Lineage (NCBI taxonomy): Eukaryota > Metazoa > Mollusca > Cephalopoda > Sepiida > Sepiidae > Acanthosepion > Acanthosepion esculentum. Next base: position 79,117,035 of record OZ038508.1, on the reverse strand, counting down.
AAGTAGAGAAAAACATTATTATGAATGCGAAAAAATCAGTACTCATACATAAGGGCAAGCAATGGATTAAAAACTAATGACCACTTCAACATCACATAGGGGATCATTGGACTCTGCAGTGTCTTCACTGGCCTCTGAATAATAAATGTTGTATCGAATCATTGGTTTATCAATGTGATATTTCATCTATTGAAGATCCAGACACAGTTAAAATCTACATCAGATGAACAAAACATGATTTCAAAAGATGTTGGAACCAATATCAAATGTCCTTTAAAAATAATAAATACAGAAATCAAACATCCATATCTAAATATTTCTGGCACTTAAAAGAAACCAATAAAACACCAACAGTAAAATGGAAATTAATAAGAAGAGCTAGAGCTTGTAGGTCATTAAATGACACATGTCCTTTGTGCATACATGAAAAATTATATATTATTAAGTTTCTGAAAAATAAAAATTTACTTAATGAAAGAAATGAAATAGCTATATTTTGTAGACACTGTCAAATATTTTCCTTAATGAAAAAGAGATGAATGATGAAACATACATATTTATACTTGATCTTTGATTAATAATAATTTTTTTAAATACGAATGTAATTCTAATATATTTATTTCTAAAAATAACGTATAGTCTATTAGTTATTAGAAGTAGAAAAGTACTTTAAATTTGTAGGAATAGATTTTAAATATTAAAAATACAGTTTACTCTTATTCAGACTTTAAGAAATCTTTGTGTATAAAATTATAAATTAAGTGGCCAAATAAAAATGCAAAAAACTTTTTACCATTGAAAAACCCAGACAACACGCAAAAAACCGATGTCATTGTTTGTGAGCAGGCACACCTACCCACACCTTAACTTGATTTTGAAAGTAACTTATATTTGATACATAAGTTGTCTAGGGAAATTATAACCCAAACACCCCTTATCAAAATGATTGAATTTGTCCGTAACTTTAACAATTTAAAATATTAAGATTTTCTGTGCTTATAACTGAAATAAACTTTTTCATCGGTTATTCCAAAAATTGCTTAAGAATGGAATTGAGCTATGGATTTTAAATTTAATTTTATAATTAAATTTAAAATTTTAGTTTCTGTTTTGAAACATGGCAATTCCTTTGTAGCAATATTATAATATTATGTTCTACTGTTTTTTGTATCGAGCACTGTTTAAAAATAAAAATAATTACTAAGAACATCAGATTGTAAACCTTACTGTTCTTATTATTTTAAGTACTAGGCTCTTGAAATTTTTGTTGTATGTAAATTCTTTGTTGAATGTTATTGATAGACAAGTGACATTTTTGAAGATTTATTTCTGACTTGTTTGCACAAAAATAATTAAATAGACAATAGATTCCATAAATTCTTTTTTTCTATCTTTTTCCATACCTGAATTTGTTAACATGGCATATCAGGAGATATATAAACAAAAAAAACAAAACAAAAGCTTGCACACACACACACACACACACACACACACACACACACACACAAGTCAGAGCATATTTCAGGAATTTTCCCAGCTAATTCAGAAATTCCAAAGTCTCTCTCTCTATCTCCATATATATATATATATATATATATATATATATATATATATATATATATATACATATATATATATATATGATAAATATACTTATAAATTATGCCATATTTATAGGGCAAATGTTCTCAGTATACAGGACAGACTGTATTTAGATATAAGCAGTGCAGACATAGGGTTCAACACCAAATGCCGACAGTGTGTTTCATCTGTATATATATATATATGTCTATATTTCTGAGATGAGGTATTATGTACAGTATTTACATTAGTCGGACTATTGTCCTCATCTTTGTCGCCATATTTGTCACAACGTTTCGGCCGTTGTACGCTCCGGCCTTCTTCAGGTGGACACATGGTACAGTGGATAAAGGCGTTGGTTAGATCCAGTGACAGACCCAAAGAGTGTGAGTTCAATACCCGGTTCAGGCAGTGGAGAACTTTCAAAGGGAAAATTACCAGGAGATAACTGATAACTGACATCCATCAAACATGGCTCGTGGAACTAGAACAGTCTATCCCAGTAATCGAAATAAAGGGTTCAGTTCGAAATTCCAACCACCTGAAGAAGGCCGGAGCGTACAACGGGCGAAACGTTGTGACAAAAATGGCGACAAAGATGAGGACAATAGTCCGACTAATGTAAATACTGTATATATATATATATGTGTGTGTATATATATATATATATATATATATATATATATATGTGTGTGTGTGTGTATATATATATATATATATATATATATATATATATATATATAGCGGGATCCCAAAACTTTGATATCATTCGAATGATTGTAACAATATCAAAAATTTAGAAACAGTTTCAAAAAATTTATATGCCAAAATGATTTCAGAATTTTAGATATTATTATGGATTACTTGTAATTGCATGCATGAGTCCCAGTATAAATAGTTATAAATAATTATTGACCGATTTTATCATTGTAATATTTTTGCATTATATCAAGTATTAAGAATATAGTAACTAGGGTTTGAAAATTGGAGGAGAGAGTTATCAATGATAATGTTCTGACTTCAAATCCATGGTTATCTCCCTTTTACCCTCTCTCTTTTTATTTTTAAATGTGCATTTTTATGACATAAAATTTGGTGAGGTGTGAGCAAATTTTAGTTCCGATAATGCGGTCCAAATAAAAAAAATTGGGGAACCACTGGCAGAGATAAAGGAAACCTCTTCCAGCTTTTTGTGTCATGCATGGCAGTTGAAGCCATTTTAAGCAAATTGTCCCACAATCAATCAATCAATATATATATATATATATATATATATATATATATATATATATATATATGTATGTATGTATGTATTGCTAGCCATATTCTTAAAACCTATGAAAATAAAGAAAAAATATACCTTTTGCATTGTTAGACACAACTACTTAATTGCGTAGAGCTTCAAGAAATAAAAATTAAATTAATTATTTGAAAAACTCTGGTAATTAAATTTGTTTAGTGATCTTATGAATTAGAAGCTTTTACACTGGTGTAAATATTGAGGGTTAAATTATTTCATTTATTGATCTTTTGTTTTTATTTTCAATTTTTTGTAAGTAACTAAAATATATCGTCACACAAATAGAATTGTGCCTATCAACTATTTTGAGTCCATCTATTCTTTTTGATTAGAACAATCATTTGTTACTTACAATAATACTTATGAGTTAATCTCTCATAAGTGTTTGCATGGTGCAATATTTAGACAAGCTAGGCTCAAAGATTAGTGACCTTTATCTCACTGTATACTCTGCTACTGTGAGCATGTATGAGGTAAAGCTAACCACAACTTCACACAAGAAAGCTTACCAGAAACATATATTGGCAATATATATCAGAATAACCTTTTTACAATAATTTTGTACAACCTTTTCAAAAAGGTAATATCTACACAGGAGAAAAGCATAAAATGCTGCTTATATAATATACATAATATATACAAGGTGTTTTTAAAATAAAAAAATATTTGATATCGTTTGAGATGCAGATATCTGAATAAGTACATAGCTTAGGTAAATGAAACTGGATAGGCTCATTGTTGAGCAAAATAAGATTTATTCATCAAAATTTGAATGAAAAATATATATATATATATATACAGTGTAACCCTGATATAAGAGACCCGGATATAAGAGAAACCCGGATATAAGAGCGATTTTCTCTGGTCCTAAATTAGAGCCATACTTACCTAAACAAATGTAGACCAAACCCGGATATAAGAAACTTCTTATCCGGTCCCGGCAACTCTCTTATATCCGGGTTACACTGTATATATATATATATATATATATATATATATATATATATATATATATATATACAGTGTAACCAGAATATAAGAGACCCGGATATAAGAGAAACTCGGATATAAGAGACATTTTCTCTGGTCCCAAATTAGAGCCATACTTACCTAAACAAAATAGACCAAACCCGGATATAAGAGGAACCCGGATATAAGATACTTATTCTCCGGTCCCGACAACTCTCTTATATCCGGGTTACACTGTATGTATATATATATATATATATATATATATATATATATATATATAGGTATATAGATTTCATGAATGATTTCATGAGTATTCAATATGCGCACTGCCAGTGACACAGCACGGGTCATGATGCTTTTGCCATGCAGACAGCCTTTCACTTTGAACTTTTTGTGCCATGTCCAAATCTGCATTGCAGTTCGTGCAATTTTTAGCAGATTCTCTCACAAATGCATGCTGTACAGTCTTGTTAGTCTGCATTCAAGACTCTAACACACAAAACGCCGTTTCTTTTCCAGTGAATGCCACATTTCTGAAAAGAAAAAAAACATTAAACATAGAATTTTGAGTTGTTTCTACACGTGTTAAAATTTGAGATCATTTGATTGAAAATTGGTGATTAATTTGCAGTTTAAGCACCAAAAGCCCCCAATAATGAGAATGTACCATTCTGGTGTGAAATTGCCTGATTATTTCGAAAAGTTTGACGTCTTTCTCGTTGCATAGACAGAACGACCGCCATTACTGGTTTTATTTACATATGCTTGCCTTGAGCAGTATTGTGCAGAAGCTTCACTTGTGTTGATTACTGTGCAATGCGCAAAGTTTAAAATGCATGCACGAAATTTTAAAAGTAACCCAACAGAAAAACTGCATGATTCCAAATATATTAGTAAAACGAAAATTAAAATAAAAATTATGTGCCTGAAAAATAAAAAAAAATAATAAAAATTACTTTGTTTTTATTACATTTGATTTGGAGTTTTTAAAAGACCAATTTACTAAAAAAAAATTATTAGTTAATAAAGAAAGCTTCATTTTCAAGAAAGGAAGAAGACTCCTAATTGGAAAAAAGGAATTTATACCTCAAAAAAAGGATTCAATTTCAACTTTTTCTATAACAAATTTAAACCAATTTAATAAAAAAGGAAAAAACTGTTCATTTAAAACTTCATTTAAAAATGCATTTTAAAATAAAAGAAACGCATTTTAAAATTACATCCACGAAAATTGCGCAGTAAGGAAGATTAGTAAGATACGAAAAGCTGTAAAAAGGTCGTTAACTAAGTAAGCTTTGGTGCATTATTACTCGTGGCAAACATATATAAACAATGCCAGTAATGGCGGCCGGACAACGCGAAAGAGATCGAACTTACATTGACGATAAATCGAAAACAGTCATTGAGTGTAATGTTTTAATGTCATTTTTTAAATAATCAGGCATTTTTACACCAGAATGGTACATTCTCAATACTGGGGGCTTTTGGTGCTTATACTGCAAATTGATCAATTTATTAGATGATGAAAAGATACCAATTTTTCTGAAACACTCTGAATTATGTCAACCAAACATGGCAGTTTTGAGGATCATTATAAGTGATGTCATATTTCAGAAATTCTGATTTATTTGAAGAAATCATCTGATTCTTTAAACCCTTCATTTAAAATATAATTTTTTGAAAAACAATTTTGCAAGTGATTTGTTTCTCTTTTATTACATTCATATTTCAGATTTTCTTGTGAAAGATTTGTTGTCACTGCGGAACAAAGAAATCCATTTTCTTACAATTTATGATATTCGGTGTGTTTAAAAGTAGTATTTCGTATCTCAAAAAATGGAGTTGAACACAGTTTCAATATCAAATCATTATTATTTATGTCGTTTTGAATTACTCTCATTGCAGTTCGATTTTATCAATATTTTAGTATGTTAGCTACTTAAAAAATAAATGTGTAATATTTCTTACGGGAATATTTTACAACACATAAAATAATAGTGGTGAACAAAAAGTAGATGTCCAAAATATGAAACCAATTGATGCAAAGTAACATTTAACAAAACAACAAAAGGAAAGTTTAAGAGTTTGTTTTCCTAGAAGTAAATTGCATACACAACGAAATATTAATGAATATATTTGAGTGTGACTTACTGTGTTGGTGTGTTTTAGTGTGAACATTCACAGCCCTTTTAGCTTCAGTGTGAAAAGTTCATGTCACACACTTTGAAAGGAGGAAAATTGGAAGAGAGTTATTTAAGGGTTCGTGTTGTTTTTATACCTCCAGAGCTGCTGCTGAGACTATATTTATTAAGCCATCACAGAATTATCTAATAAACAACGATGATGAAATTCCATTCAAATATAATAAAATAATGTCCGGCCTTCTTGCTTATTTTCATAAAAAATGCCTGCAATTGTAATATGTGCTCTACTACATTGTTTCTAATATAGTGTACATTCTAGCTTTCAAAATTGAGGAATTAAAATTTAGTACAAAGTAAAACTTTAATACACATTTATGGTTATTTATTAAAATACATTTTTTTATTTAAAAATCAGTAAAGTGCGTTGTCGTGTGATGGATAACGAGGTTCAGAATGAGAAATCAAAGAGTCGAGTTTGAATTTCAGTCAAGTTCGTTATATTTACTTATATGCAAATACCTTTGGTATGAATCTATCTCTTCTCTCCTTAGCTATGGGTTGAATATCACGACAAACTGGGCCCTATAGCCTTGGTTTGTAACCAGTCAACCACAGAAAGAGATGGCAGCCTACTGTAGGAAAATCTGTCTAGTCAGTCATGAATCAAAAGATACATAATTGCCGAATTGTGTATGGCAATTAATTGAAAAGCATTTAAAATATGAAAGCTTGTAAACAGTTTGCATTGCTAAAAGAGTCGATCGAGCTTCAGATAAGAATGGTCAAGCTCTGCCCATTGCTTTGCGTATCTTGAAGGCATTTGACAGGGTTTGACATGCTGATGAAAGCTTATGGTATTTCTAGAGGATTTTTTGATCTGAATCAATCTTTCTTATCAAATCGCAAAATAAATGTTATCTTGAATGGCCACTCTTCTAGATCTTCTTGCATTAACATGAGTGTCCCCCAGGACTCTATCCTTGGACCTACGTTGTTGGTAATTTTCATCAACTACCATCTCAATGTCATCAGTTCACAACTTGGTATCTATGTGGATGTTACTGCCTGTTTTAATGGTAAGTCTAATTGGTTTGATAAGGTCAAAATGGCAGCCGATCTTAAAAATGACCTGCAATCTGCTGTTAACTAGCTTGTCAATTTTAATGCCTCCAAAACGAAACTGCTCTCGTTTAATCCTCTGAGAGAACCTTTTTGCCTTTCACTAGCATGGCTGATGCTAACCTCCCTGAGAATGACTCATTGCGTCTACTCAGGCTAACATTTTCCACTGACATGTAGTGGAAAAATTGTATTGACTCAATTGCCACGTCTTCTGCGAAAAAAGTTGATTCACTGTGTTGTGCTAGACAATTTTTATAATCAAAATTTATCTGATACATTTATAAGTCTACCATTCGCCATGCATTGAATATTGCTACTACATCTGGTCTGGTGCTTCTGCTATGTATTTAGAGAGTCTTGATAAAATACAAAGAATCTGCAATGTTATTGGTCTTCATGTGGCATCTCGACTTCAATCATTTTCTCACTTCCATAACATAGTTTCCCTGTGCATTTTCTATCAATATTTTTCATGCGTCTTAGTGGCTTTATTGCCTTGCTAGCGGGAAAAGAATTTTTAAAATTTTCTAAACAGACCAACAAAGGGGAAAAATTTTCAGTTGGGGGTTGTGTCCTCCGGAGATCCCCTTTGATCAAAATGAAATATGCTTATCCAAGTAACTTAGGAGTCATTCTCTTGTTCAAATTTAAATTTAATTTAAATCAAAGGGAAATAAAGTCAATCCATCACATGCTGCAAATTTAAATTTAATTTAGATCAAAGGGAAAAAATTCAGTGGGTGTGTTTGTACCCCATTTGAGCCCATTTGATCAAAATCAAATATACTTACCCAAGTACTCTGGGTAACATAGTTTCAGAATATATATATTTATGGGGTTCTATCTCCAAAAACCTAGGTAGAGTTCAATAACAAACAAACAGACAGACACACAGAGGCTACAACTTTATATATATATATATATATATATATGTGTGTGTGTGTGTGTGTGTATATATATATATATATATATATATATATATATATATAGAGAGAGAGAGAGAGAGAGAGAGAGAGAGACTTTTCGCCTTTTCTGGCCATTAGTTGTATGCTTTGGAACTCACACATCTCAGTTTTACTGGCGACACATTTGCTAATCATAAAACCTGCCAGTCATTCCAGGCCTAGATAAAGTCATTTACAATCCTCTAGACCAGGGGTCGGCAACCTACGGCACACGTGGCATGCCCAGCAATTTTCAATGGCATGCAGCCGCAAATGACATTACAAATTCTGAACCAATAACTACTATAACTCAAAGAAGATATTTAGCTGTTTCAATTTACTAAAATTTATATACTATATATTACTACATAAAATATATTGTAGAACAGGTATATTGACCTTGACTTGTATTAAAAAAAGGTATGATTTGGTACACTGAATAATTTTAAAACCCTAAGTCGGCACATAGCAAAAGATTGCTGACCCCTGTTCTATTCTATGTGAGATTCTCCTAATCAATTGAGCAGTGGCCTTTTGTGTCACATTTGTAGTGCAAGGGAAAATACAGTAGCAACATTTTAACTGTCTATTTTTAATGACATGAAAACACATATTTCTTAATTCAGAGGAAATGATTTGAATTCCTTTTGTCTATTATTTGGACTGCCTGAATAAAAATGCAAACTCTGAACACTTGAATAAGTCCCTCATATTATGCTACCACCAGTTAATGTATTGTTTGTATTGTTTATAAACTTTAAAAAGAGTCATTAATATCGCCAACTTCATTTGGATGCCTTTTTCTACAGTCACTGTTGTTAACACTATAACTTTGATAAGGGTTACTAACATGAAACATTGTTCAAATGCTCAGATAGTTACTGTTGTTAAGACAATATTTTGGACGACCCATTCTTCAGCTTTTGTCGGTTGTAATCCATGCAAAAAATAGAAACTTTTTATCTCTAGTAAAGGCGAGAGAAACTCTAATAAAGTCTATTTCCAACACAATTATATATTCACATACATAGCATATCAAAACACGCCCAAACTTTATTTTCTTCCCAATGACAGACAATATTTACAAACATACTAAAAAGATTCTATAATACAACACACACCTTTTAAATCAAAGTCTCTATTGGTTAGAAATTAACATCACCAAATGAAATATTTGACCAATCAAAGAAAACCTATTTTTTCGAGACTAATTTCGGGAAGAATTTATTATAAAAACCCCACAGATTTTGGCATTCATGAGCAGAGATGCAACTGATTCCAAGCCGTTCAAACACAAAAGAAGACGTGGCTACATAGCTTTTTTCTCCACTCACTCAAACACGTGCTGAAAGAAACAATATCGGCAACTTCAAAAGAATCATCTCCAGCAATAACAGCTGGGATGGTCAGTGAATCTTTGCTGAGGATCAACCACAGTTTTTACTGATGACAAACTACTTAAAAATCTCAACTTTTCTGTGTATCAATTACCCAAAGACTTTAACTCAACTAAAGACTATTTTTACTCCTTTTCAACTCTTTTGAATTCATGTACATATGTTTATAAATACAAATGATTTATTTAACAAGCATGGACCATGTTTTCTTCATTTTTATTTTATTATTATTGTTTGGAATTCAGATTTTTGATATAAAAAAAAACTGAACGACAGAACTTCCTACAGGCTTCTCATTAATAATACATTCTATTATCACCAATCGAACCCTGAACCAATCACAATAAATGGATGCTCCCTCCAGGGAGACTTAGACTCAATCCAGTCCTCAAATGGAACTTGAAATGATCGGTCCACTGTATCGCTCCAGTAAATACCCGACTCCTCGTGCTGTCCTCCGCCATTACAAGAGCCAGATCACGCTGCCATACTGCGGTCATATTTAGGCAGGAGCTGCCCAGTCCTCATGTTCTAGTTTCGATAGACTTCAAAAGGGTCTCTGGGTCTTTGTGGGTGACAAATTATCTTCCACCTTACAATCCCTCTCTCACAGACGAAACAGTGCTCTATCGCTAGTGGAAAGTTCTTAGACGAACTACTTTCCTTAGTTCCACCAGTTCCAGCCTTCAGGGCTAAGACCTGCCATGCCTCTTACATTGTTGCGAACCACCCTCAGTCCCTTCGAGAATTAAATTCCACCCGAGCAACTTATTACCGTGAACCACTGCTCTGTGGAACCAAGTGCCAAATGGATGCTTTTCCGATCACTAGAATCTTAACCTGTTCAAGTTCAGGGTTAACCGTTATCTTCCCCACATATACGCATAAACTGTGCTCCTTACTTATACAGGGTTAACCTCACTGTAAAAAAAGAAAAGAAAATATACCCTACGGGCTGGTTTACATTTACAGCATTAGGTACGGGAAACAGAGATATTTAGCTCCTCTAAACTTTTACCATAGTAACAGATAGCGTAGCGAGGGTCTAGCAAATCTTCGTCTGGTTGCAGGTTACGAGACAGTAGCTGTTATTCTTACCAGATGTCATCTCATAATATTTTGGTTGATCAATCGACGCACAAAGACATATCAATAATTTTGCAGCCTGATACACAGCCATTAATTGAATTTTAATCCGAATGTTTCACTGTATAATATCGTATCTCTGATTAATGCATAAGTATGTTGATTAAGTTCACTGACAAAGAAGAGATAATGTTGAAAAATTAATATTTGTTGTGTAAAATAAATGATTTTTAAATGATTAGACTAAGTATATATTCTTACATACGTACATAAGCATACATGCATACACACGTACATAGCTGCACATACATATAAATACTGGCATATGTACAAATATGAATACATGTTCTGAAATGTGAAATGAAATCCGTAGCGCTATGAGCCTAGAACAAAGTTCATGGCTAAACTGACAGAAATTCAAGAGAGACAGAAAAAGGAAAATCTAAGCGGGGAGCAATGTTCCAGCACCGCCGGAACTACCATTTTTTCATCTAATCTAGAACCATGTGTCTTCTGTCTCTCTCACAAATCTAGAACCACGTGTGTCTTATGACACTTCGTTAGATCTTAATCCAGGTGATATCCAGGTATTTGTAAGATCTATAGTCGTGTATCTTCTGGCTCTCCCACAGATGTAAATCCACGTTTGTCATATCACTCTTCGCTAGACCTTAAGCCAGATGACGTCTGGATCTTTGCCGGATATAGAAGCGTGTCTCTTCTGGCTCAACCACAGATCTAGAACTAGGTTTTTCTTCTAAATCTTCAGTATATAATGAGTCAGGTGACGTTAGAAGTTTCGTCTGATCTAGAGTCGTATGTCTTCTGACTCTCCCACAAATCTAGAATTACGTGTGCCTTCTAACTCCTAGCTAGATCTTGAACCAGTAACGCATCCAGAACTAGAAGCACGTTATATTTGACTCTTCCACAAAGACCTTCAAAAATCATTTTTTTTAAGTATATGGGGGGGGGGGCATGTCTGACTTCCTGAAGGCTATCAGGATTGAATATTTAAAAGAGATAAGTCATCGGAGAGAAGAACGAAAAGCTGTATTGATTAAAGGGGAATCAATTTAAAAAATACAAATAAGATCTTGCTTATTCAACAAATAATAATTTTATTGATAGTGTCGTTTCTTTTTTTTTTTGCCATACCTCATAGATTAGAAATCACAATGAAGTCATATTAATCGATATAAACGTCTTTATGGTAAATAAGCTACATAATTTTTGTTATTGATCTAAATGACAATTTTAGACTTTTGGTTGAGAATCTATAATCTTTTTTATTTAGATTTGTAGCGAGTAATTTGTGATCTTTCTTCTCGCTTCCAGTCTCTTTTGCGTTGATATTTCTTGATATTTCTTGCTGGCAAGATGACATACCATCGAATAATGTCGCCTTGTACCATGCAGCTTCTCTTTATTATTTTACCCCTGCTCGATAGTTTCGTAAAATAAGGGATGAATTTCTCGACATTTAGGCCGAGACGCATGGAATCTAATCTCCATGACAGAGATTCATGGATTTGTATTGCTTGATACGAGTCATTCATCATGGCAATGAGTAAATTCAACAAAATGATGCTACCCAACACGATATAGGCCGAGTAAATTAAATCAAAGAGAAGGCTGTCACGCAACGATGCCATCAGCTCGTCGCTAAACGTGTCTGTAATTCCAAGCATCAAATTGAAAATGGAGAAGATGGTGCCGAATGCAGTATCTCCTCTTGTGAGATTAAGCAAGACGTGCAATGCGAAAGAAAATGAAAGCAGAACGAATGCGTATAGAAAAAGAAATCGTAAACCGTCTCGGAAGATCATGATTCTGAGCATGCGCCAAAAATGATGTACCCCTTTGAAACCGCGGGTGAAAATGATGCAAATCATCCAACCGATACAAAGAGAAATTGACAGCAAAATGCGCTGTACAGTAAAACGGTACAGATATAGAAACATCCATGTGACTATCATGGCGGAAAACAGCAGCATTATAACTAAAGGGGTATAGTTGTGGTAGATATGGCACGCCATTCTCAGGGAAAAGATCTGGCGAAGAAAGCTCTTCTGGCTCACGTGCCAAATACTGTTGGAACGAATCATAACCAAGAAACTACACAGTAAGATGATAATCGGTTCTATGGGAGTCACACCGTGGAATATTATATATTCCATATCATCCATGATGATAACATCGGACACGTTTGCGATCTGTGCTTTTTTCTCGAGTCTATCAGCGTTGTAGCTGATCAATGCCATGTATACAATATGAAGTGTCATTAAAATAAAATAAACCCAACTACAGGTTCGACCATACATCTCCTCGACCACGTTTAAAGGTGGAATATCCAAAAGCATTGATGCTCGTTCAGTGTCCTCGACGCTAAGCAACAATTCGATGCAAGATATGCGTGGTTTAACTTTTCTTCGACTACAGAAACTTTCCAGAGAGTCATTGGTTCTAGGGGTCATATGTGTGATATCAAAATACTCCTGATTGCTTATACTGAATCTGGTTACACCTTGTAGCATCAACAGTTTCTCGAGAGCTTCCTTAGCGGCCATTTTACATGCAAAATCAAACACACTGAGATTTTCATTGTTTTTATTATCAAACAAAAGTTCCATTTGCGCTGTGAAGCGATATTGGGCCATCTTGTTCAGGTCGTTGCTAGGGTAGTCTATTTCTTCCCGAATACAATAGGAAGTTATCGCTTTGTCAAGGATCAAATCCATCATTTCTAAATGTTTCTCCATATTTGTCGCGTCTTCCACACTTGCCTCAACGAGTTTGTGCAGAATGCTATTGCCATTGCAATCTCGTTTTCGCAGATCAACGCCATAATAAATTAACTTTTCTGTGTTCTTTTTGAAGCCTTCGAGAGCAACAAGATGCAATGGCGTCTCACATTTGCAGTTTTCTTGGTCGACGTCAGCATCCCGGTTCGTGAACTCGTAAATACTCAGCATCATGCTAAAGATCTCTGGTTGTGATTGACGTACAGCCAAATGGAATGGCGTGTTCCCATCCGCATCTACATCTTTGCAACTAATAAACCGACATTCCCAAATAACTTCTGGTTTGGCTTTTAGGGCAGCCACATGTATGGCTGTTCGTAGACTTTTGTCTTTTTCGTTAAGGCTGTCCCAAGAATGGGTTTTTATCATATATTCCATTAAGAGCTTCATTGTCTTGCTATCCATTTTTTGCGAATTGGCCGCTGTGTGTAGAGCTGTTTCACCCAGCTTGTTTTTTAAATTAGCTTTTGCCTTGCAGTCAAGCAAAGCTTTCACAGTCTCGAAACAGCCGATAGAACAGGCGAAATGCAACGGCGTCTCGCCGTATCTGTTCTTAGAATTAACATCTACTGCGTCAGCAAATTGTCGAATTACTTCATATCTTCCTTGTAGGGCGGCATAATGTTGTAATGTATTCTCGTTGTGGTCTCTAGTTTCAAGATCAATGTCCATACTTGCCAATGCGGTGAGTTTTTCCATTGCATTCACGGCAGCTGCTTGAAATATTGGGGATTGCCTCGTGAGGAGAACTTTGATATCTTCAATACAACTGTCTTTATTCTCGACGATTAGTTTTTTTATACAATAAACAAGAGTCTCCAGACATTTGTTGCTCTCATTAAAAAGCGCATATGACCACACATCCATGCCGTCTCGGTTTTTGTGGCAAAGATCGCTTCCAGCTTTGACTAAAACATGAACAGAAAGCGGATGATCGTTTTTGATTGCCAAGAACAAAGCCGTATTTCCCAAGGCGTCATCTACATTAATATCGGCTCCACGACGTATGAGTAACTCCAAAACCTCTTCATGACCTTCCTTGGCGGCGTGATGAATTGGCCTTTCCTCTCCGCGTATCTCTTGGTTTACGTCTGCGCCTGCGTCAATGAGAACGTTAACAATTTCGACGTAGCCCAACGCTGAGCTGAGAATAATGGGCGAGATTAGCCCAAGCTTTCTTTGTGTGTTGATCTCGATAGATGGATTTGCAGTCAGGATTCTCACAGCGTCTACGTGTTGGTATCGAACTGCCCAGTGAAGTGCCGTGGATCCTTTATCATTACCAATATTTGGATTAGCACCGGATTTCAAAAGTGTTTCCATTACTCCGGTGTTATTCCATCTGGCAGCCCAAAGCAGAGCTGTGTCGCCTTTGGAATTTTGACTGTTGACATCAACGCCTTGATCCAGATAGAGTTCTATAAGTTCGATAGAACCAATATAAGCTGCCAGATGGAGACATGATAATGTTCGTGGTCTTTGTCCCAAAATATCCATTGGAATTTCCTGGAGTATGGTTTTCTTTCGAATCTCCCCATCCAATCGGGACAAAAACATCTTGGCCAGTTCGATATACCCTTCTTCTGTGATTCGATGAAGTGCGTTCTTTTTACCAGATATTTTCTTCACATTCACATTATAATTCTTGCAAAGCGAATGGCTGTCCCAGATATCAATGAAATATTTGGCAATTCCCTCTTGTTTCTCTTCGAGAGCGTGGTGCAAGGCATGTTGCTGACTTTCGTCATCTAGAATTAGTTCTGTGAGGTTGATTTTATGTGTGTCAATCATTTCTTTGACCATTTCCAATGAACCGATGCTGATAGCATTGAAAAAAGTTAAATTCGATTGCTTCTGCCCGTCAACTGCTTCGCAAGCTGCATTCGGGTTGCTACTGAACCTGGTTGCAGCACGCAAATTGCTAAACAAGTCAACAACTTTCTTTTGCATATCACTCCTTCTCTTCTCTGCCTGTTTTCTCTGTAATACAACAAAAATGAAGAAATATATATCAACATTAATGACACTTTAAAATATTTATAATAAAAAGAAAACGAGAATGGGTGTGAGAGAAAGAGAGGAGGATAGAGAGAGAGCAAGAATGAGGAAGGACTAGGATAAGAAGAATGAAATTGGTATCTTTTAAAAAAAGAGAGTCAAATATAGGGGAATAGACAGAGAGAGAGAGAGAGAAAGAAAAAGAAAGAAGTAGGATAAGTACAATCAAATTGGTAGCATGTAACAAAGAAACAGAGGAGGATAGAGAGAGAGAGCGAGAATGAGAAAGAATAGGATAAAAAGAATCAAGTTGGTAGCTTTTACCAAATGAGAAAGAATTAGTGGGGGATAGAGATTGTGAGCGAGAATGAGAAAGGAGGAGGATAAGTAGAATCAAATTGGTAGCTTTTAAAAAGAGAGAGAGAAAAATAGAGGGGGATAAAGAGAGGGCGAGAATGAGAAAGGAGGAGGATAAGTAGAATCAAATTGGTAGCTTTTAAAAAGAGAGAGAGAAAAATAGAGGGGGATAGAGAGAGGGCGAGAATGAGAAAGGAGGAGGATAAGTAGAATCAAATTGGTAGCTTTTAAAAAGAGAGGGAGAAAAATAGAGGGGGATAGAGAGAGGGCGAGAATGAGAAAGGAGGAGGATAAGTAGAATCAAATTGGAAGCTTTTAAAAGGAGAGAAAAATAGAGGGGGATAGAGAGAGAGCGAGAATGAGAAAGGAGGAGGATAAGTAGAATCAAATTGGTAGCTTTTAAAAAGAGAGAGAGAAAAATAGAGGGGGATAGAGAGAGGGCGAGAATGAGAAAGGAGGAGGATAAGTAGAATCAAATTGGAAGCTTTTAAAAAGAGAGAGAGAAAAATAGAGGGGGATAGAGAGAGAGCGAGAATGAGAAAGGAGGAGGATAAGTAGAATCAAATTGGTAGCTTTTAAAAAGAGAGAGAGAAAAATAGAGGGGGATAGAGAGAGGGCGAGAATGAGAAAGGAGGAGGATAAGTAGAATCAAATTGGTAGCTTTTAAAAGGAGAGAAAAATAGAGGGGGATAGAGAGAGGGCGAGAATGAGAAAGGAGGAGGATAAGTAGAATCAAATTGGTAGCTTTTAAAAAGAGAGAGAGAAAAATAGAGGGGGATAGAGAGAGGGCGAGAATGAGAAAGGAGGAGGATAAGTAGAATCAAATTGGTAGCTTTTAAAAAGAGAGAAAAATAGAGGGGGATAGAGAGAGAGCGAGAATGAGAAAGGAGGAGGATAAGTAGAATCAAATTGGTAGCTTTTAAAAAGAGAGAGAGAAAAATAGAGGGGGATAGAGAGAGGGCGAGAATGAGAAAGGAGGAGGATAAGTAGAATCAAATTGGTAGCTTTTAAAAAGAGAGAAAAATAGAGGGGGATAGAGAGAGGGCGAGAATGAGAAAGGAGGAGGATAAGTAGAATCAAATTGGTAGCTTTTAAAAAGAGAGAGAGAAAAATAGAGGGGGATAGAGAGAGGGCGAGAATGAGAAAGGAGGAGGATAAGTAGAATCAAATTGGTAGCTTTTAAAAAGAGAGAGAGAAAAATAGAGGGGGATAGAGAGAGGGCGAGAATGAGAAAGGAGGAGGATAAGTAGAATCAAATTGGTAGCTTTTAAAAAGAGAGAGAGAAAAATAGAGGGGGATAGAGAGAGAGCGAGAATGAGAAAGGAGGAGGATAAGTAGAATCAAATTGGTAGCTTTTAAAAAGAGAGAGAGAAAAATAGAGGGGGATAGAGAGAGGGCGAGAATGAGAAAGGAGGAGGATAAGTAGAATCAAATTGGTAGCTTTTAAAAAGAGAGAAAAATAGAGGGGGATAGAGAGAGAGCGAGAATGAGAAAGGAGGAGGATAAGTAGAATCAAATTGGTAGCTTTTAAAAAGAGAGAGAGAAAAATAGAGGGGGATAGAGAGAGGGCGAGAATGAGAAAGGAGGAGGATAAGTAGAATCAAATTGGTAGCTTTTAAAAAGAGAGAGAGAAAAATAGAGGGGGATAGAGAGAGGGCGAGAATGAGAAAGGAGGAGGATAAGTAGAATCAAATTGGTAGCTTTTAAAAAGAGAGAGAGAAAAATAGAGGGGGATAGAGAGAGAGCGAGAATGAGAAAGGAGGAGGATAAGTAGAATCAAATTGGTAGCTTTTAAAAAGAGAGAGAGAAAAATAGAGGGGGATAGAGAGAGGGCGAGAATGAGAAAGGAGGAGGATAAGTAGAATCAAATTGGTAGCTTTTAAAAGGAGAGAAAAATAGAGGGGGATAGAGAGAGGGCGAGAATGAGAAAGGAGGAGGATAAGTAGAATCAAATTGGTAGCTTTTAAAAAGAGAGAGAGAAAAATAGAGGGGGATAGAGAGAGGGCGAGAATGAGAAAGGAGGAGGATAAGTAGAATCAAATTGGTAGCTTTTAAAAAGAGAGGGAGAAAAATAGAGGGGGATAGAGAGAGAGCGAGAATGAGAAAGGAGGAGGATAAGTAGAATCAAATTGGTAGCTTTTAAAAGGAGAGAGAGAAAAATAGAGGGGGTTAAGAGAGGGCGAGAATGAGAAAGGAGGAGGATAAGTAGAATCAAATTGGTAGCTTTTAAAAAGAGAGAGAGAAAAATAGAGGGGGATAGAGAGAGAGCGAGAATGAGAAAGGAGGAGGATAAGTAGAATCAAATTGGTAGCTTTTAAAAGGAGAGAAAAATAGAGGGGGATAGAGAGAGAGCGAGAATGAGAAAGGAGGAGGATAAGTAGAATCAAATTGGAAGCTTTTAAAAAGAGAGAGAGAAAAATAGAGGGGGTTAGAGAGAGGGCGAGAATGAGAAAGGAGGAGGATAAGTAGAATCAAATTGGTAGCTTTTAAAAGGAGACAGAGAAAAATAGAGGGGGTTAAGAGAGGGCGAGAATGAGAAAGGAGGAGGATAAGTAGAATCAAATTGGTAGCTTTTAAAAAGAGAGAGAGAAAAATAGAGGGGGTTAAGAGAGGGCGAGAATGAGAAAGGAGGAGGATAAGTAGAATCAAATTGGTAGCTTTTAAAAAGAGAGAGAGAAAAATAGAGGGGGGTAGAGCGAGAATGAGAAAGGAGGAGGATAAGTAGAATCAAATTGGAAGCTTTTAAAAAGAGAGAGAGAAAAATAGAGGGGGATAGAGAGAGGGCGAGAATGAGAAAGGAAGAGGATAAGTAGAATCAAATTGGTAGCTTTTAAAAAGAGAGAGAGAAAAATAGAGGGGGGTAGAGCGAGAATGAGAAAGGAGGAGGATAAGTAGAATCAAATTGGAAGCTTTTAAAAAGAGAGAGAGAAAAATAGAGGGGGATAGAGAGAGGGCGAGAATGAGAAAGGAAGAGGATAAGTAGAATCAAATTGGAAGCTTTTAAAAAGAGAGAGAGAAAAATAGAGGGGGTTAAGAGAGGGCGAGAATGAGAAAGGAGGAGGATAAGTAGAATCAAATTGGTAGCTTTTAAAAAGAGAGAGAGAAAAATAGAGGGGGGTAGAGCGAGAATGAGAAAGGAGGAGGATAAGTAGAATCAAATTGGAAGCTTTTAAAAAGAGAGAGAGAAAAATAGAGGGGGATAGAGAGAGGGCGAGAATGAGAAAGGAAGAGGATAAGTAGAATCAAATTGGAAGCTTTTAAAAAGAGAGAGAGAAAAATAGAGGGGGTTAAGAGAGGGCGAGAATGAGAAAGGAGGAGGATAAGTAGAATCAAATTGGTAGCTTTTAAAAAGAGAGAGAGAAAAATAGAGGGGGGTAGAGCGAGAATGAGAAAGGAGGAGGATAAGTAGAATCAAATTGGAAGCTTTTAAAAAGAGAGAGAGAAAAATAGAGGGGGATAGAGAGAGGGCGAGAATGAGAAAGGAAGAGGATAAGTAGAATCAAATTGGAAGCTTTTAAAAAGAGAGAGAGAAAAATAGAGGGGGTTAAGAGAGGGCGAGAATGAGAAAGGAGGAGGATAAGTAGAATCAAATTGGTAGCTTTTAAAAAGAGAGAGAGAAAAATAGAGGGGGGTAGAGCGAGAATGAGAAAGGAGGAGGATAAGTAGAATCAAATTGGAAGCTTTTAAAAAGAGAGAGAGAAAAATAGAGGGGGATAGAGAGAGGGCGAGAATGAGAAAGGAAGAGGATAAGTAGAATCAAATTGGAAGCTTTTAAAAAGAGAGAGAGAAAAATAGAGGGGGTTAAGAGAGGGCGAGAATGAGAAAGGAGGAGGATAAGTAGAATCAAACTGGTAGCTTTTAAAAAGAGAGAGAGAAAAATAGAGGGGGGTAGAGCGAGAATGAGAAAGGAGGAGGATAAGTAGAATCAAATTGGAAGCTTTTAAAAAGAGAGAGAGAAAAATAGAGGGGGATAGAGAGAGGGCGAGAATGAGAAAGGAAGAGGATAAGTAGAATCAAATTGGAAGCTTTTAAAAAGAGAGAGAGAAAAATAGAGGGGGTTAAGAGAGGGCGAGAATGAGAAAGGAGGAGGATAAGTAGAATCAAATTGGTAGCTTTTAAAAAGAGAGAGAGAAAAATAGAGGGGGTTAAGAGAGGGCGAGAATGAGAAAGGAGGAGGATAAGTAGAATCAAATTGGTAGCTTTTAAAAAGAGAGAGAGAAAAATAGAGGGGGGTAGAGCGAGAATGAGAAAGGAGGAGGATAAGTAGAATCAAATTGGAAGCTTTTAAAAAGAGAGAGAGAAAAATAGAGGGGGATAGAGAGAGGGCGAGAATGAGAAAGGAAGAGGATAAGTAGAATCAAATTGGAAGCTTTTAAAAAGAGAGAGAGAAAAATAGAGGGGGTTAAGAGAGGGCGAGAATGAGAAAGGAGGAGGATAAGTAGAATCAAATTGGTAGCTTTTAAAAAGAGAGAGAGAAAAATAGAGGGGGTTAAGAGAGGGCGAGAATGAGAAAGGAGGAGGATAAGTAGAATCAAATTGGTAGCTTTTAAAAAGAGAGAGAGAAAAATAGAGGGGGTTAAGAGAGGGCGAGAATGAGAAAGGAAGAGGATAAGTAGAATCAAATTGGAAGCTTTTAAAAAGAGAGAGAGAAAAATAGAGGGGGTTAAGAGAGGGCGAGAATGAGAAAGGAAGAGGATAAGTAGAATCAAATTGGAAGCTTTTAAAAAGAGAGAGAGAAAAATAGAGGGGGTTAAGAGAGGGCGAGAATGAGAAAGGAAGAGGATAAGTAGAATCAAATTGGAAGCTTTTAAAAAGAGAGAGAGAAAAATAGAGGGGGTTAAGAGAGGGCGAGAATGAGAAAGGAGGAGGATAAGTAGAATCAAATTGGTAGCTTTTAAAAAGAGAGAGAGAAAAATAGAGGGGGATAGAGAGAGGGCGAGAATGAGAAAGGAAGAGGATAAGTAGAATCAAATTGGAAGCTTTTAAAAAGAGAGAGAGAAAAATAGAGGGGGATAGAGAGAGGGCGAGAATGAGAAAGGAAGAGGATAAGTAGAATCAAATTGGTAGCTTTTAAAAAGAGAGAGAGAAAAATAGAGGGGGTTAAGAGAGGGCGAGAATGAGAAAGGAGGAGGATAAGTAGAATCAAATTGGTAGCTTTTAAAAAGAGAGAGAGAAAAATAGAGGGGGGTAGAGCGAGAATGAGAAAGGAGGAGGATAAGTAGAATCAAATTGGAAGCTTTTAAAAAGAGAGAGAGAAAAATAGAGGGGGATAGAGAGAGGGCGAGAATGAGAAAGGAAGAGGATAAGTAGAATCAAATTGGAAGCTTTTAAAAAGAGAGAGAGAAAAATAGAGGGGGTTAAGAGAGGGCGAGAATGAGAAAGGAGGAGGATAAGTAGAATCAAATTGGTAGCTTTTAAAAAGAGAGAGAGAAAAATAGAGGGGGTTAAGAGAGGGCGAGAATGAGAAAGGAGGAGGATAAGTAGAATCAAATTGGTAGCTTTTAAAAAGAGAGAGAGAAAAATAGAGGGGGGTAGAGCGAGAATGAGAAAGGAGGAGGATAAGTAGAATCAAATTGGAAGCTTTTAAAAAGAGAGAGAGAAAAATAGAGGGGGATAGAGAGAGGGCGAGAATGAGAAAGGAAGAGGATAAGTAGAATCAAATTGGAAGCTTTTAAAAAGAGAGAGAGAAAAATAGAGGGGGTTAAGAGAGGGCGAGAATGAGAAAGGAGGAGGATAAGTAGAATCAAATTGGAAGCTTTTAAAAAGAGAGAGAGAAAAATAGAGGGGGTTAGAGAGAGGGCGAGAATGAGAAAGGAGGAGGATAAGTAGAATCAAGTTGGAAGCTTTTAAAAAGAGAGAGAGAAAAATAGAGGGGGTTAGAGAGAGGGCGAGAATGAGAAAGGAGGAGGATAAGTAGAATCAAGTTGGAAGCTTTTAAAAAGAGAGAGAGAAAAATAGAGGGGGTTAAGAGAGGGCGAGAATGAGAAAGGAGGAGGATAAGTAGAATCAAATTGGAAGCTTTTAAAAAGAGAGAGAGAAAAATAGAGGGGGTTAGAGAGAGGGCGAGAATGAGAAAGGAAGAGGATAAGTAGAATCAAATTGGTAGCTTTTAAAAAGAGAGAGAGAAAAATAGAGGGGGATAGAGAGAGAGCGAGAATGAGAAAGGAGGAGGATAAGTAGAATCAAATTGGAAGCTTTTAAAAGGAGAGAAAAATAGAGGGGGATAGAGAGAGAGCGAGAATGAGAAAGGAGGAGGATAAGTAGAATCAAATTGGAAGCTTTTAAAAAGAGAGAGAGAAAAATAGAGGGGGATAGAGAGAGGGCGAGAATGAGAAAGGAGGAGGATAAGTAGAATCAAATTGGAAGCTTTTAAAAAGAGAGAGAGAAAAATAGAGGGGGTTAGAGAGAGGGCGAGAATGAGAAAGGAGGAGGATAAGTAGAATCAAATTGGAAGCTTTTAAAAAGAGAGAGAGAAAAATAGAGGGGGTTAGAGAAAGGGCGAGAATGAGAAAGGAGGAGGATAAGTAGAATCAAATTGGTAGCTTTTAAAAAGAGAGAGAGAAAAATAGAGGGGGTTAGAGAAAGGGCGAGAATGAGAAAGGAGGAGGATAAGTAGAATCAAATTGGAAGCTTTTAAAAAGAGAGAGAGAAAAATAGAGGGGGATAGAGAGAGGGCGAGAATGAGAAAGGATGAGGATAAGTAGAATCAAATTGGAAGCTTTTAAAAAGAGAGAGAGAAAAATAGAGGGGGTTAGAGAGAGGGCGAGAATGAGAAAGGAGGAGGATAAGTAGAATCAAATTGGAAGCTTTTAAAAAGAGAGAGAGAAAAATAGAGGGGGTTAGAGAGAGAGCGAGAATGAGAAAGAATAGGATAAAAAGAATCAAGTTGGTAGCTTTTACCAAATGAGAAAGAATTAGTGGGGGATAGAGATTGTGAGCGAGAATGAGAAAGGAGGAGGATAAGTAGAATCAAATTGGAAGCTTTTAAAAAGAGAGAGAGAAAAATAGAGGGGGTTAGAGAGAGAGCGAGAATGAGAAAGGAGGAGGATAAGTAGAATCAAATTGGAAGCTTTTAAAAGGAGAGAAAAATAGAGGGGGATAGAGAGAGAGCGAGAATGAGAAAGGAGGAGGATAAGTAGAATCAAATTGGAAGCTTTTAAAAAGAGAGAGAGAAAAATAGAGGGGGTTAGAGAGAGGGCGAGAATGTGAAAGGAGGAGGATAAGTAGAATCAAATTGGTAGCTTTTAAAAAGAGAGAGAGAAAAATAGAGGGGGTTAAGAGAGGGCGAGAATGAGAAAGGAGGAGGATAAGTAGAATCAAATTGGTAGCTTTTAAAAAGAGAGAGAGAAAAATAGAGGGGGATAGAGAGAGGGCGAGAATGAGAAAGGAGGAGGATAAGTAGAATCAAATTGGAAGCTTTTAAAAAGAGAGAGAGAAAAATAGAGGGGGTTAGAGAGAGGGCGAGAATGTGAAAGGAGGAGGATAAGTAGAATCAAATTGGTAGCTTTTAAAAAGAGAGAGAGAAAAATAGAGGGGGTTAAGAGAGGGCGAGAATGAGAAAGGAGGAGGATAAGTAGAATCAAATTGGTAGCTTTTAAAAAGAGAGAGAGAAAAATAGAGGGGGATAGAGAGAGGGCGAGAATGAGAAAGGAGGAGGATAAGTAGAATCAAATTGGAAGCTTTTAAAAAGAGAGAGAGAAAAATAGAGGGGGTTAGAGAGAGGGCGAGAATGTGAAAGGAGGAGGATAAGTAGAATCAAATTGGTAGCTTTTAAAAAGAGAGAGAGAAAAATAGAGGGGGTTAAGAGAGGGCGAGAATGAGAAAGGAGGAGGATAAGTAGAATCAAATTGGTAGCTTTTAAAAAGAGAGAGAGAAAAATAGAGGGGGATAGAGAGAGGGCGAGAATGAGAAAGGAGGAGGATAAGTAGAATCAAATTGGAAGCTTTTAAAAAGAGAGAGAGAAAAATAGAGGGGGTTAGAGAGAGGGCGAGAATGTGAAAGGAGGAGGATAAGTAGAATCAAATTGGTAGCTTTTAAAAAGAGAGAGAGAAAAATAGAGGGGGTTAAGAGAGGGCGAGAATGAGAAAGGAGGAGGATAAGTAGAATCAAATTGGTAGCTTTTAAAAAGAGAGAGAGAAAAATAGAGGGGGATAGAGAGAGGGCGAGAATGAGAAAGGAGGAGGATAAGTAGAATCAAATTGGTAGCTTTTAAAAAGAGAGAGAGAAAAATAGAGGGGGTTAGAGAGAGGGCGAGAATGTGAAAGGAGGAGGATAAGTAGAATCAAATTGGTAGCTTTTAAAAAGAGAGAGAGAAAAATAGAGGGGGATAGAGAGAGGGCGAGAATGAGAAAGGAGGAGGATAAGTAGAATCAAATTGGAAGCTTTTAAAAAGAGAGAGAGAAAAATAGAGGGGGTTAGAGAGAGGGCGAGAATGTGAAAGGAGGAGGATAAGTAGAATCAAATTGGTAGCTTTTAAAAAGAGAGAGAGAAAAATAGAGGGGGTTAAGAGAGGGCGAGAATGAGAAAGGAGGAGGATAAGTAGAATCAAATTGGTAGCTTTTAAAAAGAGAGAGAGAAAAATAGAGGGGGATAGAGAGAGGGCGAGAATGAGAAAGGAGGAGGATAAGTAGAATCAAATTGGAAGCTTTTAAAAAGAGAGAGAGAAAAATAGAGGGGGTTAGAGAGAGGGCGAGAATGTGAAAGGAGGAGGATAAGTAGAATCAAATTGGTAGCTTTTAAAAAGAGAGAGAGAAAAATAGAGGGGGTTAAGAGAGGGCGAGAATGAGAAAGGAGGAGGATAAGTAGAATCAAATTGGTAGCTTTTAAAAAGAGAGAGAGAAAAATAGAGGGGGATAGAGAGAGGGCGAGAATGAGAAAGGAGGAGGATAAGTAGAATCAAATTGGAAGCTTTTAAAAAGAGAGAGAGAAAAATAGAGGGGGTTAGAGAGAGGGCGAGAATGTGAAAGGAGGAGGATAAGTAGAATCAAATTGGTAGCTTTTAAAAAGAGAGAGAGAAAAATAGAGGGGGTTAAGAGAGGGCGAGAATGAGAAAGGAGGAGGATAAGTAGAATCAAATTGGTAGCTTTTAAAAAGAGAGAGAGAAAAATAGAGGGGGATAGAGAGAGGGCGAGAATGAGAAAGGAGGAGGATAAGTAGAATCAAATTGGTAGCTTTTAAAAAGAGAGAGAGAAAAATAGAGGGGGTTAAGAGAGGGCGAGAATGAGAAAGGAGGAGGATAAGTAGAATCAAATTGGTAGCTTTTAAAAAGAGAGAGAGAAAAATAGAGGGGGATAGAGAGAGAGCGAGAATGAGAAAGGAGGAGGATAAGTAGAATCAAATTGGAAGCTTTTAAAAAGAGAGAGAGAAAAATAGAGGGGGTTAGAGAGAGGGCGAGAATGAGAAAGGAGGAGGATAAGTAGAATCAAATTGGTAGCTTTTAAAAAGAGAGAGAGAAAAATAGAGGGGGTTAAGATAGGGCGAGAATGAGAAAGGAGGAGGATAAGTAGAATCAAATTGGAAGCTTTTAAAAAGAGAGAGAGAAAAATAGAGGGGGTTAGAGAGAGGGCGAGAATGAGAAAGGAGGAGGATAAGTAGAATCAAATTGGAAGCTTTTAAAAAGAGAGAGAGAAAAATAGAGGGGGTTAGAGAGAGAGCGAGAATGAGACAGGAGGAGGATAAGTAGAATCAAATTGGTAGCTATTAAAAAGAGAGAGAGAAAAATAGAGGGGGTTAAGAGAGGGCGAGAATGAGAAAGGAGGAGGATAAGTAGAATCAAATTGGTAGCTTTTAAAAAGAGAGAGAGAAAAATAGAGGGGGATAGAGAGAGGGCGAGAATGAGAAAGGAGGAGGATAAGTAGAATCAAATTGGTAGCTTTTAAAAAGAGAGAGAGAAAAATAGAGGGGGTTAAGAGAGGGCGAGAATGAGAAAGGAGGAGGATAAGTAGAATCAAATTGGTAGCTTTTAAAAAGAGAGAGAGAAAAATAGAGGGGGTTAAGATAGGGCGAGAATGAGAAAGGAGGAGGATAAGTAGAATCAAATTGGAAGCTTTTAAAAAGAGAGAGAGAAAAATAGAGGGGGTTAGAGAGAGGGCGAGAATGAGAAAGGAGGAGGATAAGTAGAATGAAGTTGGAAGCTTTTAAAAAGAGAGAGAGAAAAATAGAGGGGGTTAGAGAGAGGGCGAGAATGAGAAAGGAGGAGGATAAGTAGAATCAAATTGGTAGCTTTTAAAAGGAGACAGAGAAAAATAGAGGGGGTTAAGAGAGGGCGAGAATGAGAAAGGAGGAGGATAAGTAGAATCAAATTGGAAGCTTTTAAAAAGAGAGAGAGAAAAATAGAGGGGGTTAGAGAGAGAGCGAGAATGAGAAAGAATAGGATAAAAAGAATCAAGTTGGTAGCTTTTACCAAATGAGAAAGAATTAGTGGGGGATAGAGATTGTGAGCGAGAATGAGAAAGGAGGAGGATAAGTAGAATCAAATTGGAAGCTTTTAAAAAGAGAGAGAGAAAAATAGAGGGGGATAGAGAGAGGGCGAGAATGAGAAAGGAGGAGGATAAGTAGAATCAAATTGGTAGCTTTTAAAAAGAGAGAGAGAAAAATAGAGGGGGATAGAGAGAGGGCGAGAATGAGAAAGGAGGAGGATAAGTAGAATCAAATTGGAAGCTTTTAAAAAGAGAGAGAGAAAAATAGAGGGGGATAGAGAGAGAGCGAGAATGAGAAAGGAAGAGGATAAGTAGAATCAAATTGGTAGCTTTTAAAAAGAGAGAGAGAAAAATAGAGGGGGATAGAGAGAGGGCGAGAATGAGAAAGGAGGAGGATAAGTAGAATCAAATTGGTAGCTTTTAAAAAGAGAGAGAGAAAAATAGAGGGGGTTAAGAGAGGGCGAGAATGAGAAAGGAGGAGGATAAGTAGAATCAAATTGGTAGCTTTTAAAAAGAGAGAGAGAAAAATAGAGGGGGATAGAGAGAGGGCGAGAATGAGAAAGGAGGAGGATAAGTAGAATCAAATTGGTAGCTTTTAAAAAGAGAGAGAGAAAAATAGAGGGGGATAGAGAGAGGGCGAGAATGAGAAAGGAGGAGGATAAGTAGAATCAAATTGGTAGCTTTTAAAAAGAGAGAGAGAAAAATAGAGGGGGTTAAGATAGGGCGAGAATGAGAAAGGAGGAGGATAAGTAGAATCAAATTGGAAGCTTTTAAAAAGAGAGAGAGAAAAATAGAGGGGGTTAGAGAGAGGGCGAGAATGAGAAAGGAGGAGGATAAGTAGAATGAAGTTGGAAGCTTTTAAAAAGAGAGAGAGAAAAATAGAGGGGGTTAAGAGAGGGCGAGAATGAGAAAGGAGGAGGATAAGTAGAATCAAATTGGTAGCTTTTAAAAAGAGAGAGAGAAAAATAGAGGGGGTTAAGAGAGGGCGAGAATGAGAAAGGAGGAGGATAAGTAGAATCAAATTGGAAGCTTTTAAAAAGAGAGAGAGAAAAATAGAGGGGGTTAGAGAGAGAGCGAGAATGAGAAAGAATAGGATAAAAAGAATCAAGTTGGTAGCTTTTACCAAATGAGAAAGAATTAGTGGGGGATAGAGATTGTGAGCGAGAATGAGAAAGGAGGAGGATAAGTAGAATCAAATTGGAAGCTTTTAAAAAGAGAGAGAGAAAAATAGAGGGGGATAGAGAGAGGGCGAGAATGAGAAAGGAGGAGGATAAGTAGAATCAAATTGGTAGCTTTTAAAAAGAGAGAGAGAAAAATAGAGGGGGATAGAGAGAGGGCGAGAATGAGAAAGGAGGAGGATAAGTAGAATCAAATTGGAAGCTTTTAAAAAGAGAGAGAGAAAAATAGAGGGGGATAGAGAGAGAGCGAGAATGAGAAAGGAAGAGGATAAGTAGAATCAAATTGGTAGCTTTTAAAAAGAGAGAGAGAAAAATAGAGGGGGTTAAGAGAGGGCGAGAATGAGAAAGGAGGAGGATAAGTAGAATCAAATTGGTAGCTTTTAAAAAGAGAGAGAGAAAAATAGAGGGGGATAGAGAGAGGGCGAGAATGAGAAAGGAGGAGGATAAGTAGAATCAAATTGGAAGCTTTTAAAAAGAGAGAGAGAAAAATAGAGGGGGTTAGAGAGAGGGCGAGAATGAGAAAGGAGGAGGATAAGTAGAATCAAGTTGGAAGCTTTTAAAAAGAGAGAGAGAAAAATAGAGGGGGTTAGAGAGAGGGCGAGAATGAGAAAGGAGGAGGATAAGTAGAATCAAATTGGTAGCTTTTAAAAAGAGAGAGAGAAAAATAGAGGGGGATAGAGAGAGGGCGAGAATGAGAAAGGAGGAGGATAAGTAGAATCAAATTGGAAGCTTTTAAAAGGTGAGAAAAATAGAGGGGGATAGAGAGAGAGCGAGAATGAGAAAGGAGGAGGATAAGTAGAATCAAATTGGAAGCTTTTAAAAAGAGAAAGAGAATAATAGAGGGGGTTAGAGAGAGGGCGAGAATGTGAAAGGAGGAGGATAAGTAGAATCAAATTGGTAGCTTTTAAAAGGAGACAGAGAAAAATAGAGGGGGTTAAGAGATGGCGAGAATGAGAAAGGAGGAGGATAAGTAGAATCAAATTGGAAGCTTTTAAAAAGAGAGAGAGAAAAATAGAGGGGGTTAGAGAGAGAGCGAGAATGAGAAAGGAGGAGGATAAGTAGAATCAAATTGGTAGCTTTTAAAAAGAGAGAGAGAAAAATAGAGGGGGTTAAGAGAGAGCGAGAATGAGAAAGGAGGAGGATAAGTAGAATCAAATTGGTAGCTTTTAAAAAGAGAGAGAGAAAAATAGAGGGGGATAGAGAGAGAGCGAGAATGAGAAAGGAGGAGGATAAGTAGAAGCAAATTGGTAGCTTTTAAAAAGAGAGAGAGAAAAATAGAGGGGGTTAAGAGAGGGCGAGAATGAGAAAGGAGGAGGATAAGTAGAATCAAATTGGTAGCTTTTAAAAAGAGAGAGAGAAAAATAGAGGGGGATAGAGAGAGAGCGAGAATGAGAAAGGAGGAGGATAAGTAGAAGCAAATTGGTAGCTTTTAAAAAGAGAGAGAGAAAAATAGAGGGGGTTAAGAGAGGGCGAGAATGAGAAAGGAGGAGGATAAGTAGAATCAAATTGGAAGCTTTTAAAAAGAGAGAGAGAAAAATAGAGGGGGTTAGAGAGAGGGCGAGAATGAGAAAGGAGGAGGATAAGTAGAATCAAATTGGTAGCTTTTAAAAAGAGAGAGACAAAAATAGAGGGGGGTAGAGCGAGAATGAGAAAGGAGGAGGATAAGTAGAATCAAATTGGAAGCTTTTAAAAAGAGAGAGAGAAAAATAGAGGGGGATAGAGAGAGGGCGAGAATGAGAAAGCAAGAAGATAAGTAGAATCAAATTGGTAGCTTTTAAAAAGAGAGAGAGAAAAATAGAGGGGGTTAGAGAGAGGGCGTGAATGAGAAAGGAGGAGGATAAGTAGAATGAAATTGGTAGCTTTTAAAAAGAGAGAGAGAAAAATAGAGGGGGGTAGAGAGAGAGCGAGAATGAGAAAGGAGGAGGATAAGTAGAATCAAATTGGAAGCTTTTAAAAAGAGAGAGAGAAAAATAGAGGGGGATAGAGAGAGAGCGAGAATGAGAAAGGAGGAGGATAAGTAGAATCAAATTGGAAGCTTTTAAAAAGAGAGAGAAAAAAATAGAGGGGGATAGAGAGAGAGCGAGAATGAGAAAGGAGGAGGATAAGTAGAAGCAAATTGGTAGCTTTTAAAAAGAGAGAGAGAAAAATAGAGGGGGTTAAGATAGGGCGAGAATGAGAAAGGAGGAGGATAAGTAGAATCAAATTGGTAGCTTTTAAAAAGAGAGAGAGAAAAATAGAGGGGGTTAGAGAGAGAGCGAGAATGAGAAAGGAGGAGGATAAGTAGAATCAAATTGGTAGCTTTTAAAAAGAGAGAGAGAAAAATAGAGGGGGATAGAGAGAGAGCGAGAATGAGAAAGGAGGAGGATAAGTAGAAGCAAATTGGTAGCTTTTAAAAAGAGAGAGAGAAAAATAGAGGGGGATAGAGAGAGAGCGAGAATGAGAAAGGAGGAGGATAAGTAGAAGCAAATTGGTAGCTTTTAAAAAGAGAGAGAGAAAAATAGAGGGGGTTAAGAGAGGGCGAGAATGAGAAAGGAGGAGGATAAGTAGAATCAAATTGGTAGCTTTTAAAAAGAGAGAGAGAAAAATAGAGGGGGTTAAGATAGGGCGAGAATGAGAAAGGAGGAGGATAAGTAGAATCAAATTGGTAGCTTTTAAAAAGAGAGAGAGAAAAATAGAGGGGGTTAGAGAGAGAGCGAGAATGAGAAAGGAGGAGGATAAGCAGAATCAAATTGGTAGCTTTTAAAAAGAGAGAGAGAAAAATAGAGGGGGTTAAGAGAGGGCGAGAATGAGAAAGGAGGAGGATAAGTAGAATCAAATTGGTAGCTTTTAAAAAGAGAGAGAGAAAAATAGAGGGGGTTAGAGAGAGAGCGAGAATGAGAAAGGAGGAGGATAAGTAGAATCAAATTGGTAGCTTTTAAAAAGAGAGAGAGAAAAATAGAGGGGGATAGAGAGAGAGCGAGAATGAGAAAGGAGGAGGATAAGTAGAATCAAATTGGTAGCTTTTAAAAAGAGAGAGAGAAAAATAGAGGGGGTTAGAGAGAGGGCGAGAATGAGAAAGGAGGAGGATAAGTAGAATCAAATTGGTAGCTTTTAAAAAGAGAGAGAGAAAAATAGAGGGGGTTAAGATAGGGCGAGAATGAGAAAGGAGGAGGATAAGTAGAATCAAATTGGAAGCTTTTAAAAAGAGAGAGACAAAAATAGAGGGGGTTAGAGAGAGAGCGAGAATGAGAAAGGAGGAGGATAAGTAGAATCAAATTGGAAGCTTTTAAAAAGAGAGAGACAAAAATAGAGGGGGTTAGAGAGAGAGCGAGAATGAGAAAGGAGGAGGATAAGTAGAATCAAATTGGTAGCTTTTAAAAAGAGAGAGAGAAAAATAGAGGGGGATAGAGAGAGAGCGAGAATGAGAAAGGAGGAGGATAAGTAGAATCAAATTGGTAGCTTTTAAAAAGAGAGAGAGAAAAATAGAGGGGGTTAGAGAGAGGGCGAGAATGAGAAAGGAGGAGGATAAGTAGAATCAAATTGGTAGCTTTTAAAAAGAGAGAGAGAAAAATAGAGGGGGTTAAGATAGGGCGAGAATGAGAAAGGAGGAGGATAAGTAGAATCAAATTGGTAGCTTTTAAAAAGAGAGAGAGAAAAATAGAGGGGGTTAAGATAGGGCGAGAATGAGAAAGGAGGAGGATAAGTAGAATCAAATTGGTAGCTTTTAAAAAGAGAGAGAGAAAAATAGAGGGGGTTAAGATAGGGCGAGAATGAGAAAGGAGGAGGATAAGTAGAATCAAATTGGAAGCTTTTAAAAGGAGAGAAAAATAGAGGGGGATAGAGAGAGGGCGAGAATGAGAAAGGAAGAGGATAAGCAGAATCAAATTGGTAGCTTTTAAAAAGAGAGAGAGAAAAATAGAGGGGGTTAAGAGAGGGCGAGAATGAGAAAGGAGGAGGATAAGTAGAATCAAATTGGTAGCTTTTAAAAAGAGAGAGAGAAAAATAGAGGGGGTTAGAGAGAGAGCGAGAATGAGAAAGGAGGAGGATAAGTAGAATCAAATTGGTAGCTTTTAAAAAGAGAGAGAGAAAAATAGAGGGGGATAGAGAGAGAGCGAGAATGAGAAAGGAGGAGGATAAGTAGAATCAAATTGGTAGCTTTTAAAAAGAGAGAGAGAAAAATAGAGGGGGTTAGAGAGAGGGCGAGAATGAGAAAGGAGGAGGATAAGTAGAATCAAATTGGTAGCTTTTAAAAAGAGAGAGACAAAAATAGAGGGGGGTAGAGCGAGAATGAGAAAGGAGGAGGATAAGTAGAATCAAATTGGAAGCTTTTAAAAAGAGAGAGAGAAAAATAGAGGGGGATAGAGAGAGGGCGAGAATGAGAAAGGAAGAAGATAAGTAGAATCAAATTGGTAGCTTTTAAAAAGAGAGAGAGAAAAATAGAGGGGGTTAGAGAGAGGGCGAGAATGAGAAAGGAGGAGGATAAGTAGAATCAAATTGGTAGCTTTTAAAAAGAGAGAGAGAAAAATAGAGGGGGTTAGAGAGAGAGCGAGAATGAGAAAGGAGGAGGATAAGTAGAATCAAATTGGTAGCTTTTAAAAAGAGAGAGAGAAAAATAGAGGGGGTTAAGATAGGGCGAGAATGAGAAAGGAGGAGGATAAGTAGAATCAAATTGGAAGCTTTTAAAAAGAGAGAGAGAAAAATAGAGGGGGTTAGAGAGAGGGCGAGAATGAGAAAGGAGGAGGATAAGTAGAATCAAATTGGTAGCTTTTAAAAAGAGAGAGAGAAAAATAGAGGGGGGTAGAGCGAGAATGAGAAAGGAGGAGGATAAGTAGAATCAAATTGGAAGCTTTTAAAAAGAGAGAGAGAAAAATAGAGGGGGTTAAGAGAGGGCGAGAATGAGAAAGGAGGAGGATAAGTAGAATCAAATTGGTAGCTTTTAAAAAGAGAGAGAGAAAAATAGAGGGGGTTAAGAGAGGGCGAGAATGAGAAAGGAGGAGGATAAGTAGAATCAAATTGGTAGCTTTTAAAAAGAGAGAGAGAAAAATAGAGGGGGATAGAGAGAGGGCGAGAATGAGAAAGGAAGAGGATAAGTAGAATCAAATTGGTAGCTTTTAAAAAGAGAGAGAGAAAAATAGAGGGGGTTAAGAGAGGGCGAGAATGAGAAAGGAGGAGGATAAGTAGAATCAAATTGGTAGCTTTTAAAAAGAGAGAGAGAAAAATAGAGGGGGATAGAGAGAGGGCGAGAATGAGAAAGGAAGAGGATAAGTAGAATCAAATTGGTAGCTTTTAAAAAGAGAGAGAGAAAAATAGAGGGGGTTAAGAGAGGGCGAGAATGAGAAAGGAGGAGGATAAGTAGAATCAAATTGGTAGCTTTTAAAAAGAGAGAGAGAAAAATAGAGGGGGTTAGAGAGAGAGCGAGAATGAGAAAGGAGGAGGATAAGTAGAATCAAATTGGTAGCTTTTAAAAAGAGAGAGAGAAAAATAGAGGGGGATAGAGAGAGAGCGAGAATGAGAAAGGAGGAGGATAAGTAGAAGCAAATTGGTAGCTTTTAAAAAGAGAGAGAGAAAAATAGAGGGGGATAGAGAGAGGGCGAGAATGAGAAAGGAAGAGGATAAGTAGAATCAAATTGGTAGCTTTTAAAAAGAGAGAGAGAAAAATAGAGGGGGTTAAGAGAGGGCGAGAATGAGAAAGGAGGAGGATAAGTAGAATCAAATTGGTAGCTTTTAAAAAGAGAGAGAGAAAAATAGAGGGGGATAGAGAGAGAGCGAGAATGAGAAAGGAGGAGGATAAGTAGAATCAAATTGGTAGCTTTTAAAAAGAGAGAGAGAAAAATAGAGGGGGTTAAGAGAGGGCGAGAATGAGAAAGGAGGAGGATAAGTAGAATCAAATTGGTAGCTTTTAAAAAGAGAGAGAGAAAAATAGAGGGGGTTAAGAGAGGGCGAGAATGAGAAAGGAGGAGGATAAGTAGAATCAAATTGGTAGCTTTTAAAAAGAGAGAGAGAAAAATAGAGGGGGATAGAGAGAGAGCGAGAATGAGAAAGGAGGAGGATAAGTAGAAGCAAATTGGTAGCTTTTAAAAAGAGAGAGAGAAAAATAGAGGGGGATAGAGAGAGGGCGAGAATGAGAAAGGAAGAGGATAAGTAGAAGCAAATTGGTAGCTTTTAAAAAGAGAGAGAGAAAAATAGAGGGGGTTAAGAGAGGGCGAGAATGAGAAAGGAGGAGGATAAGTAGAATCAAATTGGTAGCTTTTAAAAAGAGAGAGAGAAAAATAGAGGGGGATAGAGAGAGAGCGAGAATGAGAAAGGAGGAGGATAAGTAGAATCAAATTGGTAGCTTTTAAAAAGAGAGAGAGAAAAATAGAGGGGGTTAAGAGAGGGCGAGAATGAGAAAGGAGGAGGATAAGTAGAATCAAATTGGTAGCTTTTAAAAAGAGAGAGAGAAAAATAGAGGGGGTTAAGAGAGGGCGAGAATGAGAAAGGAGGAGGATAAGTAGAATCAAATTGGTAGCTTTTAAAAAGAGAGAGAGAAAAATAGAGGGGGGTAGAGAGAGAGCGAGAATGAGAAAGGAGGAGGATAAGTAGAATCAAATTGGTAGCTTTTAAAAAGAGAGAGAGAAAAATAGAGGGGGTTAAGAGAGGACGAGAATGAGAAAGGAGGAGGATAAGTAGAATCAAATTGGTAGCTTTTAAAAAGAGAGAGAGAAAAATAGAGGGGGTTAGAGAGAGAGCGAGAATGAGAAAGGAGGAGGATAAGTAGAATCAAATTGGTAGCTTTTAAAAAGAGAGAGAGAAAAATAGAGGGGGATAGAGAGAGAGCGAGAATGAGAAAGGAGGAGGATAAGTAGAAGCAAATTGGTAGCTTTTAAAAAGAGAGAGAGAAAAATAGAGGGGGTTAAGAGAGGGCGAGAATGAGAAAGGAGGAGGATAAGTAGAAGCAAATTGGTAGCTTTTAAAAAGAGAGAGAGAAAAATAGAGGGGGATAGAGAGAGGGCGAGAATGAGAAAGGAAGAGGATAAGTAGAATCAAATTGGTAGCTTTTAAAAAGAGAGAGAGAAAAATAGAGGGGGTTAAGAGAGGGCGAGAATGAGAAAGGAGGAGGATAAGTAGAATCAAATTGGTAGCTTTTAAAAAGAGAGAGAGAAAAATAGAGGGGGATAGAGAGAGAGCGAGAATGAGAAAGGAGGAGGATAAGTAGAATCAAATTGGTAGCTTTTAAAAAGAGAGAGAGAAAAATAGAGGGGGTTAAGAGAGGGCGAGAATGAGAAAGGAGGAGGATAAGTAGAATCAAATTGGTAGCTTTTAAAAAGAGAGAGAGAAAAATAGAGGGGGTTAAGAGAGGGCGAGAATGAGAAAGGAGGAGGATAAGTAGAATCAAATTGGTAGCTTTTAAAAAGAGAGAGAGAAAAATAGAGGGGGATAGAGAGAGAGCGAGAATGAGAAAGGAGGAGGATAAGTAGAATCAAATTGGTAGCTTTTAAAAAGAGAGAGAGAAAAATAGAGGGGGTTAAGAGAGGGCGAGAATGAGAAAGGAGGAGGATAAGTAGAATCAAATTGGTAGCTTTTAAAAAGAGAGAGAGAAAAATAGAGGGGGTTAGAGAGAGAGCGAGAATGAGAAAGGAGGAGGATAAGTAGAATCAAATTGGTAGCTTTTAAAAAGAGAGAGAGAAAAATAGAGGGGGATAGAGAGAGAGCGAGAATGAGAAAGGAGGAGGATAAGTAGAAGCAAATTGGTAGCTTTTAAAAAGAGAGAGAGAAAAATAGAGGGGGATAGAGAGAGGGCGAGAATGAGAAAGGAAGAGGATAAGTAGAATCAAATTGGTAGCTTTTAAAAAGAGAGAGAGAAAAATAGAGGGGGTTAAGAGAGGGCGAGAATGAGAAAGGAGGAGGATAAGTAGAATCAAATTGGTAGCTTTTAAAAAGAGAGAGAGAAAAATAGAGGGGGATAGAGAGAGAGCGAGAATGAGAAAGGAGGAGGATAAGTAGAATCAAATTGGTAGCTTTTAAAAAGAGAGAGAGAAAAATAGAGGGGGTTAAGAGAGGGCGAGAATGAGAAAGGAGGAGGATAAGTAGAATCAAATTGGTAGCTTTTAAAAAGAGAGAGAGAAAAATAGAGGGGGTTAGAGAGAGAGCGAGAATGAGAAAGGAGGAGGATAAGTAGAATCAAATTGGTAGCTTTTAAAAAGAGAGAGAGAAAAATAGAGGGGGATAGAGAGAGGGCGAGAATGAGAAAGGAGGAGGATAAGTAGAATCAAATTGGTAGCTTTTAAAAAGAGAGAGAGAAAAATAGAGGGGGTTAAGAGAGGGCGAGAATGAGAAAGGAGGAGGATAAGTAGAATCAAATTGGTAGCTTTTAAAAAGAGAGAGAGAAAAATAGAGGGGGATAGAGAGAGAGCGAGAATGAGAAAGGAGGAGGATAAGTAGAATCAAATTGGTAGCTTTTAAAAAGAGAGAGAGAAAAATAGAGGGGGTTAAGAGAGGGCGAGAATGAGAAAGGAGGAGGATAAGTAGAATCAAATTGGTAGCTTTTAAAAAGAGAGAGAGAAAAATAGAGGGGGATAGAGAGAGGGCGAGAATGAGAAAGGAGGAGGGTAAGTAGAATCAAATTGGAAGCTTTTAAAAGGAGAGAAAAATAGAGGAGGGTAGAGAGAGAGCGAGAATGAGAAAGGAGGAGGATAAGTAGAATCAAATTGGTAGCTTTTAAAAAGAGAGAGAGAAAAATAGAGGGGGATAGAGAGAGGGCGAGAATGAGAAAGGAGGAGGATAAGTAGAATCAAATTGGTAGCTTTTAAAAAGAGAGAGAGAAAAATAGAGGGGGATAGAGAGAGAGCGAGAATGAGAAAGGAGGAGGATTAGTAGAATCAAATTGGTAGCTTTTAAAAAGAGAGAGAGAAAAATAGAGGGGGATAGAGAGAGGGCGAGAATGAGAAAGGAGGAGGATAAGTAGAATCAAATTGGAAGCTTTTAAAAAGAGAGAGAGAAAAATAGAGGGGGATAGAGAGAGGGCGAGAATGAGAAAGGAGGAGGATAAGTAGAATCAAATTGGTAGCTTTTAAAAGGAGAGAAAAATAGAGGAGGGTAGAGAGAGAGCGAGAATGAGAAAGGAGGAGGATAAGTAGAATCAAATTGGTAGCTTTTAAAAAGAGAGAGAGAAAAATAGAGGGGGATAGAGAGAGGGCGAGAATGAGAAAGGAGGAGGGTAAGTAGAATCAAATTGGAAGCTTTTAAAAATAGAGAGAGAAAAATAGAGGGGGATAGAGAGAGGGCGAGACTGAGAAAGGAGGAGGGTAAGTAGAATCAAATTGGAAGCTTTTAAAAAGAGAGAGAGAAAAATAGAGGGGGATAGAGAGAGGGCGAGAATGAGAAAGGAGGAGGGTAAGTAGAATCAAATTGGAAGCTTTTAAAAGGAGAGAAAAATAGAGGAGGGTAGAGAGAGAGCTAGAATGAGAAAGGAGGAGGATAAGTAGAATCAAATTGGTAGCTTTTAAAAAGAGAGAGAGAGAAAAATAGAGGGGGATAGAGAGAGGGCGAGAATGAGAAAGGAGGAGGATAAGTAGAATCAAATTGGTAGCTTTTAACAAGAGAGAGAGAAATAGAGGGGGATAGAGAGAGAGAGCGAGAATGAGAAAGGAGGAGGATAAGTAGAATCAAATTGGTAGCTTGTAAAAAAAGATAGAGAAATAGAGGGGGATATGGAGAGAGAAAGCAAGATAAAGGAGTATGGTAAGTAGTATCAAATTGGTGCCTTTTACCAAAGAGAGAATGAGAGGGGGATAGAGAAAGAGAGAGTGAGAACGAGAATAAGAAAGGAGTAGGATTAGAAGAATAAAATTGGTAGCTTTTAACAAAAGTGAGAGAAATTGAAGAGGATATAGAGAGAGCGAGAAAGAGAAACGAGTCGGATAAGAAGAACCAAATTGGTAGCTTTTAACAACACAGAGTGAAACTGAGGGGGGTAGATACAGAGCGAGAATGAGGAAGGAGTAGGATAAGAAAAATCAAATTGGTTGCTTTTACCAAAAGAGAGTGAAATAGAGGGGGATAGAGAGAGAGAGTAAGAAAGACAAAGGAGTAGGTTAATTAGAATCAAATTGGTAGCTTTTACCAAGAGAGAAAGAGAGGGGGATATAGAGAGAGCGAGAATGAGAAAGGTGTAGGATAAGAAGAATCAAATTTGTAGCTTTTAAAAGAGAGAGAAATAGAGAAGGATAGAGAGAGAGAGTTAGAATGAAAAAGGTGAAGGATAAGAAGAATCAAATTGGTAGCTCTTAACGAAAGAGAGAGAAATAGAGGGCCATAAGGAGGGAGAAAGAAAGATAAAGGAGTAGGGTAAGTAGAGTCAAATTGGTAGCTTTTACCAAAGAGGGAAAGAGAGGGGGATAAAGTGAGAGAGCGAGAATGAGAAAGGTGTAGGATAAGAAGAATCAAGTTGGTAGCTTTTAACAAATGAGAGAGAAATAGAGGGGGATAAAGAGAGACTATGAAAGACAAAGGAGTTGGATGAGAAGTATCAAATTGGTAGCTTTTAACAAAAGAAAGACAAATAGAGGGGGATAGAGAGAGAGATAAATAATGATAAAGGATTAGCATAAGAACTATCAAATTGGTAGCTTTTAACAAATGTGAAAGAAAATAATGTTATTTTCCGCTGTATAAGACGCACGTTTTACTCAAAACTATGATGTTAAAATCTGCTTGCATCCTATACATACAAGATATATATATATATATATATATATATATATATATATATATATATATATATATATATATATATATATATGACAGACACTGGGAAAAACTATTCTTTTTATTCATTTTGTCTCCTCTACAGATACAATCTATCTAAGATCATTTACATATATAAATATTTTCCGCGTGTCGTATATATATACTTGATTCTCCCGTCGTTTTCGACGTATGAGGTTCAATCAGTTTTGTTCTTAGAACCAATAACCACACTACCCGGAACTGGTGTACAATGTCGCGAAAAAGAATCACCGCTTTTTTGATTTTTGAATTGAATTGTTCTTTTCCTAGACCGTTCGCTAACACTATGTCCTGCTACTTACTCCTAGCCGGGGGTGGGGGGAGATGGATTCATACCTTTCCAAAAGGTATTAGCATATATGTGGTTGTAATGAACTCAACTGGAATTCGAAATCGGCTCTCCGATTCTTCAATCTGAGCCGCTATCCATTACTCCACCGCGCATCCATAATGAGTGGGGGTTGATCATAGGAGATTTCGCCCTATGAGAGCCTCATTCCGTTTTTATGTTTGTATCGTATATGACACTTCAGTCCTACTATTGACCTGCGTACAAGCCGACATATTGTGCAACGGCGAAGATCTTGAGACAGAGCCACAGGAGTATTTGTTGATGCTTGTCACTGTTGTCTTTCGTCACTTAGCCGCTCAATATGACTGATTTCAAAACTTCTGATACCACTCTGGCGCACATGTCTCTAGTTCTTTCTATCCAGGGGAACTCGCTCGAAGTCAGGATAAGGCACATGGACAGATATATGTCGCCAACAAGTTTCATTGTTACACGATAGATAACATTTATTTTTTTTAATATTCTTACATTCATTTTTCCATTGCCTGTCACACCGAGACACCGGTCGATGCTAATAATGTGCAACCTGATACGAGATGCTCAACTGCTTCTGGATATTCATAACAGAATCAGCATTTCGGTTTAACACAATCCTTCAATGTCTGCTTGATAATTTCGAGCTAACAAATGTAAGGGAGTGTAAAAATTATCCCTAGTGTCTTTTGTCCCAAGCACCTTCAGATACTTCTTCAACCATTTTCAACATATATATATATATAGAGAGAGAGAGAGAGAGAGATAATCAGTGTGTACAGGTATTAAAATAGGCATGCATGGTCTAGTTGATTTGAATATGCAATTTATAAAGACAGCATGGCTTTCAAATGCTAATCCGCTCCATTCGATGTTTATTATTAAGAAGCTCTTTAAAGAATGGGACAACTGGATGAAGCAGGAAGATTTTGCCATGA
This sequence comes from Acanthosepion esculentum, assembly GCA_964036315.1. Lineage (NCBI taxonomy): Eukaryota > Metazoa > Mollusca > Cephalopoda > Sepiida > Sepiidae > Acanthosepion > Acanthosepion esculentum. The sequence continues at coordinate 79,077,725 of OZ038508.1, read as the reverse complement.
CTCGTAATCACGTAATAGCTAGACAAATAAAAATCGACGCTTGCTTATGTGTACATGTGGGTGAAGAAATCGTGGGTACAAAAATTAAAAGTGATATTTAGGAAGTGCGTTATCCGCAATACAGTAATTGGCACCTACGATGACATTGTCTTTGATACTGATCAGTCAAGTGCCACAAGTAATACACACTTGGGCGATTATGTATCTTTCGATACATGACTGACGAGGCAGATTTTTCCAGTAGCTTGCCATTTCTTTCTGCGCTAGACTGGTTCGAAGTCACCTAGTCTGTCCTGCTGTTCAATCCATAACTAAAGGGAGAAGTGATGGATTCATGCCTTTCCCAAGGGAATTGCACATAAATGAAAGTAATAAACTCGACTGGAATTCGAACACGACTCTCCGAGCTCTCACCCTGAGCCAGTATCCATGACATCACAACGCATATCCAATTATGAAATGTCTGAATCCTTTCCAAGTGATAGCAAAAAGTATCGGATTGAATTTTTTATCCGCTTTTCTTCTGTCTTTCTTTTTACCTATTCTATAGGATGTCCCTAAAGTCTGGACACAGGCAAAAATGCATATTTTCAAGAAAATTTATTTAATTTTTATTCTTTTTAATGAATTGGAATATTAAAAGATAACATCTTCAATATGATTTCTATCATTTGTAATGCAAATATCGATGTACTTTCCAAACAACCATGTGTAATCTGTGGAGGAAAAAAATATAGTTAATGAGATTTCCTATATGTCCAGATTTTAGGGACACACTGTGCAGAAAGAAAACATTTTTAATACACGACACGGATTTCTTACCTCTCGCTCATTTTTGAGTGCGATAAAATCCCCATCTTCTGATGTTGGCCAATGGTCTCGATTCTGGACAGTTTGGGGTCTGGTTACAGTTGGGAAAGCTGAGACCATCCACAATTTCTTATTCGAATCTTTGTTCATAGTGTGTACTAAAGATGGCCGGATAGCATCAAATCTAAAATAAAAAAGAAAAGGGAACTTCATCGGATATAAATTCAGATGTTAAAATAAAAGCTAGCATGAAAGTACAAATTTCAATTGGTATATTTTAATAAGAAGGCGCAATTGGATAGCGAAAGATGCATTTCAAAAGCTAAGCATAGAATTAAGAAACAGAAAAACATCTTTAGGAACAAAGAAAAATAGTACTGAACTATCTATTTTCCTATAAAGCAGTGAATGCTGGACAATCTCCTGAGAAATAAAGAAGAGACTTGAAGCAATAGAAATGTTGACTTACAAAAAGATGCTGAGGATACTGTGAATCGAACATGTGAGCAACGGCAAAGTTTTAGAGAAAATGGAAACAAAACGGAAACTTATACCATCAGGTTCGGTTTGGTTTGGTTTATTTTACGGCATATCAACCTCAATGAGTTATTTAATGCCGACAAGATTTTATTGCTGGTAATATTTTTTATCAATAATGTCGTGCTATAATTTTTTTTTTTTAAATGTATTGCTCATATTTTTTTTTTTTGAATGTATTGTTGGTATATTTTTCAAAAAGGTATTGCTCGTAATTATTTTTCCAAAAATGTATTGCTGGTATTAAAACCTATTTTTACACTTTTATCGTATTTTAACTCCAGTTTGGGGGTTAACTCTTTGCCTATAGCTGGGAGCCTACCAGGTTTCTACCCCCCCGTTTAGCATAAGGAAGAGACAGTTGAATGAGGATAAAGAGAAAAGAGGGAATTCAAAGTCTAAAAGAGGCTGAAAGAACCCATAGGCGAAAATATTCTCATTTAACAAGAGCAACCACAGCAGAGCAGGCGATGAATTTCCTAAGCGATCTTTTTCAATGGAATAAAAGCTAAATGTATCAAACGAAATCAAGCAGGACAAGCTTTCAGCCGACCCAACTTAACACGATGTCTTCTTATTCTTATTCTTCTTTATGGGCCGTATCCCCTCAGGACGTAGGCGATCATGGCTCTCCACAATTTCCTTTCCTTTGTAGCTCTTAACAAATGTTGTCTTTTTGTTCATTCTCCTAAAACCTTTTCGGACATCCATTTACCCAAGCTCAATTACAGTCTGCAAGAACTGCCATGTCAATAAGAAAGCAAATTCTGTTTTTGTCATCTTTTATCACGATGTCTAAGCGATTAGCATTGATTGTTCTGCCTGTGTGCATTGTACATTAACATTAAATTCTTACAGGTTCTATGTCTGTAACCGGGTCTGGGTGGTATTTGTACCAATTCCTTGCAGTGTCCTTCTCGTAAAAGTTGCAGATTTTCTAGTGAAGATATTGGCCCACCCTGTCACGCCAAGTTTTATATTTGACTTGATACTAGATGTTCAATTGTTTCTGGATATTCATAATAGAATCTGCATTTGGGATCAACACAATCTTTCAATAAGTTTGCTTGATAATTCCCAGTTAGCAAGCATTTGTCCTGTGAAAAAGAATGAAACCTATTCGAGTTTTTAACCCTGCACGGGCACAATATTGACAATAAAGAGGTTTGTATTGCTGCCGCCGCCTTCTTCTTATTATTATTATTCTTCTTATTATTTTTTTCATTATTATTATTATTTTTTTTGTTTTTTCATTATTATTATTATCGTCGTCTTCTGCTTTCTGTTTAGTCCAGCCATTTACTGGATGTTTATCCAAGACCTAGTTTAAGGCAAGGTTGTAAATATATGCATTCTGCTTACACGAATTCTGATCTTAAATACTACTTAATATGTACGACATTAACATCTTCTTTGCATCGATAATACTCTCCTGATAAGGTGAGCAATTCAATATGCTGTATTTTTTCCTATCTCTTGTAAATAAGAGCTACCAAGGACCTTGTTAAAATATTCCTTCTCCTGTCTTGATTGTACCCCAGTTCTGCAATTATTATTGGTATAACACTAGTCTTAAGGTGACCCTTTTTCAAGTTCAATTTCAAGATCTTTATATTTATTAATTTCCTCATCTTCTTTAACAGCTAAATGTTTATCCGATAACACTGTCATGTCTATGAGAAAGCATCTTTGTTTGTTATCTTTAATTACAACGTATGGTCTATGAGATGTTATACGTCTGTCAGTATGAACAGCAACCTCTTGTCATTTTATGACTTCTTCAGGGATATGTACATACCCTATTCTGGCATGTCTTGCATTGTAATACTAATACATAGATTCCAGTGGATATACTGCCCAGTCATATGTCATTTCAACCATTGTATTCTTTCAGTGTCATGATTGTACAGTCAGAGACTAAACAGACAATAGTTCCAACATGCTCTTCACTTAATCTCTATACTGGCACTGCACCATTCTTTAGAATGTTTACCTGGTGATTCCTGGTGACTTGGTTCTTTTGTCATTATACCAAGGATTTTGTTCATTTTCTTTTCTCTAACTCGATCATATCATATTCCAATTATTATTGGTATAACTAATTTTAATAGTTCATATTTATTCAATTTCAGTTTCAACATTGTTAAGAGAATCTATTTTTATGTAAGAAACTTCCCCGAATTTTGGGTCATCCCGAAAACAAATTTTATGACACACAATTCCTTGTGTATCATTTGAGTCTATTTTACAGTCGATCAATTTAGTTTGAATTCTAAAATAACACGATTTGTTTGTAAATAACAAGTTTATTCATTTCGCTATGCAACCTTTCGGTTCTTTCTCCTGGTTTTCAAACAGTGCTTATTATACTACAATACGAATTGCCCAGTGACGACATGCGAGAACTCCTCCATTTTGAAAGAATTAGTCAAGATTCAATCCGATCGAAACTTACGCTAATTACTGATTCAGAACATCTGCAACTCCATACTTTTCTAAGCAACAAACAACTGGACCGACGATGTTTAATTGTCTTTCACAAAGCTGAAACTATTGATCTCAGGCGAGGTTTTACCTACTACCATTTTACATATGATTTATTTATTTAGCCGGTTGCGAAGACTTGATTTTCGGACAGGATTTTATTCAAGCAAATATTTATCCAGTTAAAAATGTAGGCGTTGATCATTTTTATTAACAACATTGGTGTCATATCTATGCAAAAATAATGGATAGGCAAAATATTTGTATATTTTGTTGCTGGACTATGGTTCAAGAGAATAAAGCTGTGAGATTCCATTTCTCTAAACGCTCACTAGGTAGCGTTCTAAAAATGCAGTAGAAAAATAAATAGACGCTGTTTTTTTTTCTCTTCACTCGGTTTTCAACCGCGCTATACCCGCAGTAACAAGACGTGTTTCATTTACCCCCCGGGAAGACTTCTTTATTCCCGAGTGGACCGACTTTTTATCCCAACCGAACCACCAATTCTCAATTAATCATATTGTCATTCACTTTCTCACTCACAGGAGAAAGCTAGGAGTTCACGAATTCTTCTCTTTTTTCTAAACGTTGTTACGTCTAATTATATATATAAAAATTTGCGCTCTGGCTCTTACATTTCACTATTTCTAGCAGATCTTCTATTATCACAGTGTGGAATACCTACTAACAAAAGTGATGGAAAGAAAAAGACTCTAAATGAATTCGGCTAGATATTATATTTTTTTAAATCTTCCAAAAACTACCAGCGTCCTAGTACCGTTATCATCTTGCTTGGGGTGAAATGATTTAAAAAAATTCTTTTTGAGTTTGTAAAAATTTACAAGCGAATGTCAGTAGACCCTTTCCCTTAGAAGTGGTAACCAGACCTCCCCCACGACGTGATTTGAACACCCAGCTACAAGAAATGTCTCCCTACTTTTTTTATTTTTTTAACCAGTATCACCCCATGCAAAGCAGTAAAGCCACACAGACACAAGGGGGTTACAGGATGTAGAAGAATTAGGAACCGAAACATTAATAATGAGCGGGAAGAGAAAAGAGTAATTAGGAGGAGAGTAGGTAGTGATTGACATTGCATTAAAATTTTTGCAGATTAAAGTTGGCTGGAAAGCATGGAGCCGAAAGGGAGTTCCACAAGCGAGAAGTTCGAGGGAAAAAACGGTACACAAAAATAAATAAAATTGTATGATTTTAATTTACAATTTAACATGCTTTTAGTGTTATTTCTGTGTATGTTTTTTTTTATCCCTGTAAACAGGAGACTATTATCCCTGCTGGTATGATGTGAGTGTGATCCCACATCATTTCGTGACCACCGACGTGATATAAAAACCATTCTATTCACCACACCATTTAGAACAAAAAACGACGTGCAAAAGAAACCAAGCAGACTTTTGTTTGGTGATAATGACACAAAAAAGAACAAAATCTATCATTTTGGAATTCCGACGTACAAAAAAAAAATTACCGCAACAAGGATGTTGTATGGTGATTGCATTACAGAACCCCAATAACCTGATAGCCATATTTCGTTTTGACTTAACAAAAAATGAGTCCTTTCTTACTGTTACATATCGTTTGTACTGTGAACAGTCTTTCATTTTGCAAAAAATGAGTCTTTTCTTATTGCGGCATTTCGTTTGTACTGTGAACAGTCTTTCATTTAGCAAAAAATGCAATTCCCGTCGAATAAGTGATTTGTTCTTCATCCAGTCAATCACTGGTAAGCTATCCTCCCAAATGTAATGGCTTCACAACCGCCGTGAACGTAGATCTATCCAACTTGAGTGTCTTTGGATATCTGAATTAATAAATTAAAACTAGTATATGAAAATAGCTATTGAATCTTAAAGTTACTTGTTCCAAAATGTTTATGTCTAGCGAACTCGATTATTTTCATGTAAAGCATAACGAATCCAATCATCTTGCAAAGAATAACAAACCCTACCGTGAGTGGATTTGCTAATCTTGACAAAATCAAGAAAACGTAATGACAAAGCACTGTACATACACATATTTTTCAACCACCTGCCATCAATAATCAAGCTGATCCCACAACCAATTAACCGCAGTTTTTCTGACAATTCTTTCAGTGAAAGCATCTTCAACGAAGCCAAGAAAGACTATGAAATAGACCTAAAAGTTCGAATCTTGCTGGAGAGCGCATATTTTTCTATAATATTCCTATATAATGCTTAATAAATAAACGGAGCGTCTACTCAAATATGAGTACGCACTGAAAAATAATATATAAAGTCATATATATATATATATATATATATATATATATATATAATTGATTGCCGAGTATCCGGGTGATCATTAATATTTCCTTCTGTGTTAAATGATTCCTATGTTGGACCAGAAGAGACGTACGCAGCCACCGGATGATAGATTAAGAGTGTTCAGTGGATGGAGAGCTCTGGCTTCTCTTTCGGCTCTCTTCGTCTCTTCTATTTGTCTTCTGGTGTTTTCGGAGGAGGCTGTTTTTTGTGAACTGCTCTTCTCCAATTAGTTCTTCGACATGAGAAGAAAAGTCTTTTAGCATGAAAGCTTTTGCAGTAAATTGTTTGAGGTTGTCAATGGATCGCCACTCCATGGCATATATACTTCAGCTGACACCATCCGCTGCGGCAAATCAAGGCTTGACCAACAGGTTCACGATGATAGCTTGCATCGGGGTGTCAACTTCTTCTCGTACCTAGAATGTCGCTTTGACCACCTACCCGCCAGCAATCGGATCATGCTTACGCACAAATAAACGCATACAAATATCTTACTGATAAAATTATCTTAAATAGATAAGGAATAATTCATATTCCAAAAGCGTCTCCGCGTCCTTGTAGAAAAAATAACGTTTAAAATGATAAAATCTGCCCGATTTAAAAATACAAAATCCATTATTTATTTAGAAAATAGCTATTGTCATCCGCAGATTCACAAGCACTTAGACTCAGAAGGGTATGTTCCAACAATGAAGTTGTGGTCGTGTTCAGAAGGAAACCAAATCTCAATAATATCAATTTCTAAATCTATCGCACAAATTCTACAAGGAGTCAATGTAACAGTAAGAAGTATTATTTTTCCTCTGAAACTTAAGAGATTGGCTGATGCAAGTATGTTTGTATATATATATATATATACGTGTGTTGTGAAAAAGTTTAAATTGATGTCACGTCACGAGTCACGTTACCCATTAGAGTCGTTGAATAAACCGCATATACCCATGCCATAGTAGCAGTTGGGTGTCTAGTGCACGATAGTCTGACGGAGCCCATCCCTCTGCAAGCAAAAATAGATGTGTTGTATTTAAAATAACCAGATCGGATTTCATTGCCTAACAATAATATGACACCTCCACTTTCTCCTCTCTCTTTTTCTGATCGTCTCATTCCCCCCTCTCTCACTCTTTCTCTCTCTCTCTCTTTCTGGTTGTCTCCTTCTCTCTCAGATCGATCTCTCCTCTTTCTCTCTCTCTTTCTGATCGTCTCCTCTTCTCTGTATTTCTTATCCTCTCTTCCCCTCTCTCTCTCTCTCTCTCTCTCTCTCTCTCTCTTTCTGATCGTCTTCTCCTCATCCCCCTCTCTGGTCGTCCCCTCCTCTCTCTTTTTTTCTGATCATCATCTCCTCTCTCTTACTGATAGTCTCTACTTCTATTTCTGAACGTCTTCTTCTCTCTCTTTCTCTCTTCCTGATCGTCTCCTCTCTCGCTTTCTGATTCTCTCTTCTCTCTCTTCCTGATTGTTTGCCCTTTTCTCTCTCTTTCTGATCGTCGTCTACTCATCCCCCTCTCCGATCGTCCCCTCCTCTCTCTTTTTTTCTGATCATCTATTATCTCTTTCTGATTGTCTTCTTCTCTCTCGCTTTTTGATCGTCTCCTCTTCTCTCTCTTCCTGGTTGTCTCCGCCCCCTCTCTCTATCTCTTCCTGGTCGTCTCCACCTCTCTCTCTCTCTCTTTCTGATCGTCTCCTCCTCCACCGACTCTCCCTCTCTCACTCTTTCTCTCTTTTCTCCTCATCATATTTTCAGGTTAATTACGAATTGATCAGCTGGCAATTTTGTTGCAGTTAAAAGTGCAACATAGAAATACAAAATGTCTCTAGAGGAAGCCGGTCTATTGGATGACTGACGTTTGTTACGCAAGGATTGGTTTTCATTATAAAAATGATCCCAACCAAATCAAGGTTGTTGCCAATGGCTACTTTGCAGTTACAGTGAGAAAACAATTGCAATTTATAAAGAAAAGCAGCGAAATGTTCATAGGCTCAACGAGGAACTGATAAAATAAACAGATCTAGTGATTAAATTGATCCTTGTCGCATTCCTATTTCTTTTTTTGCGTATTCACCGAATTTGTTCTCCATCCGCATGCAGGCTGCTTGGTCCCAGTGAAGGTTACGAATTACTCGAATATCCTTCAGATATAAGTTTTTATACTATTTCAAGGAATTTTCATATCATGCCCAATAAACTGCTTTTGAGTGATCTGTCTACATTTATTTTGATCGCTCTGATAGCATTCTGATCATAAAAATAACATTTCTTGTTCCAGTGCCTGCAACACACCGTTCTTGTCCTATTTCCAGTCTATTTTTGTTGTGATATCTAATCATTAGAATTCTAATGCTACATTTACTTATGTGGCTTATCAAGCCTACTGGCCAATGGAGTTTGCATTCAATTTTTTACAGTGGTTTTCCCCCGGCACAAGGCCACTCGAAGTAGAGAGTTACAAAGGTACAGAGGTAGACATGAACAGGTTAAGATTCTAGTGGTTAGGCAAGCAGACTTTTGTGAGTCGGTTCCACAAGGAAGTGGTTGAAGGGGATATGAAGTGAATGAGGGTGGTTCGTTACAATGTGCGTGGCATGGCGGGGGGGGGGGGGGTAGCCGTGAAGGTTAGGACTGGTGGAACTAAGGAGTGTAGTTCATCGGAACACTCTCCATTGAAATAGCAATAGAACAGTGAGAGGCTAGCGATGTCTCATCTGAGAGAAAGGCGTTGAAGAGTGGAAAATGGATTGTCGCCTACAAGAACATGGACAAGAGTGGAAAGTGATGTCTGGGCAGATCTCGCCCATATATGGCAGCGGTACTCCATATTCGACCTGATCAGGCTCTCGTAAAAGAAGAGGACAACACAAGGAATGATGTACTTCCTGGAGCGGTACAGGGAACCGATCATTTTACCTGCATCTTTAGAGATGAATATTATATACAAGTACCACATGAGATCTGGGGCGAGTTTAAGGCCCAATAGGCACGGGGCCTCCGTGAGGAAACAACTGGTTATCACGATTGGTTGAAGTTCCGGGTCCGATCGGCGATGGTAGAAAGTCACTAGTTTGGTATTTGAAGCATTGAACGTGACCAGCTAATTTTTTCACACACTAAGCTGCTAGAGCTAGGTCGGAGGAGAGATCAGCTGCCAAGCTCTAGTCATCGAGGGTTTGCACGTGGTTTCTTTAACAGTGATATGGAGATTGCTCTACTAAAGTCTTCCAGTATTTCACCGCTATTTTATTTATTATTTCGGTAACTTTACTGATCCCCAACCCTAACCACAGATTTTAATACTACGGTTCCTTCCATATTTTTATATATTGTACGTTATTATCCTCTGTTGTCACGGAAGAGCTCTCTACTGAATTCGTTTCATCCCTATACTATATTTTGTCCGGTTGTTTAGATTTTTATTTTATGCATCCTATCGAAGAACAAGTTTTTTTTTGTCGTGCTGTTTCTTTTTTCTCTTTTTATGCCTGTCTTCTATATTTATATTCTATAGTTTTTCTAATTCTGCATAATTCTCGTTGAGTCATTCATATTTTGCTTGATTGTATTTATTTCTAATATTTTTGCTTAAAATCCAATATTCTGCACCATTATCCACTGCTTCTCTTTCGTTAGTTCGAGAATTTCGTCTGTCATCCACTACTTTTTTCTTCTCGCAGAATGACCATTTTCACAGTTGTCACGAGTGCTTCCCTTAAGGTGTTCCACTTTGAGTTTTTGACTTCATCTAAGCTTTTACATGAGTTCTTAACTACTTCTGTATACGTTTGTTTGCAAATTGACACTTTCTGAACTTTATGATATTCTAGCGTAGACATTGCTTTAAGTTTCTTTAATTTTTGTAATTTTATCTTTAGTTCGCATATAACTGGTAGGTGATCGCTCCCGCAGTCAGCGCTTCGATATGTTTTTAATTATAGTACTGCATTTCTTAATAGTTTAGTGATTATTAGGCTGTCTTTTTAGTTGTCACCTGACCCTTTCCATATCCACAAGAATCTTGTCTTCTTCAAACCTAGTTTTAGTCATTATTTGCTCATTCGCTGTAAGCCAATGAACCCATTTTTCGTGTTCCTTTCTTAGTCTTGAATTTGGGTCGTTTATTTTGATGATAATTTTTATCTAGTGTGTTCTAAAACTTATGTATTTCTGCTTTGTGATGAGCATGCATTATAGTGTCTATATTAGTCTTCTCTTTCAATTTAAGCTGAAAAAGAAACAAGATCTGACAATAACACAGAACATATTTTATCTAATATTAGTCCTACTCCTCTTTCATTTATTTCGCCACCAATTTATATGATTCCGTTGGCGTCAGTTGTAAAGTCCCTAGTATTTATCCATCTACTTTCACTCGCATAATGTAGGCAAAACCTGTCGCACATGTTTCTCCTTAACGAAACAGGAGTTAGACACTCTTCATGCCGTTGTCTGTTATTTATGCCATTTTCATTGCCGTGATAATTCTAAGTCCACCCTCCTTCTATTAGGTTGGTGCAAAAATAATGTCGTTTTTTGACGTTCAACTTCATGTGAGAAAACAACATTATTTTTGCACCAACCTAATAGTACATTGGTTCTAAAACTTTTTTACCCAATTCATCCTTTACACCATAAGTCAGAATATCACTCCTTCCCACGTTCCAAGACTGTCCAGATCAAAAGGTGTATTCCTAATAATATGTATATATTACTGAAAATCATAATTCTTTTTCATATTAATACATATACAATGATTATTTTTATAGAGGAGATTTTTTTTATTCATGTGGGCTCCAAATTCTGTTAATAAAAACCCTAAAATTCCGTCCTAAGGGGAATTCACTTCTAGTCGAGAACCCCTCTGCAATGTCGTTCGCCACTCTCTTCGTCCCCGCTAAAGTGTCACTGGTAAGTCGGTTTAATCGCCGACAAAAAATCGTTAAAAATCATTATTTGTATCCGTTGATTCCACAATTGTAGTCGACACTCCGCCGTAAGTAGGGAGAAATGAGTGGATCAGTAAGTACAACAGCTCAAGTGAGTGTTCGTGTTGGTGCATGGTGAGATCTGCTCATAAGTGCGGAAAATAGAGGACCCAGTTCTCGGTTTATTTGTTTAGGATTTCCCAGGTAATTTTATTGTATTTGTATATAAATTTTTAATTTAAAGTTGTACGGGATTACCCCACCTTGTCTGCCTAAGAACTTCCCATAACGCTAGCTAGGTGGCATTGCATACATCAGCATAAAAAGAAAGGGTACAACCCCCTATTTCTCCCTTTTTCTCTATTTATTCAAAAGACGCCGTAGTGATAAGTCATGTCTCGTTTCCACTCCGGGGGGCTTCGTAGATCAGCGAACCATGCGTTGCATAAAAATATATCACCTCACTATCTCCTCATAAAAAATGAATGCGATCACATTAATATCTTCACTACAACCTATCACATAAATATATATATCTCCCTCCAACCTATGAAAATATCCCTCTCCAATAACCCTTTTATATAAATGAACATTATTCTTGTGTGTTATGCAAATTCTTCTTTATGTAAACTAATGTTTTGTATGTAAATGAACATACATTTTTGCTTTATAAATCGTGCTGTATTCCAGGCCAAGTGACATTATGTGAAGAGACACCGATAACGTCGTTCTGTTCATTTTTTTTCTTGCATAAAGCTTTTATTAAGATCATTGCCCTCTCATCTTCCTGCTATTTTGAATTGCGTTCCATTTCATAAAATACACCTATTAGATGCTTTGGTACACATTATCAGTGATGTTTCTAGCCGAGGTTCATTAGCGGTTTCGGGTCGTTCAACACCATACCCCCTCTCACGGTGACCCAGCCGATACTGATCGGGTATCGACTTGTGTACCTTCCGTTAGCTACAGTTTTTTCCATCTTTACAACTACACACTGCGACTCCCCTCAGCAATATATAGCCCACTCCCAGATTCATAACTATTCCATCACTAAATTTTATCGAATATATTTTGCTTCTTTTTTTTAACTTTAAATTTTTCATTGTCGTCAGCCAACTGTATTCGTTCCTGTATAGCTTCAACGAGTCAACACTAAAATGTTGCATTACGAACCGATGCTAGTCAGAATTTTGGGGATTGGTCGCTGTCTTTTATTCTTATTAATACGACTGCTACTACTCGTGATTTATTATACGTAGTGGAAAAATTTGACATTTTGTTTTTTTTCTTTCCTCCTACGTTGATCACAAGAGGGTGGGGGCATGTCGCGCGTCCCGCACTTTATTAAGGTCGTAGAGACACAATATTTTACTGCAGCCATTTTGTTTCAACTTCTATTCTTGTCATTATTCAAACCAGCAAAGACTAATCCCGATCACAGTGCACGTTTAGATTTGGTCAGGTACCAGATATAATCACGAGTTCCTTTGTGTATTAGAGTCGTAGTGGCACCACATGTAATGGAGCCGTGGCAAAAGTTAGTGTGTCTAGATAACCTCACGGAATCCATCCCTCTTTGGGTTGGTTTTGGATTCTGTTTTTTTACTTCTCCTATACTCGTTGCCACCTCACGCCTACTATTCAACCCATATCTGGAAGAAAGATTGATTCCTTGCTTTTTTGAAGGTATTAGCGCGAAGTGAACAAAACAAAATCAACTAGAAATTGAACTCGGCACGGCGGTTTCACTTTTCGTATCGATAGCCGTTATCCTATCCGCAACTCCACAAAATCAAAATATTTACAATTAAGTAAAGAAATTAAATCAGATAAAGAGAAGCACAAAAAATATGTTTTAACAAATTTAACACTGACATCAGGAAAAAAACATGTTTCGCGGTTGCGAGAAAAACGGTTCGTTTTTGTTATGCTCAAAAATTGAAGGTACAGTCTGTTTGTACAATTCGTTGTATTTTAACCTTAATTTCAAATGGAGTCAATAACGACCTCAAAGTTAACAACTATTAAAATGATTATAGATGCACTTAACAAAAGAAAATCCAACTAGTGATGAAGGTTGATTCTCTATAACAATTATGGTGATTATCTAAGATGTGGCACAAGGCCGAAAGTGAAGATCGAACTCACTACTTAATCGTAATTGTTCTAACGAGACAAGCTTGCTAACCATTAGACCATGTCGAGATGCACTTTACATGCCACTCATCCTGACCGTTAATGATTACAAAAAGGAGAACAGGAAAAGGATGCACCACTGGTGTTTTGTCTTACTTGACCTTAACTCCTCGACCTTTTTTTTTCACTCAGTTCTTCCACGTTTTCTGTTTCTGTGCCTAAAACTGGTACTGGATCGGTTATGGAAACAAGGGCCCTTTCTGCTTACACTACTCTACTTATGTCGCTTGTTCAGAGTTTATCTCAAAAAATGAACGTATATGAAATTTTTTAAAATTATTACGAGTGCAAGGAGGAGAATAGAAATTATCAATATTATTTTATTGCATAAAAGTTATTTATCCTTGAAAAAATCGAAGTGCATGAGTTGTATACATGGCCCCTTCACCACTGAATCCAGCTTTTATTTTGCATTAAAATACGAGTTAATATTATTATTCTGCATGTTTCTGCATGTAATTGGCGAATTACCTCAGATAAGTAATAAACCATTCCTTTTTTAATGCGAGTAAGGACGGAAGGAAAACATATATCAGAGACGTTGTTTGCTTTTAGTGAGGGGAAAGAAAGTATACACGATAAGAAAAAAAAGAAGGAAAAACATGAAGAGGTGATAATGCTCTCATACGTTTAACGTCTGCCTAACGAAATACTTTCTCAGTTTTTAATCTTTTCATTTGTGCCATCCCACTTTAAATAATGACCTATATTAATATTACAAAATATTATTGCAATATTTTTGTTAAATTCGATAAGCTCAAATATTTGATGATGCAATTGAGGTATTACCACATATTTTTTTGTAGTCGGGAGCAAGCAATTTATTCAATCGTGAAATTAAAAATTATCAGAAGATTCAAATAGGAAAACCGGGAAATTTTTGCGGTTATTTCTAGTACCTGATCATTTTTCTTACTCGTAACTTCAAATAGTCCTATGTCTGTTGAGTTCTTTTCAACAAAATGAAGACATTTTAAATTATTTTTAATGTGTTCTCTCTTTCACTCACTCTCTTTTTTAAAAGAATTTAATTCAATATGTCACTGTGTCTTCAAAACAGCTTCTTTTTCTGTCTATCATACACATACACACGTATTTATATCTTCATAAGTTTTACTATTCATATACATAATAGTTACTTTTGTGTTTACAAAGATTCTGAATTATGACAAATGCCCAGTCTTAATTATAGATTTAAACATTTTCATTATCAATTATAGTCAATTCATGTTCACTGTCCCAATTATAATCACTTAGTGGCCACTGTTCCAATGTCTGCTGTCCCAATTATAGTCAAGTGATGTCCACTGTCTCAATTATAATCAATTAATGGTCACTGTCTCAATTATAATTAATTAATGGTCACTGTCTCAATTATAATCAATTAATGGCCACTGTCTCAATTATAATTAATTAATGGCCACTGTTTCAATGTTCACTGTCCCAATTAATGCCCACTTTTTCAATTATAGTCAATTAATGGCCACTGTCTCAATTATAATTAATTAATGGCCACTGTTTCAATGTTAACTGTCCCAATTAATGCCCACTTTTTCAATTATAGTCAATTAATGGCCACTGTCTCAATTATAATTAATTAATGGCCACTGTTTCAATGTTCACTGTCCCAATTAATGCCCACTTTTTCAATTATAGTCAATTAATGGCCACTGTCTCAATTATAATTAATTAATGGCCACTGTTTCAATGTTCACTGTCCCAATTAATGCCCACTTTTTCAATTATAGTCAATTAATGGCCACTGTCTCAATTATAATTAATTAATGGCCACTGTTTCAATGTTAACTGTCCCAATTAATGCCCACTTTTTCAATTATAGTCAATTAATGGCCACTGTCTCAATTATAATTAATTAATGGCCACTGTTTCAATGTTCACTGTCCCAATTAATGCCCACTTTTTCAATTATAGTCAATTAATGGCCACTGTCTCAATTATAATGAAATGTCTCAGAAATGAGACGGTTGAACATTAATAGGTTAATAATTTGTGATATCGCGATTCTGTCTACATTTTATTTAACTTCATCGTTCCAGGCCACAAAAAGATTGTTTTGCTCCTTTTTATCTTCTATTTTGCTACACAATTTTGGCACAGACGCCATCCTTTGTTTTCAAATTGGATTTAGCATTAAAAAATGAGAAAATATTTTCTTTTCTTTCCATACATTTGACAAAAAGTCTCAGTTATCTCCGATTAACTCACCTCTTCCCAAGGACACATGACCCAGTGGATTAAAAGTAGTTGGTTGGACTTGTCCCAAAAGAATTGTGAGTTCAATACCTGGTTACTGCAGTGGTGAACAAAAAACTTGGAGAGTTGAGTTAAAGGGAAATAACTGAGAAATCCAGAAGAGACATGGCACATGGAACTAGAACAATTTACCTCGGTGGACGAAATAAAGGATTTAGTTCGAAATTCCAATCGCCTGAAGAAGGCAGCCGCGTACAACGGCCGAAACGTCGTGAATATGGCAATAAAGATGAGGACAACAGTCCGAACAATGTAAATAGTTACGATACATCATCTCAGAAATATAGACAGATATTGAGAAGCCTAATTCGGATAAATAAGAAGTAGAAAATTGCAATAAAACTGATAAAACCTTTTTAGCTCATGTGGGATATTCCCTTTGTACTGAAATCCAAAATGTATCAGTGGGTACCGCCGAATGTTTTATTTTGAACCTACGATCAAGAAATGGTGGCGAATTCTTCTTCTTCATATAACTGAAGTCCAATATGAGAATTAGCATATATGAAGGAATTTTGAATCCAATAATCTAACGGGTTAGGACGACCATCATTCACCGTCACACTAGTATACAGCGCAATCCCTTTAAGTATACCGCGGAACGGCAATTGAAAATCATGGTCCTAACCCATTAGAGTCGTAGGGGTAGCACATATAATACAACTGTGGCATGTCTAGGGCAGAAAAACATGCCAGAGCCTATCCCTCTTCAGGCTGGTGTTAAATTCAATGTTTTCCTTCTCTTTGACCGGTTGCCATCCAAATCTACAGAACCCAATCGGTTCTGTTATTTCATCCATAAAAGAGATGGATTCTTGTCTTTCTCAAATGCTTTAGTGCGAAATTGAACGTGGTAGACTAACCTGGAATATATGGATGTTATGGCTATTACTGCTAGGTTGATTCTTTCACCTAAACATCCAAGACTTGTTGAATTGGTTTCGTCGCTGAAATAAATAGACAAAGAAGAGACGGAAAGATGCAGAGACGCTAGAGGGACAGTTTAGGACACTGATTTTATTTCTTTTCTTTTTTCTTGGTTTTGAACGACCTCTTGCTGGGGAATTTCCTTCCCGAACAGTTGGCACGTGTTCACCAGTCAAGGTCCAACAGAGAAAGAGATAGATTCTTCTAGTTAATTTTTTGGCGCCAGGAAATCTCTTTTTGCACATGCGTAAACTGTCTTTCCTGTCAGAGGACTCCTGGGAGATTTTTATGTTTATTTTTTTTTGTATTTTTTTTGTATTTTTATTTTATTTCGTGTTTTTATTCGATCCCCACAAATATGAACTCGCCTTGCCAATTCCACTTTCTGCGCCGATTTTTTGTTTCTTTTGTTTTGTTTGCTTAACGGAAAATCAACTCCTCATGGGTCATTTATTGCGGAATTTTATTTTTCACATGAGATATAAAAATGTTATATGTTATTCTGCTTTCACAGTTGAATATATGGTAGATGATACTCCGCTTTTGTGCATATACATGTTTGTGTGGACATAATTATTAGAGGCGGTGATACGTGTGTTGTAATTTTGTTGAAGTTATATGATATCATGAAAGCGTTATGTTGATTGCTTGGTTGTTTTTGTTTAGCGGTATATCAACACCTCTATAGGTTACTTAATGCTGAAATCTAAACATTTTAAACACAATTTTATGGCTTCAACAACAGATAAAATATATTGTTGGTAATATTTTATAGAAAAGTTTATTGCTGGTATTTTTACTATAAAAATGTATTTTTATACTTTCATAGTGTTTTGTTTGGGGGTCACGATTTGCCCATAGCTAGGACCATAATAGGTGCTACCACCTCGAGTCAGAGAGGGCCTGGGAACAACAGCAGTTAGAGGTGGTTTGACGCTTCTCAAAACCTCCAATTTCCTGATCAGAGGCCTTGCTGCCGTGTGTAGTTTATCGTCATACCCAGGACTGCGCCGATATTCGTAACCCTACCTGCACACACTCAATATTGACAGACTAAAATATGTTATAACTTTATAGACATCTACTGCAAAAAAAAAAATAGTTTATCACGTGGCTATCACAGATTTTAGAAATAGATAGATTTATTAACCGCAAGGGATTTGTAGGAAGCTTGTGTCAGTCTCTCTCTCTCTCTCTCTCAATCTCCCTTGAAAACCAATATATGGTTTTTTACATCGCTTGAAATCCTAACCAAATATATCAGAAATGAATAAGCAACTCTCTCAGCTGCCAAGTAACAGTAGATGAACAGATCATTGCTACTACATCGATTTGAACTGATTAAACAATATATATATATATATATATATATATATATATATATATATATATATATATATATATATATATTCCTATATGAAGGGAGGCAAGGAGAGAGTCTTTGGGGCTGGGTTAAGCTATGCCTGTAGCATCTACATATATATATAAAGTCGTAGCCTGTCTGTCTGTTTGTTATCGAACTCCTGTTAGGGTTTGCGAAATACACTCCCATAACCATATATATTCTGAAACTACATTACCCAGGGTACTTGGATAAGTATATTTCATTTTGATTAAAGGGGTACTCGATGTGCACAACTCCTACCTAATTTTTTTCCCTCTTTGATATAAATTAAATTTAAATTTGAACAAGGGAATGACTCCTAGGGTATTTGGATAAGTATATTTCATTTTGATCAAAGGGGAATTACTCCTATCCAATATATAGAAGGTGACTTTGGCAAGATCATTGAGTAATATTGAAATGCATTATTTTTCTCCACAAATCATAATAATGATTTAAGATCAATCATTATTTTCTTACAAAAAATGTATGACACACAGCAAGGCGTGGGTAATTCAGCTAGTATGTTATATATAGAGGCCCTAAATTTTTTCAAAAATCACATAAATATTAAATCAGAAATTAGTTATTAGCATAGTGGTAGAGATTATAAAACAGCCCTACACTCAAGCCGTTAGTGGGCCGCTGGCGAGCCGCCGATGGCAACGTCAGTGGTCTTCTGGTGGCAGCCACCGATGGGCCTCTAGCTGTTCGCCAGTGGTAACATTACCCAGCAGAACACACTGGCAGTCCAATAGCCGGCCCCCAGCGGTAAATGCTAGTGGTATGCCGCTCATTGGAAGATTGGTGGCTTGCTTGTAGGGAGGTAAATATTTAAATTTCGACAATGTTTAACCTTCGTGCCCACAAAAAAAATCGATGTGTCAAAAGGATGGTTATTCCCTTGACACCGCTATGCACTTTTGATTTACTTGGAAATGTTTATTATAAGGATTATAAAAAAATACTTGAACAAAGGACAATGCAATATTTATTATTTACTATTTTATAAAGAAATAAATTTGAAAAGAAATCTTTTTAGTCAAAAATTTATAAAAAATATTTCAAAATTATTAAAATATGTAAACTAAATTACAATGCTGTAACTATGAAAGTAAGTCTTTTTTATTCATGATTTTATAAAAAATATTATTGCCAATTCTCAGAAATAAAGAAAATATATATATCCACTTTCATTATGTTTGAGTTTTATTAAAATTCTAATCATCGATTTTTAAAACAATAAACATTGCCGAGATAGTAAAAAGTGCATGCAGTAATTAATAGCGGCGTCAAGGGAATAACAGTCCTTTTTTTTTAGAGAGAGAGAGAGAGAGAGAGAGAGAGAGAGAGAGAGAGAGAACGCTTTTTTAACGGACACGAAGGTTAAATATTGCCTAAACTTTAGTCAATATAATAAAGAAATATGAAGTAAATTATTCTAACGATGTATTTGAGTAGAAGATTTAATGTCGCCTGAAATTATGTATAAAGAAGGTCAAAACGTCGCCTGAAATGATGTATGCAGCTCAATACATGAACGTTGCCAGACCGTAAAAAAAAAAAAAAAAACGATTTCACCAGACATCTTGAAAGTATTCAAAGTAAGAATTGTATTTTTGAGAATAAATCGTCACTGAGAGCTCCAAAAAGAAGTTAGATATGTTTATTTTTTTTTTTTGTGTTTATAAATCCAGATTTTAAAATAAATTCAAAGGGAATTTAAAAGAGAAAATATACAACTTACTGTTTAAAGATCCCATTTTATTTTCCATTATTTTGCCTGCAGTGATTTTCCGTGGCTCAATGTGGACTGTCAGGATTGAATAACAATTTTTTCCATCGGATGAAATCTCCCTCTCGTCTTTATTAAGTTAATTATTATATAAATAAATAGTGTGTGACAAAAACTTGCTGTAAACTAGACAATTTCCGGTTTCAGAGAACACTCCCATTATTTTCGCTAAGCTTGTAAAATACATTCCACCAGAGGAAAATAAAAATTCACCGGCAAGTTGGAAAAAAACCGACGTATCTGGCCAAAGAATGTAAATTACGTTAATAATCACTTTTATGTTTTGTGCTCTTGGCCACCTCGAAGGGATTGATTTTCATTATTTATTATTCATTGTAGTTTATTTCAGAAAAGCAAAACTTAACAATGTTTCTTTACTTGGATACGGATTCGCTTGGATGGATGTTATCGCCAAACTGCAAACACGTAAGAAGTTAAAAATACCACTGAAGTACGTACTGGCGGACTGGCCAGTGTGTCAGCTTGCCCGATGTCAAGTGGGCCCCTGACGAAGTGCCCCCCCCCCCTATATCAAATAAAAATGCAGTAAAGAAACAAACACACGACTTTTTTTAGTAATAAAAACGAATAAGAACTTTATAAAGTCATCTGCTTCTGCACGATATCAGTTACTCAAGTTCAATGTGAGAGGACATTTTCAAAGCTAAAGATAAGAAGTTCGGTGTTTGAGAAGAATTTAGAATAATAAATGTTGCTATGTATTGAAAAGGAATTGTTTGATGAATTGGATACAGAAGCAATTATTGGCAGATTCACACAATCATCAAGTGAACACAAACAATCATTTTTAATGGAGTGAACTGCATGCAATGCTCTGCTGTGCTTTTGAATTATCTGTTAATATGTAAATTATGCACTAAGCTATTTAAAATAAAACAAAATCAATTATAACATTTTGTATTTAGATTTGGTATTTACTGCCAGTAATTTGGACAGTACATGTACACTGGAATTACTAAGAAATTCATTTTTTTCACAAACGTTTCTATTGTACCTTTTTTTCCATATGTATTTTTTGAAAATTTTATTTATTTGCTATGAAAATTAAATGATAGCATTATAGTTGTGGGTGGGCCTACTTTGTCGTCTGAGAACCAATATTTTTAGACCCAGTCCACCACTGGGAGTACACTGACATCCATCTCTCTGTCTATATATATATATATGGGAAAATATGATATATAAACTCTCTATATCAATATAATTTATTTGTTTTTTACGGTATATCAACACTTTTTAGCTTATTTAAAGGCGAAACATTTCGGGTTATATGAATATTTTTTGCGAGTGAATATTGTATTAATTGTCTTTTTATAACATCGATCTTTCCAGAGACAAGTCGTACTATTTAACCTATAGTTTGGAGGAAAGGGTATTTGAGCATATGTGACTATAACGAATCTGTCTGGAATTCGAACTCGCCTCTCTGATTTTATGTCAGAATAATGTCAACATTGATTAAAAAATCCTATGTTACACGTTTCGTCCTTTGAAATGATTTCTTGAGATTAAATAATGATCATATATTTATCGGGAAGGGAGCGAAATACAACAAATGTCTACATCGAGAGAAAAGCTGAAAACATAGGGACGTTTAATTTTAAATATGAAATGTTTGCCATCCGATGTGTCTATATGTACAACCTAACTAATCTCATTCAGCTTTGTATCATTCTTGTTTTTTTTTGTTTTTTCGCTACTTTTATCGCTCTAAATATCCCAAATTGTAACAGCAGTAGTTTTTGTTAAGGTGATATGCTTATAATTATCATAAATTCATTCTTTCTAACGTAATGAGAATCGACCCTAATTTTCTCTTCTATACTCACAAATACGTAACATTCTCACTATCAGACAAGCAGTCAACGCGGACAGGCCGTCAACACGTGCATCAACAAACATTTCGGCTCCTTTTCCTTTTCCAGGCTATAATGATAACATTTATCTCTTAACACTCAACAAAAATTCGAGGTAACCGGCAACGTGTTTTGCCAACGATGAACGCAAAATGGCGTCTCAAGCAAACATGATCAAATTGTTGCATTGAAAATGGATGGTATAAAGAATTGTGAGGTGATAAAACAGTTGAATGTTTACAAAAAATATTTTTAATTTGTGGAAAAGTTTCTAGAGGAGCAAACAACCTCACCAGATCCAATTCCAAAAAGAAGCTGTTCAATTTGTATTAGGAGAGTCTTTGAAGCCGTCAAGAAGAAGATGAAGAGAAATCCACAAAGAAGCACGAGGAAGATGGAAAAGAGCTAAAGATTTCGAATAGGTCGCTAAAGAGGATTGCGAAAGAAGATTTAAGGCTACAGCCGTACAAGATTTAACAATGGCAGATGCTCTCAAGTGGCTCCAAGCACAAACAGTTTGGCATAGGCTGCTGATTCTGATGGTTCGAAATCGTCCTTAATGTTCGTTAAAGAAGGATAAAAAGTGAATAGCGGAGTTTACCAGCAAATGCTGAGGAGAGACGTGTTTCCCTGGTTGCCATCCACATTTAGAAGTCGTTCCGACACACACGGCAAGTGTTGGCGTAGAATTGGTAAAAAGACATTTTCGCAGATTTTCTGACAAACCAATTTTGCCTCCATCAAGCCCTGACAGTAATCCGATGGACTTTGCAATATGGCCTATATTGGAGAGCGATGTTTCACGCATCACATGCTCAAGTATGTTAGACCTAAAAGAGGCTCTTATGACGTCGTGGTACAATTTTGGTGAAGTGCTGGTGAAGAAGTCATGCACTTCAGTTGAGAAGAGATTAAGGGCTAAGGTGATATTAAATGGGTGGCCAAAGGGTGAATTGTCAATATATGTAAAATATTATCAATATATACAACAATCAACCTGAAAAACTTTCATTAACCAAAACCTAAAACGTTTTTTTATTATTTTGTGATAAAATACATAATGGATAAATGTATATGCCACGTCAGGTGTTTATAAATCGATATCCATAAAAGAAAACAAAATTAACTTACCTTCAGGTTATATTGTGCAGTAAGTCTGTAACAACCACGGAGTTCACAAATAATTCTTTCCTCTAAGATGGCCATAACTTTCTTTCATGTCGATATGTCTCTGTTGTTGGCAATAACTCGGACCAAATATCTTTTGTCATGATATGATGGTGACCTGTACCTGATAATGCACTAGTAGTACCTACCAATGGTTAATTTGTATAAAATGCGAGGAGTTCAAGAAACGTTAATCTATAAAGAACGCTTATTACTCATTTACTATTAGTCTATATTAAACCATACATTGGCTACACGCAACGCATAAAGTATTAGCTAAAGAATTCAACTGATGTTCCTGTGCTAGCCTTTTCATAATCGATGATTGTTTCCTTCTGTTCATTTGTATAGGTTATCACAGAAGGATGTTAAAGAGAAATTATATAACCTGTAACCTGGTGTATATTTAACATTGTTAACAACATAAGTCGTCTCTCTATTGTAATAATAAAATTGTTCCTGTTCCTTGGTAACTGTGTAAGAATTAAACAAACTGAATCAACTGAAGGCCAGGCGAGAATAAAATCCGCGTTTCAAAGGACGAGTCAATGAATCAGCCAGACTATTCAATGCTTCAGTTGACATGAATTACCAATAGTCATCCAAAATAAAATACACAACAGCAAATGTATTTCTAGTTCCGCCCACCACACATTATTTCTATTAGTAACTTCATTGCCGAATTAGAATTTTCTTTTGTTAAAATTCACCCAATACAAGACGCAAGAGCCATTCAAGATAGATATTTGCTGAATGGGGTGTGTAATATGAATGAGAAGGAAATAGGAAAGTGATGATTACGATGAAATGATGGATAGATTGCGATTGATCCTAGACTTGAAGATTGTAGTGACTAGGAAAACATCTACGTGGGAGTCTGTTCCACAAAGTATCGGTTCTTGAAAAGATGATTTATGAGTGGAACATCATTCTTACTAAATGTTGGGAATGAAGGTGATTCGTAGCAAAGATGGTCTTTGTTAAAAAGGTCCGAGTTGGTGTCTAGTCTGAAGATTTGCCACGGAAGTCGCGATAGCGAATCATCATCCGCCAGAAAGCCGGGTAAACTCTTTTGAATTCTATCAAGAATGGTAAATAAGAATTGGACAGCTTCAGCCCAGATATGGAAGCAATATTCCACTTTTGTCTGATTTTGTGATGATCCGAGTAACATTTTTAAAAGGAAACCAATGGAAGAAAAACTGAATATTATTTTGTTTAGCACAATTTCTTGAAAACAATTTTCCCTAAAACATCAGCGAACTGTAAATTCTTGCAAACTTCTTTTTTAATTACCGTATTTTTCGATGTATAAGACGCACATTTTACCCCTAAATTTGATGTCAAAATTTGCTTGCGTCATATACACCAAATGTATGAATCTTCTGCGATTCCGTTACAGCTCATAAAACTGGGGAATATAAAAGAATAAACTGCAGAGATAAAACACACCTGACTGTTACAACCGGTGGTTTAACACGTTAACTGCAACCTCTTGGTGTTTCTATTTAACAAACCCTTTAAGACTCTGTGGAGCGAATACGGAAATAAACACCAAAATCGTTAATCATCAAATGACAAAAAATGGTTTCTGAGTTAGATGGTCCACGCAACCTTCCGGTTAATAAATGAATCCTTTGAAAATAAATATTTAACATTTTTCAATCAACAGGTCGTGTTCTCGGCGACGATAAAAACATGCACCGTGATCCCTTTGAAGAGTATTTAAGTAAGTCTCTAGATGGACAAAACCACAAAGCAGATAGACGGCAACATACGAAAGTAGTTCATGATGGCGTGGCTTCAAATAGATTCCTTTACTCATTCACCCGTCTTCCTTACCAAGCCACGTGACACCACTTACCATCTTCCTCATCGAGCTACGTGACACAGTTTTCCTGTCCATCTCTGCAAGACTTGCCATCTTCTTCACCAAACTACGTGGCACTTGTCATCTTCCTCGCCGAGCTACGTGACACAAAGATTTTCCCTCACCAAGCTACGTGACACGTGTATACTTCCTCACCAAACTACGTGATGCTTACCATTTTTCACATAAAGCTACGTGACACTTACACTTTCCTCTTCACTTTCGCCCTTGCCTCTTTTCTCACACATACAGAATTCACATTTCATCTTAACAAAAAACTATAAACAAGGAACTTTAACACGAGAACTTTAACACTCATACACGCCGAAAAACATTTAATTGTAAGAACACGAAATATTTGATATTTTTATATTTAAAAAACTTTCTCTCATTTTTTTTGTTGTGGGTAGATTCAAATCCGTAACAACTTTACTTCGGAAAGGATAGAGAACTGTGTGTAGCAAAAAGATTTTACTACGGCTCATTATTAGATAAGGGAAAAAACTGACTCTTGCTCACGTGTGCATGTGGAGGAAGAATTCATAGGAAAAATATAGTGATTAAGTCAATTAAGAAATTTAGTATAAGGAACCAGAATGGGACAAAGGATGATATTCTCTTTGATGAAATGTCTGATTCTTTTCCAATCTATAGTGAAAGCAATGAGGATTTTGTAGGTTTTGGATCAAAATAAATAAATCTTTTTAAGGTATTTTCTTATTTCGATGTTTTGAGCTCTTTGGTGTTTAGAACAATGTTTTCATTTTTAAAGGCTGGATTTTTGTTCAGTAAAATCTTTCAAATATGACTAGATTTTTTTTTACCAAAACTTTGTTTTCGAAATAAGGGCATCTCTTTGTTGTGGTGTCCTTCCTCTAAAGAGTCTATATTGGACTCTTCCGCCTACTATAAGATTAGTAGGAGAGAAGACCTTGGGGGAACAGTCGAATAAATTGAACGCTGGGTCAATATCGGTATACAGACTCACTAGTCGTGTACTATTCTTCCGTTGTACTTGCTGTTTAATATATGATATATCTGTAACACTTGTTTTGTTATTTCTTTAACCATTGAGTTGGTCTTATATTCTGAAAAACACAGTACTATGAGAACTGCTCTCTTAAGTCGTTCTCGTGGAATAGTCGATTTATGTAGACTCTTTAATATGTTTTACTTTAAAGCAGATTCCCTGTCTTCTTCACAGAGTAATATTGTTATCAGCACCGTTGTATTCACGTGATAACTACAATAAAACAGGATCCTTTTTGTGCAAAAACAGGATCCAGCGTTTCAAAAATTGGACCAGAATAGTAAAGACGGACATTTTCAAACAAAGGAGAAACTACACCTGAAATTTCAGAGCGGTTTCTAAGAAGGTATTTTTTTCTTTTACTATTTTTTTTTTATTGCAGATAAAATCTCATTTGACTCGCCGCTTTCATTCTGTTAAAATAATGAGGATCTGGGTTTCTGACGCCATACATGGCGAAATTTTAATAACGTTCTCCGTTCTTCCGTCATTCATTGCACCTGTGATGACATCCAAAGTTGAGTATATTTGCATATACACCCAACTCGCTTATGTGCACAGGTTTGTCTTCTCAGCCGAGATCGCTTTCAACAAATAATACTGGTGACAACAAATGATTTTAAAGACACTGGTTGAGAGTTCATTTAGCAGGCTGTCATTCCATTTGGCTGAAATGCTATCTCCCTATCTTCAGTGGCCTATGGGTTTGGTGAATCCTGATTTTCTGCTACCAGTCCATCTGTGACTGGCCGATGGGCAGCGGTCACTCCACTGGTCACGAGTTTGAGAATTGTGACTAGTTTGGTCGCTCACTGCATCTGTGATGACATCCAAAGTTGAGTATATTTGCATATACACCCAACTCGCTTATGTGCACAGGTTTGTCTTCTCAGCCGAGATCGCTTTCAACAAATAATACTAATGACAACAAATGGTTTTAAAGACACTGGTTGAGAGTTCATTTAGCAGGCTGTCATTCCATTTGGCTGAAATGCTATCTCCCTTACTTCAGTGGCCTATGGGCTTGGTGAATCCTGATTTTCTGCTACCAGTCCATCTGTGACTGGCCGATGGGCAGCGCTCACTCCACTGGTCACGAGTTTGAGAATTGTGATTAGTTTGGTCGCTCACTGCACCTGTGATGACATCCAAAGTTGAGTATATTTGCATATACACCCAACTCGCTTATGTGCACAGGTTTGTCTTCTCAGCCGAGATCGCTTTCAACAAATAATACTGGTGACAACAAATGATTTTAAAGACACTGGTTGAGAGTTCATTTAGCAGGCTGTCATTCCATTTGGCTGAAATGCTATCTCCCTATCTTCAGTGGCCTATGGGTTTGGTGAATCCTGATTTTCTGCTACCAGTCCATCTGTGACTGGCCGATGGGCAGCACTCACTCCACTGGTCACGAGTTTGAGAATTGTGATTAGTTTGGTCGCTCACTGCATCTGTGATGACATCCAAAGTTGAGTATATTTGCATATACACCCAACTCGCTTATGTGCACAGGTTTGTCTTCTCAGCCGAGATCGCTTTCAACAAATAATACTAATGACAACAAATGGTTTTAAAGACACTGGTTGAGAGTTCATTTAGCAGGCTGTCATTCCATTTGGCTGAAATGCTATCTCCCTTACTTCAGTGGCCTATGGGCTTGGTGAATCCTGATTTTCTGCTACCAGTCCATCTGTGACTGGCCGATGGGCAGCGCTCACTCCACTGGTCACGAGTTTGAGAATTGTGACTAGTTTGGTCGCTCACTGCACCTGTGATGACATCCAAAGTTGAGTATATTTGCATATACACCCAAATCGCTTATGTGCACAGGTTTGTCTTCTCAGCCGAGATCGCTTTCAACAAATAATACTGGTGACAACAAATGATTTTAAAGACACTGGTTGAGAGTTCATTTAGCAGGCTGTCATTCCATTTGGCTGAAATGCTATCTCCCTTACTTCAGTGGCCTATGGGCTTGGTGAATCCTGATTTTCTGCTACCAGTTCATCTGTGACTGGCCGATGGGCAGCGCTCACTCCACTGGTCACGAGTTTGAGAATTGTGACTAGTTTGGTCGCTCACTGCACCTGTGATGACATCCAAAGTTGAGTATATTTGCATATACACCCAACTCGCTTATGTGCACAGGTTTGTCTTCTCAGCCGAGATCGCTTTCAACAAATAATACTGGTGACAACAAATGATTTTAAAGACACTGGTTGAGAGTTCATTTAGCAGGCTGTCATTCCATTTGGCTGAAATACTATCTCCCTATCTTCACTGGCCTATGGGCTTGGTGAATCCTGATTTTCTGCTACCAGTCCATCTGTGACTGGCCGATGGGCAGCGGTCACTCCACTGGTCACGAGTTTGAGAATTGTGATTAGTTTGGTCGCTCACTGCATCTGTGATGACATCCAAAGTTGAGTATATTTGCATATACACCCAACTCGCTTATGTGCACAGGTTTGTCTTCTCAGTCGAGATCGCTTTCAACAAATAATACTAATGACAACAAATGGTTTTAAAGACACTGGTTGAGAGTTCATTTAGCAGGCTGTCATTCCATTTGGCTGAAATGCTATCTCCCTTACTTCAGTGGCCTATGGGGTTGGTGAATCCTGATTTTCTGCTACCAGTCCATCTGTGACTGGCCGATGGGCAGCGCTCACTCCACTGGTCACGAGTTTGAGAATTGTGATTAGTTTGGTCGCTCACTGCATCTGTGATGACATCCAAAGTTGAGTATATTTGCATATACACCCAACTCGCTTATGTGCACAGGTTTGTCTTCTCAGCCGAGATCGCTTTCAACAAATAATACTAATGACAACAAATGGTTTTAAAGACACTGGTTGAGAGTTCATTTAGCAGGCTGTCATTCCATTTGGCTGAAATGCTATCTCCCTATCTTCACTGGCCTATGGGCTTGGTGAATCCTGATTTTCTGCTACCAGTCCATCTGTGACTGGCCGATGGGCAGCGGTCACTCCACTGGTCACGAGTTTGAGAATTGTGATTAGTTTGGTCGCTCACTGCATCTGTGATGACATCCAAAGTTGAGTATATTTGCATATACACCCAACTCGCTTATGTGCACAGGTTTGTCTTCTCAGTCGAGATCGCTTTCAACAAATAATGCTAATGACAACAAATGGTTTTAAAGACACTGGTTGAGAGTTCATTTAGCAGGCTGTCATTCCATTTGACTGAAATGCTATCTCCCTTACTTCAGTGGCCT
The DNA here is from genome assembly GCA_964036315.1 of Acanthosepion esculentum. Taxonomy (NCBI): domain Eukaryota; kingdom Metazoa; phylum Mollusca; class Cephalopoda; order Sepiida; family Sepiidae; genus Acanthosepion; species Acanthosepion esculentum. Next base: position 79,048,904 of record OZ038508.1, on the reverse strand, counting down.
ATGGGCTTGGTGAATCCTGATTTTCTGCTACCAGTCCATCTGTGACTGGCCGATGGGCAGCGCTCACTCCACTGGTCACGAGTTTGAGAATTGTGACTAGTTTGGTCGCTCACTGCACCTGTGATGACATCCAAAGTTGAGTATATTTGCATATACACCCAACTCGCTTATGTGCACAGGTTTGTCTTCTCAGCCGAGATCGCTTTCAACAAATAATACTGGTGACAACAAATGATTTTAAAGACACTGGTTGAGAGTTCATTTAGCAGGCTGTCATTCCATTTGGCTGAAATACTATCTCCCTATCTTCACTGGCCTATGGGCTTGGTGAATCCTGATTTTCTGCTACCAGTCCATCTGTGACTGACCGATGGGCAGCGGTCACTCCACTGGTCACGAGTTTGAGAATTGTGATTAGTTTGGTCTCTCACTGCATCTGTGATGACATCCAAAGTTGAGTATATTTGCATATACACCCAACTCGCTTATGTGCACAGGTTTGTCTTCTCAGTCGAGATCGCTTTCAACAAATAATACTAATGACAACAAATGGTTTTAAAGACACTGGTTGAGAGTTCATTTAGCAGGCTGTCATTCCATTTGGCTGAAATGCTATCTCCCTATCTTCACTGGCCTATGGGCTTGGTGAATCCTGATTTTCTGCTACCAGTCCATCTGTGACTGGCCGATGGGCAGCGGTCACTCCACTGGTCACGAGTTTGAGAATTGTGATTAGTTTGGTCGCTCACTGCATCTGTGATGACATCCAAAGTTGAGTATATTTGCATATACACCCAACTCGCTTATGTGCACAGGTTTGTCTTCTCAGTCGAGATCGCTTTCAACAAATAATGCTAATGACAACAAATGGTTTTAAAGACACTGGTTGAGAGTTCATTTAGCAGGCTGTCATTCCATTTGACTGAAATGCTATCTCCCTTACTTCAGTGGCCTATGGGCTTGGTGAATCCTGATTTTCTGCTACCAGTCCATCTGTGACTGGCCGATGGGCAGCGCTCACTCCACTGGTCACGAGTTTGAGAATTGTGACTAGTTTGGTCGCTCACTGCACCTGTGATGACATCCAAAGTTGAGTATATTTGCATATACACCCAACTCGCTTATGTGCACAGGTTTGTCTTCTCAGCCGAGATCGCTTTCAACAAATAATACTGGTGACAACAAATGATTTTAAAGACACTGGTTGAGAGTTCATTTAGCAGGCTGTCATTCCATTTGGCTGAAATACTATCTCCCTATCTTCACTGGCCTATGGGCTTGGTGAATCCTGATTTTCTGCTACCAGTCCATCTGTGACTGGCCGATGGGCAGCGCTCACTCCACTGGTCACGAGTTTGAGAATTGTGATTAGTTTGGTCGCTCACTGCATCTGTGATGACATCCAAAGTTGAGTATATTTGCATATACACCCAACTCGCTTATGTGCACAGGTTTGTCTTCTCAGCCGAGATCGCTTTCAACAAATAATACTAATGACAACAAATGGTTTTAAAGACACTGGTTGAGAGTTCATTTAGCAGGCTGTCATTCCATTTGGCTGAAATGCTATCTCCCTATCTTCACTGGCCTATGGACTTGGTGAATCCTGATTTTCTGCTACCAGTCCATCTGTGACTGGCCGATGGGCAGCGGTCACTCCACTGGTCACGAGTTTGAGAATTGTGATTAGTTTGGTCGCTCACTGCATCTGTGATGACATCCAAAGTTGAGTATATTTGCATATACACCCAACTCGCTTATGTGCACAGGTTTGTCTTCTCAGTCGAGATCGCTTTCAACAAATAATTCTAATGACAACAAATGGTTTTAAAGACACTGGTTGAGAGTTCATTTAGCAGGCTGTCATTCCATTTGACTGAAATGCTATCTCCCTTACTTCAGTGGCCTATGGGCTTGGTGAATCCTGATTTTCTGCTACCAGTCCATCTGTGACTGGCCGATGGGCAGCGCTCACTCCACTGGTCACGAGTTTGAGAATTGTGACTAGTTTGGTCGCTCACTGCACCTGTGATGACATCCAAAGTTGAGTATATTTGCAGATACACCCAACTCGCTTATGTGCACAGGTTTGTCTTCTCAGCCGAGATCGCTTTCAACAAATAATACTGGTGACAACAAATGATTTTAAAGACACTGGTTGAGAGTTCATTTAGCAGGCTGTCATTCCATTTGGCTGAAATACTATCTCCCTATCTTCACTGGCCTATGGGCTTGGTGAATCCTGATTTTCTGCTACCAGTCCATCTGTGACTGGCCGATGGGCAGCGCTCACTCCACTGGTCACGAGTTTGAGAATTGTGATTAGTTTGGTCGCTCACTGCATCTGTGATGACATCCAAAGTTGAGTATATTTGCAGATACACCCAACTCGCTTATGTGCACAGGTTTGTCTTCTCAGCCGAGATCGCTTTCAACAAATAATACTAATGACAACAAATGATTTTAAAGACACTGGTTGAGAGTTCATTTAGCAGGCTGTCATTCCATTTGGCTGAAATACTATCTCCCTATCTTCACTGGCCTATGGGCTTGGTGAATCCTGATTTTCTGCTACCAGTCCATCTGTGACTGGCCGATGGGCAGCGCTCACTCCACTGATCACGAGTTTGAGAATTGTGATTAGTTTGGTCGCTCACTGCATCTGTGATGACATCCAAAGTTGAGTATATTTGCATATACACCCAACTCGCTTATGTGCACAGGTTTGTCTTCTCAGCCGAGATCGCTTTCAACAAATAATACTAATGACAACAAATGGTTTTAAAGACACTGGTTGAGAGTTCATTTAGCAGGCTGTCATTCCATTTAGCTGAAATGCTATCTCCCTATCTTCACTGGCCTATGGGCTTGGTGAATCCTGATTTTCTGCTACCAGTCCATCTGTGACTGGCCGATGGGCAGCGGTCACTCCACTGGTCACGAGTTTGAGAATTGTGATTAGTTTGGTCGCTCACTGCATCTGTGATGACATCCAAAGTTGAGTATATTTGCATATACACCCAACTCGCTTATGTGCACAGGTTTGTCTTCTCAGTCGAGATCGCTTTCAACAAATAATTCTAATGACAACAAATGGTTTTAAAGACACTGGTTGAGAGTTCATTTAGCAGGCTGTCATTCCATTTGACTGAAATGCTATCTCCCTTACTTCAGTGGCCTATGGGCTTGGTGAATCCTGATTTTCTGCTACCAGTCCATCTGTGACTGGCCGATGGGCAGCGCTCACTCCACTGGTCACGAGTTTGAGAATTGTGACTAGTTTGGTCGCTCACTGCACCTGTGATGACATCCAAAGTTGAGTATATTTGCAGATACACCCAACTCGCTTATGTGCACAGGTTTGTCTTCTCAGCCGAGATCGCTTTCAACAAATAATACTGGTGACAACAAATGATTTTAAAGACACTGGTTGAGAGTTCATTTAGCAGGCTGTCATTCCATTTGGCTGAAATACTATCTCCCTATCTTCACTGGCCTATGGGCTTGGTGAATCCTGATTTTCTGCTACCAGTCCATCTGTGACTGGCCGATGGGCAGCGCTCACTCCACTGGTCACGAGTTTGAGAATTGTGATTAGTTTGGTCGCTCACTGCATCTGTGATGACATCCAAAGTTGAGTATATTTGCATATACACCCAACTCGCTTATGTGCACAGGTTTGTCTTCTCAGCCGAGATCGCTTTCAACAAATAATACTAATGACAACAAATGGTTTTAAAGACACTGGTTGAGAGTTCATTTAGCAGGCTGTCATTCCATTTGGCTGAAATGCTATCTCCCTATCTTCACTGGCCTATGGGCTTGGTGAATCCTGATTTTCTGCTACCAGTCCATCTGTGACTGGCCGATGGGCAGCGCTCACTCCACTGGTCACGAGTTTGAGAATTGTGATTAGTTTGGTCGCTCACTGCATCTGTGATGACATCCAAAGTTGAGTATATTTGCATATACACCCAACTCGCTTATGTGCACAGGTTTGTCTTCTCAGTCGAGATCGCTTTCAACAAATAATTCTAATGACAACAAATGGTTTTAAAGACACTGGTTGAGAGTTCATTTAGCAGGCTGTCATTCCATTTGACTGAAATGCTATCTCCCTTACTTCAGTGGCCTATGGGCTTGGTGAATCCTGATTTTCTGCTACCAGTCCATCTGTGACTGGCCGATGGGCAGCGCTCACTCCACTGGTCACGAGTTTGAGAATTGTGACTAGTTTGGTCGCTCACTGCACCTGTGATGACATCCAAAGTTGAGTATATTTGCAGATACACCCAACTCGCTTATGTGCACAGGTTTGTCTTCTCAGCCGAGATCGCTTTCAACAAATAATACTGGTGACAACAAATGATTTTAAAGACACTGATTGAGAGTTCATTTAGCTGGCTGTCATTCCATTTGGCTGAAATGCTATCTCCCTATCTTCACTGGCCTATGGGCTTGTTGACTCCTGATTTCCTACTAACCCTGACCTGGCACAAAGCAACGGGACAAGCAAATCTAGTGTTCTCCCTATCGGCTTTGTAGAGTACTACTTGCCGGTAGCCAGACCTCAACTCAAGGGTGGAAAACTTAACCGACTTCCCTGGAAATGCCAACATGTCGTCGATTAAGTGCAGGATAGGCTAGTGGTTTAATTATCTCATTCAGAGCCCTCCGCGGTGATGTGGAACGTTCTATTATTTCTGCCTCCATCACATCCCCAGCTGCCTCTTGTGCGAGCGTGTCCTTATGCGGTCGGGTTGAGTATAGTCTTACCTCTATAGGCAGGTTGTTATCTATGTCTACCCTCATCTCTACTGTTTCTATTTGGCCTAAGTCACTGTCCGTGTCAGATACCACGTCTCTAGTGTCTGTAGTAGACGGCAGACTGCCATCTTTGTGCGTAGATGGAGTTAAGATATCTCCCTCCCTAATTATGTAATTCTTACAGCTACCTTCACTGTCCTCTGGACATTCTGCTTCCCCCTAGTAATAGCTGGTATAGCCTCCCTCACTTTCTCTTCCTTGTGGACCCTTATTGTTCTAGTAGTGCAACTAACTATTACTGGGACACAACCCGTTCTGTCACCTTCCACTACGGACTCCACTAGAGTTAGTTCCGCTTCATCAAAATGAGGTTCATCTGTTTCCTCCCTCCTAGTTCCCCAGCTGAAGAAAGACTCCCACTACAAGTGATAGCTTCTTCGGGTAGAGTGATCTCAGTGGGGGCTCCGTCGGAGGACAGAGTCGCAACAGAGGAAAACCATACTGAGAGATGCCCAGCCCCGGAGAACAGCTGCCCGAGGCCGCGCACTCTCTTTGCACTAGAGAGAGAGATCACTGCTCGCACCGAGACCAGCGCAACCGATAGTTACGGAATCTCGAGGAATTTTTGTTCCAAGCCAGAATGTACGCGCTCGGGCTCCCCACATTAACCCGACCCTTTTCTTTTTTTTGTCGAGTAAATAGCAAATTACTATAAAATTATTAAAGCTGGGGCTTTTAAATCTCAGAATTCGTGCGAGAATTGAGCTCCAATCTCGCATTTATAAATTCCATAATATAGGGTTTAATTAATTAGCTATTATGTTTCTCTAACTCTTCAAAAGTTGAATGGATAACTAATTTTAATTTCTATTTTCCCATCTTTACACTACATTAATTTTATCTTATAAATTGTCCCCTGTTCTGTGACCCATGAAATAAAAAGAATTGTTTGTACAAAAAATAAGGATCTACGTACATCAAATCATCTTTAAATGCAGACGAATTATCGTTGAACTTTTAAAAAGTAAGCTTAAACGTTTATTCAATACTTAAATGCAGCGATCAATTTTAATTTCTTTTATAGTTTATTGATGCCTATCGCATCTACTCCTCCGATAGGGCGGCTTTTAAGCTGATTTATAATAAAAAGTGCACTACAATTTTGGATACAAAAGGAAAATAAGAGTTACTCTCCTTTAACCATGAAAGCAACGATAATGGCCAGTATAATAATTTAAGATATATTTTAACCTCGCATTAACTGGCAACCCTGAATCTCAGCTCAACGAAAATCGTTCCCTGTCCCTAACTTTTCTAGGGCTTTTGAGTGAGCTATGAATCATTGAAATCGTATCAGTGGGAGCGGAGGAATTGCTTGGACACACACACACACACACAAATACACATACACTGTACTTTATATATAAGATTATAAAATGAACTAAGTCCGACAATCACTCTGTCCACTTGTCAGGGGGTATCAGCAATGACTGTTATATTTGTCGTTTTTTTCTTTTTTATATGCACTTTTCCTTGGTGCAAGATTGATTTTTCCTTTCATAGTCTGTGTGCGTGTACGTGCGTGTGTGTATTTGTGTGTGTGTGTGCACGCGCGCACGTACGTCCTTATGCGCCTGCCTGTGCGTACGTGTAGAATGTGGTTATTCTATTGGTCATAAAGTGGCAGATCGGTTTTCTTTCTTCTTAAGTAATAAACTGATTCCCACATATTAAAATAATGATTGGAAAATATGCATCACTCTTGACTGCATGGGGAAACAAATATTGATATAAAATTTCGACTGGGCATAAAGTGAGTGATCATTTTTCTATTGTCATTAAGCAATAAATTGAACCCCCAAAATTACTATATATTAATAATTAGAAAATATATTGATACTTAATAATCGTACAGATGTAACAAAATACGCTGTCATTGTTAATAGTACGGGTAAACTAGTATAAGTGGTCATAAATTGGGTGATCGATTTTCTTATCCTATTCATCAATAATATAATTACCCATCTGGATTATTATATATTGATATAATAATAGGAAAACCTATTTAAAGATTCCCAAGTGAAAACCTTCTAGTAATAGTAAGGGCTCAAAAATATGCCATCATCTGCGATGTGACGAAATCAGTCGGACATAAGCACAGCCGGCTGACCAGTCAGGCATTAACAAAGTAAAAAGTTTATTATTTTTGTCAATGGATTAAAAAGAAGAAACATCTCATTTCTGAAGGCAAAATAAGGCTCTGCTTATTTGGACTCTTATAGCCAGATTTAAAAGAAACATTAGCAGCAAAATTAAAAGTAGAATTTCATAAATCTTTTATCAATCTGCATTTTGATTAAACTAACTTAGTAATCATTTACAATATGCTTCAGTTTAAAAAAAAAAGGATACTACCAATACTGTGCGGGGCCACTTTAAAAAATCCTAATTAAATTCAACTCTGAGTGATAACAGTAAGAAAGAACTTTTTCAATTCGACCTCCATTCCTACACTACTTCTTTTTACTATTTCCGAATCAACTCAAAAACTCGGCATACTTTGAAACTATCAGATTTCAGGGACTTTAATCTAACAAGTCGAATTCATATAAAAATATATTTTATCCCTTATACACAAAAGAACGGAACATTGGCAAAAGATTTTTAACACTATATTTCACTTTATTGAACTGTTCAAATTCTAAAAAGCAAATAGTTTATGTAGAGAAATAAATTCATGATTTGTGATATGTTGATATGACATATTTTTTCTATTTTGCCATCCAACTAAAAATATCCGAAAGTCTCAACTTATTTTCTCAAACGGAGCAGATGTACACCACGCACGCAAAATTTTCCAATTTTCTAGTGAGAATCATCAGCTCAATTAAAACTTGGTAAACGTTCCGCTAAACTGGTAAGGTATTTTGTCATGGAAGGCTCACACATCTCTTATTTTAAATTACCGCTCTATTTTTCTTTTTTTTTTCTTTTTTCAACATTTCATTTATTTTGGGTCGAAACAAAATTTCGTAGTGTTTTTAAGTGAACGTCAAAGGATTTATTATTTTTTATAGATTTTATTATTTTGACATAGATTTTATTTTGTTCTACTGCCTATCGCCATCTTTGATACAGCTTCATGAATGTAGGTTAATTCATCCTCAAGAAAGAGGCTAAGTGGTGTTTACAAGCTTCCAGGGAATTGAAGTTCTTCCCATGAAGAGTATTTTCTAAGGATCAAAATAAGCAGTAATCCGAAGGTGCTGGATCAGATGTGTACGGTGGTTGTAGTAGAAATTTCCTACCAAGCTGTACTAATTTTTGTCGGGTCTGCAAAGAGATGCCTGGTCTGGTATTGTTCTGATGGAATAGAGCACATTTCCGATTGATCAATTTTTGAATTCAAACATTTGGGAACCGTACTGGTCTGAATTCAACGTCTGCTTTTGCGTAGAAAATTCGTAATACGCAATGCTTCCCGTGCCACCAGATACACAGCAATGCCATCTTTGGATGCAGTCTGGCCTTCGGAATGGTCAACTGTCGTTCATTTCGTTTTCCCTGGGAAATTTCTCGCTCCAAATTTTTTTTCTTCACCTATGATTGGTTTTTTAAAAAATCTGCCGCTTTTGGTGTGTTTGAGCAGAGAATTGCTGATACAAACGCGGTTCATTACATTGTTCCCGTTAAATCACGAATCACCCAAACAGCGTAATGATTCACGTATCCACATATTTTCAAATATCTTATCACGCAAACTAATCACGCAAGGGTGTGGTCGGTCTGAAGCCTTAACATAAGAGTCAAAAGATTATATACTTTTCTTCCCTTGCTCGTTTTATTATTGCTCTCTCTATTGAAATACACTTAAATTATACATATGTACCACTACCGGTCCGCAGAAAGATTGTCTGACATGAAGTCGGTCTGTGGTATAAAAAGGTTGGACACCACTGCCTTACAACACTCATATGAGATATTTGGAGCATCTTTGCGATGTCCCGTGTTGTATGTCCTGGATTATTTTTAATAAGTCTTTCTATTTGGTCATCATCAACGACTGCAGGTCTACCAGAATGTTCTCGGTCTTAAAAATGCCAGTTTCGAGATTGGGAATTGAATAATTTTAAAATTGTTGTAATCGAATGTCCCACACTCCCCTATGTGGACTGACTATATCGGTAGATATATATGTTGTGAGCACAGAATATACCTGGCGATATGCTTCGGCAATTAGTTGGAGATTCGTCTCCAGCTGTGCTGGTCGAACTCTCTGCCTTCGGGTAGAGAGGAACCCAGACGTATATACGGGGTCTATGGGGAATTTTTGCCCGAGACTACGGGCTCGGTTTTGCCCCGTATTTAAAAACGGTCTTGTGCCACATCCTGCATCACGAGGAGATAAGGTAAATATCCTTGCTTCGGGAATTAGTTGGAAATTCGTCTCCAGCTGTGCTGGTCAAACTCTCTGCCTCCGAGCAGAGAGGATCCCCAGGCGAGGCTATGTCGAAGGGCAGAAACAGCTACCCAACCCCGTTTTATACGGGGACTTTTTGGCCGAGCCTACGGGCTCGGATGCCGCACATTAAATCCGGCCTTGTGACACATCTGACCGCGTGGGGCGGTTGGTAGATATCCTTGCTTCGGGAATTACTAGCTTGCTAACCGATTCCCTGTCTTTCAGTAGTGTATTCTCTTTTACAATAAACCTCTCTTTCTTTCATCTACGCCCGTGTTGCTGTTCCTTTCACTCGAGTACCACCTTTGTCTGTTTGTAACCTTCTTTAAGGATACAACAAAAATTCTTTCTCACTTTCTGACACCAAATAAACGTACTTTTAAAAATAAATGAAGTTAAAGGAGTACTTGGGAAGTGATGATAACTATCTTGATTATCTCCATTCTCCAATGCTCGTATTAGGCATTAGTACATCTGTGATATACGAACACCTTAACACAACGGAAGGAAGGACGAGAATCGCTGAAAGAAATGATTGTTAAATATACATTGTGCTCAAAGATATTTTGTATTCCGCTATGTCATACAATAAAGAAACTATAATACATATGGCTAAAACAAGCAGTGTGAAAAGGCGAAAACAATTAATGAATAGAACTCTACAAACAAATCTTCCAAAGATGAAACATCATAAAAATGATGTTAAGCAACACACAACAAGAAAATCATATTACACGAGGAAAATTGTCTCAACTTAAACCAATAAATAAAGATTTTTTAATCATTTAACCCGAAGCAAGACAATAAAGCCACTAAGACGCAAAAAGTTACTGAGTATTAGATAATATGAGAAAAATATTCTATTAAAAGAGAAGACAATAAAAGAACAACAATTAAGATAACAGAAGATCACGATTGACATTGCATTTCATTTTTTTGAAGATCAAAGTTGACAGGGAAGCAAAAAGCGGAACAGAATTCCACAAACGACTAGTGCGTTAGAAGAAACTCTTAGCATGGAACTTATATCTAGCTACTTTTAAAATGATGAGACCTTGCCGCCAATCTAGTACTGCGCTTAAGTTCATAGAGTCTAGGGAGTATAGAGGAAAGTTTATCAGAACAATTACCATGAAATTATTTGTAGAAAAGGCACGGGGAAGCAACATTACGGCGTTGGGAAAGTTACTGAGTCCGAGATACCAGGTCAAGACCAATAGCATTGCAGATTCTTCTTTAGTTGTTATCAAGAATCTCTAAATATATAGCAGGAGCATCAAACCGATTGTGACAAAGTTGAAATCAAATTCATAAACCATTGGCTAATAAAAATAATAAAGAAACTTACTTTCCTACTTGGTTCTAACAGGAGACGGTAATAAAATGATAAGAAACAAATTGCACCTTCTCAATACAAAGAATCACACACCAGCCGTGATTACGAAAATATGACACCAAACATCACAAAACGAACTATCAACCACATGAATAACCCCCTCCCTGTATGACAATAGATTACTCAACATGGTTGAAGATTAAAACCTCCCACTAAGATACAGGGAATGCCATTATACACAACTAAAAAAAAAAAAAAAAAAGAAAATGGACACACATCACTCCATATCACTTCTCAATGACGTTATAACATCTCCGAATAATGTACATCCACGCTTTAGAAGAATAAAGGGACACATAGTCGTCATCTTTGCTTAAGGGACACATAGTCGTCATCTTTGCTGTTGTCAGCACAACGTTTCGGCCGTTATGTCCCCCGGTTTTCATCAGGTGTATATTGATATAGGTAACCTACAGAGGATTCCGATTGACGCCTTTATTTAATCTACGGGTGTATACTATCCTCGTTCCTCTGTCCATGTCTAGGGATATCTCGTCTAGTTCTTTTTTAGTATTGCTCAGTTATTGCTCGACCTGTTTCCACTGATTCGCCGAGACTTTAGCTATTTTGTTCTTTTAAACAGTACCCCGCCCAGGGATTGAACTCAAAATTACTATATCACCAAATTCATGAACTTTCATAATGCTTTAATTCACAAGGATATTATCATGTGACTTCTCTTTATCGACATATATCTGATGAGGGCAGGAGAGCATAACGGCTGAAACGTTGTGATAACAACAACAAAGATGAAGACAAGAGCTCGCATGTAATTAATTATTTCTGAGATCTGGTACTGTAACTATTTACACAATTTACATTATTCGGATTGTTGTCAACAGCTTTATTGTCATATTCACGACCTTTCGGTCGCGGTACGCTCCGGCCTTCTTTAGGCGATATACGTTGGAATTTCGAACCGAAACATTTATTTCGTCGACCGGGATAGATTGTTCTAGTTCCATGTGCCATGCCTTTTGTCAGTTCCCTTTAGTAACTCAACGTCTGCTGTGGGCAGGTATTGAACTCACAACACTTTGAGTCAAGTCACTGGGTTACTTCAAACACTATGCCATGTGTCCTTGGAAACATCAGTCAATTAATTTTTGGGACTTATAAACTTAATGTCTCAGTGAACTATTTTTACCATACCTCATATCACAATTTGCTGTTATAGTTGTTTTTCTCTAGATCTCTGTATTACTGGTTCACATATTGACCGGCTTAGGAGATTTTTGTGTCTATTTTATCCGGGCCGGTAAAATAGCCTATTCGTTTTTTTAAAACACAATTCGATAATTAATTTCAGGAATTTTTCACTTTTCTGGTTTCTTTTAGCTTCTGCTTCGTTTGCTTATTTCTTTTGTAAGAAACACAGTCCCCACTGGCGTCAGACCAAATTTCTTCTGAAATTCTTCTCCAATGCCTCTCAACTGGTTACTCTCTTAGACGTGGCACAAAACCGAAAGTTGGGAGATCGAACTCAATACTTAGTCGTAATTGATCAAGCGAGACAAGCTTGCTAACCATTACATCACGGCGAAGTGCTCATAGTGAATAGAGAATATGAGAAACGTTCATTATTATCTTAAGGAGCGGGAAAATAAATGAATAGGAATTATGAAGACAGAAGATAACGATTGACATGACATTTAAATTTTTGAAGATAAAAGTTGACTGGGAGGCAAGAAGCCAGAAGAGAGTGTCGCATCCACAGGTTCTCGACTGGAAGTGGATTAGCTCCCTTGACTGACAATGGCTTTATGGACCTCTATGTACCAGTGTTTCTGAATTCTAACAAAACCATCAATGTTTCGAAAATCATGTATATTCAATACATAAAACCTTGATGAACAGTTTCGGAATAATACTGATAGGAACATTTGCTTAAAGAAAAATGCTTTCCAACCATCTACTTTTGTTAAGTAAAGAAATAAGGAAGATAAACCAAGTTAATTAACTGTAACAACAATATATATATATATATATATATATATATATATATATATATATATATATATATATATATATATATATATATATATATATATATATATATATATATATATATATATATACACACACAGAGATTTCTTAACCCTCCCCCGGTTCGTTACAATACTGATCCCTTCCTGACCGGAGGAGTTGCCTGAAGGAAGTAGAACTGACTGAACGAAACGTGAATCAGTTCTCCCTCCTGTTTTGCTTGTTTTTGCTTTCTTTCCTTTTCACCCCTTCCTTCTTGGAAAGACTCAGATATTGACTTTCCTTCTCTTCTCAGCTTACCTTCTCTTTCGGAAAGATGCAATAAATCTGCTTTTCTTTGCCGTCGTTCCGGACTGGCTGTTGAATAATAATCCAGTCTTTCTGTTGAATAACCTAAAAATTAGTTTATTGTATTATTTTTTATTACTTTATCCACCTTTTAATTATTTTATATTGCTTTCTTATAATTTTTATAGTATCATTTACTTATTTTTTGATAAATTATTTTATATTATTATAGTAAAATTAAAAATGAATGACATATCAAGTTGAAACACCATTTCTCGTACGCTCACTGGAGTTAAGCAACATCAAGCCTGGTCAGTACTTAGATGGGTGACCGCTGCTGTAAGCTTGGTTGTGTGGGTGATGTAATCGATAACGGCTCTGAATTAGATATCAGAGAGTCCAGTTACTGTCGGGTTTATTATATATTCGTATGCGTAAATACCATTAGGAAAGTTATGAATGCACCTCTTTCCCCGCCAATGGGTTAATTAGTAGAACTTGTTTTCATTAAAAATCATTATCTTAAAAAAATTCTTACAATCTTCTTTCTTCTTAATGAACAAAAGTTTGATAGGCCGTAAAAAATCAATCAATCAAGCAATCAATATTCTAAGTTTCATAATAGGAAAACTCTAGAATAAATAATTATATTCATAAACTGTTGATTATATCCGATTAAAGAAACTTTTTAAAGCCTAAACAATACCAGATTCTAGTTTCTATTAGTTTTTAAACTTTTGTCCTTTGTATTTATGTCCTCCCTACGTCAGTTTTTCGCGCTTTTTTAAAAAGTTGTGGGTAACAATACAAGACGACTGTTACTGATCTTAGTGCGTAAATAAATGTTATTTTAGCTATGTTCTAAGCAATGCAAGAGGTACGTATTTTTACAAAATTAATCCTTAAATTTATTAATTTGCTTTGGACAAATCTTTAAGACAAGTATTGGATTTAGTTTAGCAGAGGTTTTGAAATGTTATTTATACATTTTTTCCTTAATAGAGATTCTGAGTTTATGTACTAAAAAAACCATATTCGAAGACGCAAAATATTTTTTTACGCATTATCTTTAGGCTGTTATTATTTTCCACATAAAACCAAAATTTAACTTCAAAGAAGATATTTATTTAAATTACTTCAAAAAAAGCGTTTTTCTTTTTTTCTTCATTTTAGTAAGTCTGTGTTGGTAGCTTTTTTGCTTGACCACGCGCGCAGATGAGGGACAATAATGTTCACATGTTCAATCAGTGATGATCTCTGATCTTTTTTTTTTCTTTTTATAAAGAAGAAACAGTATTTGAACATAAATAATATCATTTTACAAATAAATTGCGCAAATTGATAATTTCAAAAAATGAACAAGTTGCTAACTTTTTAAGTAGCCAATCAACTAATTCGTTATTTTGGCCCACGGATAACTCGCATTCTCTCGTTGCCAACCGTAAACAAAAAGAAAGTCATCATGGATGACAATATCGATGATTTGTTGGACGAAGTAGAAGCCAAATATTTGTCAACAGCATCTTGCCGAGATATTAAACAAGACAGTGTGTATGTTTTTTTCTTTTTGTTCTTTTCTTACTTACAAATCTGTGAGTTACGCATTCATTTGTTCCTTTTCTCTCTGCAATGTGTGTGTGTTTGTTTTTATTATTTTACACAGGTCTTTCGTTAAACAACCAAAACATTTCCCAAGTAATTTAAATTTTTCTTTTCCTTTTCTTATGTCATTTTGTTCATCATTCATGGAAGGTAACTGCATACTTTTTTTTATATTTATGATATTTAATAATACAAAAATATATCTATCACAATTTGATTCAGGTAAAAAGTTATGTCAGCTTTTTTTCTATTTTTTTTTTTTGACTTTTGAAAGGAATTTACTTCGGTTTTTTACAAACTTTCAATTATGTTGTTGGTAGGGAGGATAAACTGATCCACTCATAAAAAAAGAGAAATTTTGAATCTTTTCTGTTAATTTACCTTAAAAGTTAATTATCACAAATAATCCCCCCCCCCCCAATTATCAATTTCAAATCAAATTTTGTTAGGTTTTTTGATTAAACTTTTGGCACTCTTTTTTAGAAATTATAATTTTTTTTTTAAATCAAAATTTGTTTAGCTTGCCTCGCAACAATTCCAACCCTAAAGATTTTGGTACATTCACTTGCATCACATTTTTTCTTCTTTTTGAAAAGACAGTTCTTTTCACTTTTTTTTCTGTCTACTTTTTCTTTGCGAAACAACAGCCCAGCGCATCTACAGGTGACAGCTTTCCCTTTTGTAACCATATTTTGATGCCTTCAGCATGACATTTTCCATGTCACTTAGAAATATTCGTTACCTTCCGGATTAAAACTTAATTACCTTCTTGTTGAAAATTTAATTAACTTCTGGTCAAAAATTTGGTTTTGGTTGAAAGTTCTGATCTTCTTCAAAGATTTCTGTACCTTCTAAATCTAAATTCTAAAAAAATAATTCATCTATTGACCCTTTTTATCGAAAGAGGCTCCAGATAGATCTTTTAAATTTAAATTTAGATGGGTGGAAACCACCCTGTTGAATTTTGATTAAGCAATAAATACAAATTTCAAGAAACATTTTTTTTTTTTAATTTGCAAAAGCAAAACGGTAAATTTGCTTTTCAACCCCCAAGCTAAAAATATCTTTTTTTATTTTTTTTTTAATTAATATTTTTCGAAATCGTCCTATTTCCGTATAAATGCTGAACTCGAATTAACAATTACGATTATGATAAAAAAAAACCTATCGTTTTGGAGTTATCAACCAGAAAAAAAAACGGATTTAATCATTACCGGCTTTAAACGGATTTAATTATTACCGGCTTTGTGTAATTAGATTCACTGCGGATCACAATCATAACTTTTTGGCCTTTACTGCTTTCACTGCTCTTACTCGTCGAAATTACTGCGCACTATCGTAAAGCAATGACAAGGGTTAGGGTTTTCTTTTTGTTCTTTATATAAAGAACAAAAAGAAAACCCTTTCCTTTCTAGCATTTTATACTTTTAGAGCCAATTCGAAATTTAGAAATTTTACAGTCAAATGTACTACATGAAATTTAATTTGTTTTTTGCTATGATCTATATTTTTCTGCCTTTCTTTTAAGTACACTTCTCTAAAAAATAGTAAGTGTAAAAGACAATCATAGACTATTATAATATTTATACATTTTTATGAACCATTATTTTTAATTATGTTGTTTTTGGAGTTTTTTTTTGCAATGAGTAAAAATAGTTTCTTTTTATACTCCTACTGTAATATATAAAAAAATTATTTATTCTAACTTTCAAAAAAACCTATAGAATAAAAATATATTCATAAACTATTGTCTGTATGTTTAAAAATATAACCAATACGATTTTTTAGATTCTAGAAGTTTTCATCCTCTGTATTTAATTCAGTTTAATGTGCCATTTTTTAAAATGAAGTCTGACAGGAGAAGACTACAATTGCTGACTTATGAACTTGATGACAGCTAACCGGCTATCGTATAAATAAATGTTATTTAAATTACACTATATTTTAAGCAAAAATTGTTTGATTTTTACAAAATCCAGTTACTTAATCCTTAAATTTACTAATTTAACTTGAAAGGTTAAATTCTGTTCTTGAACAAATATTGGATTCTTTAAGAGATTCATTTTTTCCCAGTAATGGAGGTTTGATGAGTCTATGCCAATGTTTTTAAAATGTCTAAAAACCTTATTAAATGTTTAAATATTTTTTTCTTTAATCCATAGTCTGTGGTGATACCTAATAAGTATGTATATTACTAAACTGGACCCCAACCTTTTTTTTTTTTTTTTTGTTATTGAAAATTGAGTCAGGATGAAAAAGTCATAAATTCAATTTTTGTTGTAGATACAAAATGTAGTAGTAGTTCAGATTTTGGGTAAATATAAAATTCTATGATTCCTGATTCCAAAATGGTATGATATGTTGGGCTACAGCCTCTTGGAGTAAAGTTGAAAAAGTGTAATTCAGTGACATTTACATTTATTATATAGATTTATCCTTCAATGTCAATGTCAAACAAAAAGTTCAGGTCTAGATTGGTATTATATGTACAGTGGAATTACAGTATTTCGTATTGTTCAAGTTATCGCTAACATTTTTGTTCAGATTTACAAACTCTACATTTCATTCAATTTCACAAACCAATTATATAAGCTGATTTTTTTGGAAAAATACTTTTAACAAAAACCCCATTTCGGTTTCATAATTTCTTTAATTTAACTATATAGGACTTCATGGGAAACAATATTTTTTAAGAAAGTTTTTTTTTTTTCCTTTTTAACAGCAAAGAATAGATTGTTAGGATTTCTTACTCTTGAGCATGCATAAATATTACTTTCTGAAGCCAAATTCCAACTTTTTGAAGTATTTCGCCTTGTCATTCTTTTATAGTTCTCACAAATGCAGGGTGAACTGGAAACTGGATTCTTGTATATATATATATATATATATATATATATATATATATATATATTAATGCTATGTACCTTCAGTGTTCTATGTATGTAAAAGTTATAAAAATTTAGAAATAATAAAATTATTTTATCTTTATTCAGCACCTTAATTCCGCATAATCTTCCTTAGTATATGCAACCGTTCCCCGTAGTTTGTTAACATTTATTTTGCGTGCAATTTTTATTTTCTTTCAAAATCACCATTCTTTATGATCTCTTTACATGAAGTCACTCTTCTTGAAAGACATTAGGGAATCTGAACTATGTAATATTTTGAATATGTATGTGCTAGGAAAAAAATATATGACCAACGTATCATGCCCCACTTAAGTTTTAATTGTGGTTTAATTAGACGATATCAATTGCAACTGCAATGAAAAGCAAAATTAAATTCAAACCTTTAATAAAGAATTGATTTTTAAACCTTGATATTTAAATTGAACTTTAAAAAAGTTTTTTAATTTTTTAATTTTGTGTAACTACAGTAGTTACTGCCTGTTACTTCAACTTCTTTATGATTCACCAAGATTGAAAAATCTGCACTTTATTTATATAGAAGTATGTTATTTTTAACATAGTGGAAGTATTTTGTATGTTAAATAATAAAACTTAATTTTTCAAAAAAAATTAAAGAAAATTTATTGTACGAAGCAAAACTTGTAAAACTAACTGTACCTCGTATTCACTTGCCTGTTTTCACTTCTGTCCAAAATTTGGTTTTGATTGGTCAATGTATGGTTATTTTAGAGGGTGTGATGAATGGACAGACTAATGGAAGGCACAGAACTTTATCTATAGATTGTAAGTCAAACTTTAGGGCTGTTTTGCTTGCTTTTAGTTTAAATCTAAAATTCTTTATGAAAAAAAAACACACCTATCCATTACCCCAGAAATGAAAATCATTTTTATCAAGCAGAACAAATTACATTTGAAAAATACATTTTTCCTAGAACAATGATAAATTTAACCATAGCAGTGTCTTTGTTATCACAATGGCAAACACTTTAAAAACTGTTTAACTGCTGCTTGAAGAGAGATATACTTTCCAAGTCTTTGGAAGGTATCAAAGATGTCCTATAGTGAGCGCTCAAGTCTGTCGCAATATCGACTCATTAGCCTCGTTAGTGTCATTAGCAAACTCTTTGAATCTATCTACGTCAGCAGGAGCAACCTCCTGATTGGTAAACAATATGGATTCATAGCTGATGTAAGACATTAGACAATACAAGCTCCCTTACTCTAGATATATCAAAGGCCTTTGACAAGGTGTGGCATGGGTGTGGGGGGTGGCCTGCTACATAAAATCTTCAGTTATGGAATCTCTGGAAGAACTTTCACAATTATCAAGTCCTTCTTAACAGGTCGGTTCCTAAAGGTCGTCACTAATGGCTAGTCATCAGAAGCCCGAGAAAGCAATACTGGCATTTCTCAGACTTCCCTCCTTCGTTCTAACTGCTTTCTGTTTATTTATTTTATTTTACGGCATATCAACCCCAAACAGTTATTTAATGCTAACAAGATTTTTTGAATAAATAGAATATGTATTCTTTGTAAGAAATCACTTTGTAGGAGATCAGGTTTCATTGACGTATTTTTGTAAAGAGACTTTGTAGAGAGTCTGATTTCATTGATGTATTCTTTTCATATATACAGTTTGTAGAGAAAATGATTTTATTGACATTATTATTTGTTTTTTTGGAGAGGCCTACTGTTTTAATAAATAATATTATGTCATCTACTTTTCTTTTCTCAAAAAGCTTATACATGTTTTTTGTATTATAGCATTTTTGTCTTGAGAGAACAAGGTCTGAACATTCAGTTAATATGTTTAATAATTTATGCCGTTTCACATGCTTGGCATACTGGCTGATGATTGGGTTCTTGGATTTTTTCCCATTAAAACTATTAGGACAAATAATGAGTTTGAAAAAAATGAAGAAGTTTCTATTAA
Source organism: Acanthosepion esculentum (assembly GCA_964036315.1). Taxonomy (NCBI): domain Eukaryota; kingdom Metazoa; phylum Mollusca; class Cephalopoda; order Sepiida; family Sepiidae; genus Acanthosepion; species Acanthosepion esculentum. The sequence goes on along the minus strand of OZ038508.1, from coordinate 79,029,561 downwards.
TGATCTGCCTAAGAACATACTTCTGTTTTTAGTGAATATCTCTGCAGATGACATAGCAGATGCACCTCCAATAATCTGAATCTTACCTGATCTAGGATGCGTGTTCTCTCGAGGAAGTTCCTTGTCCTGAACATTGAGACTCAAGTTCACCCCAGGTCTAAAGTAGAACGCCTGTATAGGACCTATTACTAAAGATGCAGGAAAAATGGTCAGTTCATTGTATTGCTGCAGTAAGTATCTGACTCTCCCTGCCAGATCAGACCAAAAAGAGAGTATTGCTGCCCACTCCTCACTTGCCTGTCATTATAGAGTTCAAAAGTGCCTACACGGACTTGTGGGTGATTATTTTCTACTCTACAACCCCTTTTCTGCAGATCAAATGTTACAAGCCTTTTGTTACTCTGTTACTATCTCCTCAGGTTTGCATTTATGGCTGATGAGTCAATTGGGAAACTTCTGATCCAGCCACTCCAGAGAGATATTTGCTGTAAGAGTTTGGCCCCATTTTGATGGTACCACTGGTGCCCCCTTTGAACCCTGGATGCACCTCTGCCATGGCTCATGAGCCCCAGTCCATGCCAGAATTTATTCAGAACCTCCAAATAGAGATCCTTCGTGATGGTCAACGTCTGCTCTTGCACATCTTCAAACCAGAATGGTCTAATAATGGCATGTTTTGATATAACTGCCCAAGCAGTGCATTTCAGGGAATGGTGGGGTCTTTCTGAACTCCAGAATACATTCTCCTTATTATTCATATGGCCTGAGAGTAGTAAATGCGCTTCATCTGTGAACCATACATTATTGAGAAAGTCTGGCTCATCTTCAGTCTTGTTTGAAAACCAGTTGCACATTTCTACTCTCTTTTCCTTATCAGCAGCAGTCAGTTTTTGTTTTACTTGTATTCTGTAAGGGTAAAGATGAAGATCTTTGATGAGAATATTTTGAACAGAGGATTTGTTGAGTCTAAGACGGTTTTTCCTCAAACTCCTGCCTACTGAATCTCAGATAGCTGCTGTGTTTTCAGAAGACCTTACAGTAGGTTTTCTGCCAACTTTGACTGCTGGAGACTTTTTTTCTCACGTTGTTGATTGTCCCTGTAGCCTCAAACTTCTTGATCCATTGTTAAATGTCAGTTTTACTTGGGATTTTGTTCTTGTCATACTTTCTGCGGAATTACACAACGGCATGTTTATAGGAATTTCCCTCCAATTCTCTCAGCACACAGAACATTTTCTGTTCTTCTGTAAAAAGCATTGTATTTGGTGTTCTGGTTTTGCTATTTTCTCAGCGTTCTGAAATATAAAAGCAAAATATTAAAAAACAACAAAATTACATACGTTTATTTGGGTTACATTTATACTGGACCACCCTGAAATAGAAAATAAAATGATTAAAAATAATGCAATACACTTAGTTTGTTTATTGCTCTTTCTCTTGAGGGGGAAAATGTCAAAATTTATATAAATAAATGTTATTTAAATAAATGATTTATAAAAAAGTGTAGATAAAAACTGAATAAATATTATAATAGTCTAGGTTTGTCTTTTACATTTTTTTAAGTGTTTAGAGTAATTGAAAGAAAGCCAGATGGTTAGTAAAAAAAAGAAAGAAATTTGATGTGTAACATTTGTTCTTTAAACTTTATAAAACTAGAATGAAAGAGAGAGAAAATGCTGAAATAAAGTCTGGCAAAGTTGGATGGTTTACTACTTGTGAGATTTGATTTTCAAATTTCAAAAAGATATACACCTTGGATGTTGTTTTTTTTTTTTGACTAGTGAGGAAGGTAATTTCAACCTATGGAAACTTCATCCTGGAATTGAACCTGCAACCTGTTTGAGGTTATCTTAGAAGTCAAATTGCTCTAAGGATCAGAAAGATTTTGGCATTCACATGCAAATAACTGACGGCTACTGACAATGACAATGACAACTCTAACCGCAATAAAGAGAAAGTAAAGAACAGATAAAAAAGATAAAGAAGAAAGAAAATATTCTTAAAATTAGACGTACCAACCCTAATTTTGAACTTTTATGAAAAAGAAAATGTCATTTATCTCGATATTGGAGTTCATTTTAAAAATTGAACTATTCCCATCAACACATTTGAATTTGCCAACTTTCTCAAAAGATTGTGTGTTGAAAAATTTATGTCAGCTTTTATGAGCCTATATTTTAATTTTGGGAACTGGTTACCTTGCCTTTATAATAATAAGGTGCACAAAAAAAAACTTATTTATAAAACTTGATTTCTGTTCTATTGTTTTTATGTCATTCTAATAAACATTTCTTTCTTCCAAATTTCAAATCAGAGTTTCAAGTCATCTTTGTTTACATACACACCTTCTACGATATTTGATATGAGAGGTGGCATCTTACTTTCTCCTACTCTATCGCCAGTAATCCTTTTAACAAGCACGTCTACTGTGATCTGTTTATCCTCTAAATATTATGTTTTTTTGTAATAAGAATGCAATTTTAAAAAGGCCAAATCCTCACTGGGAGACAAAGCATTTTCATGTCTTTTCAAAGTAACACTTTATATTATTTTTCAGGTTAATTTGTACCCATGTTGATAATTTCTGTCAATATATTCAATTTTTTCATGTTAAGACAGATTTGCATGTATAGGCCAAGAAAACTAATAATTTGAAGGAAATAAGGCACAAGTGTCCAATTATCTGACCACCACTGTTGCTTTCTCTTGTCTATCTATTTCTTAAATTTCCATCTCCATTTTCTCTTTGTCTTCTTTCCTCTTCAGAAAGTCCCCAAAATCGAGCAGTTCCATTATTAATGAACTTGATGACCTTTTAGCTGAAATTGATGACATAAAAGATCTCCATGTAAGTTACTTTTCCAAAATAGGTTTTCTTTTTGGAATGAAAAAAAATAAAATGGCAAACTTGGTCTTCCATGACCACAAAAAATGCTGAGTGTCAAAAGGACAGTTTTTCCTTTGACACTGCTATTATTTTAACTACCTTCACTCCTCAGTAAAGTTTGTTTTAAAAAGTATTGATTAGAATTGTAATAAAACTAAATATGAAAGTGAATTTATACATTTACTTTTTATTCTTGAGAATTTACAAAAGTGCTAAACACTTCTTTTTTTTTCTGCATACAACATGTGAAAGCATGTACGATAACCTACCCTCTTCAGCTGCCAGCTAGGGAAGGTACCGTCCTGAGTATGACGAAAAACTGCATACACATATTGAGTAAAACGATGTCTAACAGCAAGGCCTCTGATCAGGAGGTTTTGAGAAGTGTGGAACCACCTGAGGTGGTAGCACCTGTTCAGGTCCCAGCTATGGGCAAATAGTTGACCCCACAACCCTACTCAAAACACTATGAAAATGTAAAAATAGATTTTAATACCAGAAATACTTTTTAAAAAATTCGTATCCGCAATAAATATTTGAAAAAAGAAAATATTACCAGAAATAAAAATCTTGTCAGCATTAAATAACCCATTGAGGTTAATATGCCACAAAACAAAACAAACCAAACTATACATTTAAAAAAAAAAATATTACCAGCTATACATTTTTGAAAAAAAGAGGAAATTTTGTCAGCATTAAATGACCCATTGTGGTTGATATGCCGTAAAACAAAACAAACCAAACCAAACCAGGGAAGGTATCAGAATTTTGGTGGCTAAGGCAGTACTGCCACCCCTGGTGCCACCGTCAGCTTTTGCCACCATACAGGGTATTGTTTTTGTAGATGTGTCCATCTCTTGCAATTTCTTTTTACAACTGCAAGTTATTTATTAGATTGTTTATTTACAAGAATAATGTGATATTTACAACATTCTAAAAACTTGCATAAAAACTGATGCAATGCAATATTTATCATTTTACCAATTTATAAAGAAATAAATATGAAAATTTTTATTTATCAAAATTTACTAAATTATTAAAATATGTGAACCAACTATAAAGAAATCATTATTTACCATTTTATAAAGTTTGAATCAATTGGCAATTAGCCGATGTTTTACCAACCATTCCAATAAATAATGTAATATATAAATAGTATAATAGTCATGAACAAAGAAAATGTATAAATTCACTTTCATCATATGTTTAGATTTTATTAAAATTCTAATCATTTCTTTTTAATACAAAGATGGGAAAATAGAAATTAGAAGTAGTTATACATTCAACATTTGAAAAGTTAGAGAAACATAATAGCTAATTAAGTAAATCCTATATTATGGGATATAATATATTAATATCTTTACACTATATTAATTTTATCTTAAAAAATTGTCCCCTGTTCAGTCAGTCATGAAATAAAAATAATTGCTTGTACAGAAAATAAGAATCTACATACATCAAATTGTCTTTAAGTGGCAGCAGAAGAATTATCGTTGAACTTTTAAAAGGTAAGCTTAAACATTATTTCAGTACTTAAATGCAGCGATCAATTTTGTGTTCTTCTGTAGTTTATTGATGATTAGTGATAGTGTAGGTAAACTTACTGAAAAAGAGTGCTACATAAGCATAAAGTATAACAAACCCGATTTCAAAGCTAATCTGACTACAAGAATTATCAACCCAACCAGACCTGAAATCAGCAAAATAAGTTAGAAAATCCTGGAAAGGGTCAACCAACAAATAAAGTATTACCTAGGATTAAAACTGTGGATCAATACCAAAGAAGTTACTAATTGGTTTACTAATATCAAGGAGAAACCAAATTGTACACTAATGCAGTTTGATGTTGAGAACTACTACCAATCGATATCAAAGGAATTTTTCATGAATGCCATGGATTTTGCTAGCCAATACTCTGACATAACAGAAGTAGAGAAAAACATTATTATGAATGCGAAAAAATCAGTACTCATACATAAGGGCAAGCAATGGATTAAAAACTAATGACCACTTCGACATCACATAAGGGATCATTGGACTCTGCAGTGTCTTCACTGGCCTCTGAATAATAAATGTTGTATCGAATCATTGGCGTATCAATGTGATATTTCATCTATTGAAGATCCGGACACAGTTAAAATCTACATCAGATGAACAAAACATGATTTCAAAAGATGTTGGAACCAATATCAAATGTCCTTTAAAAATAATAAATACAGAAATCAAACATCCATATCTAAATATTTCTGGCACTTAAAAGAAACCAATAAAACACCAACAGTAAAATGGAAATTAATAAGAAGAGCTAGAGTTTGTAGGTCATTAAATGACACATGTCCTTTGTGCATACATGAAAAATTATATATTATTAAGTTTCTGAAAAATAAAAATTTACTTAATGAAAGAAATGAAATAGCTATATTTTGTAGACACTGTCAAATATTTTCCTTAATGAAAAAGAGATGAATGATGAAAGATACATATTTATACTTGATCTTTGATTAATAATAATTTTTTTTAAATACGAATGTAATTCTAATATATTTATTTCTAAAAATAACGTATAGTCTATTAGTTATTAGAAGTAGAAAAGTACTTTAAATTTGTAGGAATAGATTTTAAATAATAAATTACAATTTACTCTTATTCAGACTTTAAGAAATCTTTTTGTATGAAATTATAAATTAAGTGGCCAAATAAAAATGCAAAAAAGTTTTTACCATTGAAAAACCCAGACAACACGCAAAAAAACGATGTCATTGTTTGTGAGTAGGCACACCTACCCACACCTTAACCTGATTTTGAAAGTAACTTATATTTGATACATGAGTTGTCTAGGGAAATTATAACCCAAACACCCCTTATCAAAATGATTGAATTTGTCCGTAACTTTAACAATTTAAAATATTAAGATTTTCTGTGCTTATAACTGAAGTAAACTTTTTCATCGGTTATTCCAAAAATTGCTTAAGAATGGAATGCAGCTATGGATTTTAAATTTAATTTTATAATTAAATTTAAAATTTTAGTTTCTGTTTTGAAACATGGCAATTCCTTTGTAGCAATATTATAATATTATGTTCTACTGTTTTTTGTATCGAGCACTGTTTAAAAATAAAAATAATTACTAAGAACATCAGATTGTAAACCTTACTGTTCTTATTATTTTAAGTACTAGGCTCTTGAAATTTTTGTTGTATGTAAATTCTTTGTTGAATGTTATTGACAAGTGACATTTTTGACGATTTATTTTTGACTTGTTTGCGCAAAAATAATTAAATAGACAATAGATTCCATAAATTCTTTGTTTCTATCTTTTTCCATACCTGAATTTGTTAACATGGCATATCAGGAGATATATAAACAAAAAAAACAAAACAAAAGCTTGCACACACACACACACACACACACATATATAAAGATCAATGAAGAAATGGAAATAATTATGAGTCAGAGCATATTTCAGAAATTTTCCCAGCTAATTCAGAAATTCCAAAGTCTCTCTCTTTCTCTCCATATATATATATATATATATATATATATATATATATATATTATGCCATATTTATAGGGCAAATGTTCTCGGTATACAGGACAGACTGTATTTAGATATAAGCAGTGCGAACATAGAGTTCAACACCAAATGCCGACAGTGTGTTTCATGCTTGAACGTAATCTGTCTGTGTGTGTGTGTGTATGTATATATATATATATATATATATATATATATATATATATATATTACAAAGAGTCAATCATACCTTGAATCAATCAGCAATGTGAATGCGATTATTGGCGAAATCACTTCGCTAGTAGACATAAACATAAGCATTCCACTACTGATAATCCTCTGAATGATGAGATCCTCATAATTAAATAAAATGGATATGGTGTATTTTTTATTTCTGCTAGTACTTTCGAATGCTTCACGTCATTCATCATCAATCTTTATTATCCATCAGAATCAAAACTGGGAGACGATTTATATGTGTTTATCCGACCGAAAGATGTTTTTAAGTATGAGCTATTTGTTAACTGTTATATGGTGTTGGAGCGTGCAAATCGCAACACTAAATTTTAAATATTTAAAGTGAGAATTTTTTTGTATTTTGTAATATGGTAAATCCACGTATTTTCTTTTATAAGTGTTTTTCAGTTAATATGATATGAACCAAGTAGATAGTTCAAGTAACAGAGTGATATGTCTTACTTTGTAGTTTTTTTTCCTCAGGAATTCTTTACTGCTGGATCAATTGTTTTTTATGAACATAATAAAATAGGCAGCATATATTTACATTACAAAGAGTCAATCATACCTTGAATCAATCAGCAATGTGTATGCGATATATATATATATATATATAGGGGGGTCCCAAAATTTTGATATCATTTGAATGGTTGTAACAATATCAAAAATTTAGAAACAGTTTCAAAAAATTTATATGCCAAAATGATTTCAGAATTTTAAATATTATTATGGATTACTTGTAATTGCATGCATGAGTCCCAGTATAAATAGTTATAAATAATTATTCACCGATTTTATCATTGTAATATTTTTGCATTATATCAAGTATTAAGAATATAGTAACTAGGGTTTGAAAATTGGAGGAGAGAGTTATCAATGATAATGTTCTGACTTCAAATCCATGGTTATCTCCCTTTTACCCTCTCTCTTTTTATTTTTAAATGTGCTTTTTTATGACATAAAATTTGGTGAGGTGTGAGCAAATTTTAGTTCCGATAATGCGGTCCAAATAAAAAAAATTGGGGAACCACTGGCAGAGATAAAGGAAACCTCTTCCAGCTTTTTGTGTCATGCATGGCAGTTGAAGCCATTTTAAGCAAATTGTCCCACAATCAATCAATCTATATATATGTGTGTGTGTATATATATATATATATATATATATATATATATATATATATATATATATATATGTATGTATTGCTAGCCATATTCTTAAAACCTATGAAAATAAAGAAAAAATATACCTTTTGCATTGTTAGACACAACTACTTAATTGAGTAGAGCTTCAAGAAATCAAAATTAAATTAATTATTTGAAAAACTCTGGTAATTAAATTTGTTTAGTGATCTTATGAATTAGAAGCTTTTACACTGGTGTAAATATTGAGGGTTAAATTATTTCATTTATTGATATTTTGTTTTTATTTTCAATTTTTTGTAAGTAACTAAAATATATCGTCACACAAATAGAATTGTGCCTATCAACTATTTTGAGTCCATCTATTCTTTTTGATTAGAACAATCATTTGTTACTTACAATAATACTTATGAGTTAATCTCTCATAAGTGTTTGCATGGTGCAATATTTAGACAAGCTAGGCTCAAAGATTAGTGACCTTTATCTCACTGTATACTCTGCTACTGTGAGCATGTATGAGGTAAAGCTAACCACAACAACTTCACACAAGAAAGCTTACCAGAAACATATATTGGCAATATATATCAGAATAACCTTTTTACAATAATTTTGTACAACCTTTTCAAAAAGGTAATATCTACACAGGAGAAAAGCATAAAATGCTGCTTATATAATATACATAATATATACAAGGTGTTTTTAAAATAAAAAAAATATTTGATATCGTTTGAGATACAGATATCTGAATAAGTACATAGCTTATTACAGGCTTATTGTTGAGCAAAATAAGATTTATTCATCAAAATTTAAATGAGATATATATATATATATATATATATTTCATGAGTATTCAATATGCGCACTGCCAGTGACACAGCACGGGTCATGATGCTTTTGCCATGCAGACAGCCTTTCACTTTGAACTTTTTGTGCCATGTCCAAATCTGCATTGCAGTTCGTGCAATTTTTAGCAGATTCTCTCACAAATGCATGCTGTACAGTCTTGTTAGTCTGCATTCAAGACTCTAACACACAAAACGCTGTTTCTTTTCCAGTGAATGCCACATTTCTGAAAAGAAAAAAAACATTAAACATAGAATTTTGAGTTGTTTCTACACGTGTTAAAATTTGAGATCATTTGATTGAAAATTGGTGATTAATTTGCAGTTTAAGCACCAAAAGCCCCCAATAATGAGAATGTACCATTCTGGTGTGAAATTGCCTGATTATTTCGAAAAGTTTGACGTCTTTCTCGTTGCATAGACAGAACGACCGCCATTACTGGTTTTATTTACATATGCTTGCCTTGAGCAGTATTGTGCAGAAGCTTCACCTGTGTTGATTACTGTGCAATGCGCAAAGTTTAAAATGCATGCACGAAATTTTAAAAGTAACCCAACAGAAAAACTGCATGATTCCAAATATATTAGTAAAACGAAAATTAAAATAAAAATTGTGCCTGAAAAGTAAAAAAAAAAAAAAAATACTTTGTTTTTATTACATTTCATTTGGAGTTTTTAAAAGACCAATTTACTAAAAAAAAAAATTATTAGTTAATAAAGAAAGCTTCATTTTCAAGAAAGGAAGAAGACTCCTAATTGGAAAAAAGGAATTTATACCTCAAAAAAAAGGATTCAATTTCAAATTTTTCTATAACAAATTTAAACCAATTTAATAAAAAAGGAAAAAAACTGTTCATTTAAAACTTCATTTAAAAATGCATTTTAAAATAAAAGAAACGCATTTTAAAATTACATCCACGAAAATTGCGCAGTAAGGAAGACGAGTAAGATACGAAAAACTGTAAAAAGGTCGTTAACTAAGTAAGCTTTGGTGCATTATTACTCGTGGCAAACATATATAAACAATGCCAGTAATGGCGGCCGGACAACACGAAAGAGATCGAAATTACATTGACGATAAATCGAAAACAGTCATTGAGTGGAATGTTTTAATGTCATTTTTTAAATAATCAGGCATTTTTACACCAGAATGGTACATTCTCAATACTGGGGGCTTTTGGTGCTTATACTGCAAATTGATCAATTTATTAGATGATGAAAAGATACCAATTTCTCTGAAACACTCTGAATTATGTCAACCAAACATGGCAGTTTTGAGGATCATTATAAGTGATGTCATATTTCAGAAATTCTGATTTATTTGAAGAAATCATCTGATTCTTTAAACCCTTCATTTAAAATATAATTTTTTGAAAAACAATTTTGCAAGTGATTTGTTTCTCTTTTATTACATTCATATTTCAGATTTTCTTGTGAAAGATTTGTTGTCACTGCGGAACAAAGAAATCCATTTTCTTACAATTTATGATATTCGGTGTGTTTAAAAGTAGTATTTCGTATCTCAAAAAATGGAGTTGAACACATAGTTTCAATATCAAATCATTATTATTTATGTCGTTTTGAATTACTCTCATTGCAGTTCAATTTTATCAATATTTTAGTATGTTAGCTACTTAAAAAATAAATGTGTAATATTTCTTATGGGAATATTTTACAACACAAAATAATAGTGAACAAAAAGTAGATGTCCAAAATATGAAACCAATTGATGCAAAGTAACATTTAACAAAACAACAAAAGGAAAGTTTAAGAGTTTGTTTTCCTAGAAGTAAATTGCATACACAACGAAATATTAATGAATATATTTGAGTGTGACTTACTGTGTTGGTGTGTTTTAGTGTGAACATTCACAGCCCTTTTAGCTTCAGTGTGAAAAGTTCATGTCACACACTTTGAAAGGAGGAAAATTGGAAGAGAGTTATTTAAGGGTTCGTGTTGTTTTTATACCTCCAGAGCTGCTGCTGAGACTATATTTATTAAGCCATCACAGAATTATCTAATAAACAACGATGATGAAATTCCATTCAAATATAATAAAATAATGTCCGGCCTTCTTGCTTATTTTCATAAAAAATGTCTGCAATTGTAATATGTGCTCTACTACATTGTTTCTAATATAGTGTACATTCTAGCTTTCAAAATTGAGGAATTAAAATTTAGTACAAAGTAAAACTTTAATACACATTTATGGTTATTTATTAAAATACATTTTTTTATTTAAAATCATTGTCGTGTGATGGATAATGCGGTTCGGAATGAGAAATCAAAGAGTCGAGTTTGAATTTCAGTCATATTTACTTATATGCAAATACCTTTGGTATGAATCTATCTCTTCTCTCCTTAGCTATGGGTTGAATATCACGACAAACTGGGCCCTATAGCCTTGGTTTGTAACCAGTCAACCACAGAAAGAGATGGCAGCCTACTGTAGGAAAATCTGTCTAGTCAGTCATGAATCAAAAGATACATAATTGCCGAATTGTGTATGGCAATTAATTGAAAAGCATTTAAAATATGAAAGCTTGTAAACAGTTTGCATTGCTAAAAGAGTCGATCGAGCTTCAGGTAAGAATGGTCAAGCTCTGCCCATTGCTTTGCGTATCTTGAAGGCATTTGACAGGGTTTGACATGCTGATGAAAGCTTATGGTATTTCTAGAGGAATTTTTGATCTGAATCAATCTTTCTTATCAAATCGCAAAATAAATGTTATCTTGAATGGCCACTCTTCTAGATCTTCTTGCATTAACATGAGTGTCCCCCAGGACTCCATCCTTGGACCTACGTTGTTGGTAATTTTCATCAACTACCATCTCAATGTCATCAGTTCACAACTTGGTATCTATGTGGATGTTACTGCCTGTTTTAATGGTAAGTCTAATTGGTTTGATAAGGTCAAAATGGCAGCTGATCTTAAAAATGACCTGCAATCTGCTGTTAACTAGCTTGTCAATTTTAATGCCTCCAAAACGAAACCGCTCTCGTTTAATCCTCTGAGAGAACCTTTTTGCCTTTCACTAGCATGGCTGATGCTAACCTCCCTGAGAATGACTCATTGTGTCTACTCAGGCTAACATTTTCCACTGACATGTAGTGGAAAAATTGTATTGACTCAATTGCCACGTCTTCTGTGAAAAAAGTTGATTCACTGTGTTGTGCTAGACAATTTTTATAATCAAAATTTATCTGATACATTTATAAGTCTACCATTTGCCATGCATTGAATATTGCTACTACATCTGGTCTGGTGCTTCTGCTATGTATTTAGAGAGTCTTGATAAAATACAAAGAATCTGCAATGTTATTGGTCTTCATGTGGCATCTCGACTTCAATCATTTTCTCACTTCCCTAACATAGTTTCCCTGTGCATTTTCTATCAATATTTTCATGGTAATTCTTCTGATGGGCTTTCCTATATGGTACGTCAACTTTACAAATTTAAACGCAGTACTAGAATGGCGGCAAGGTCTCATCAGTTTACACTTGAAATGGCTGCTAGATGTAACCGTAAGTTCTATGATAACAGTTTCTTCTGTCATGCTTCTCACTTATGGAACTTTCTTTCGGCTTCTTGCTTTCTAATCAACTTTGATCTTCAAACATTTAAATGCAATGTCAATCGTTATCTTCTGTCTTCTTAATTCTCGGTCTTTTATTCTTCTCTCTCCTTAATTGTAGTTTTTCTCATATTCTCTAACACTCGGTAACCCTTGCGTCTTCGTGGCTTTATTGCCTTGCTAGCGGGAAAAGAATTTTTTAAAAACTTCTAAACAGACCAGCAAAGAGGAAAAATTTTCAATGGAGGGTTGTGTCCTCTGGGGATCCCCTTTGATCAAAATGAAATATACTTATCCAAGTACCTTAGGAGTCATTCCCTTGTTCAAATTTAAATTTAATTTAAATCAAAGGGAAGCAAAGTCGATCCCCTCCATACCGCGAAGCCCTTTTGATCAAAATCATCTTGCCAATGAAACCTTAATCTTCTGGTTTTCTCTTTCTATATTTTGGATAGGAGTCATTCCCTTATTTAAATTTAATTTAAATCAAAGGGAAATAAAGTCAATCCATCACATGCTGCAAATTTAAATTTAATTTCGATCAAAGGGAAAAAATTCAGTGGGTGTGTTTGTACCCCATTTGAGCCCATTTGATCAAAATCAAATATACTTACCCAAGTACTCTGGTTAACATAGTTTCAGAATATATATATTTATGGGGTTCTATCTCCAAAAACCTAGGTAGAGTTCAATAACAAACAGACACATAGAGGCTACAACTTATATATATATATATATATATATATATATATATATATATATATATATAGATAGATACATTGACTTTTCGCCTTTTCTGGCCATTAGTTGTATGCTTTGGAACTCACACATCTCAGTTTTACTGGCGACACATTTGCTAATCATAAAACCTGCCAGTCATTCCAGGCCTAGATAAAGTCATTTACAATCCTCTAGACCAGGGGTCAGCAACCTACGGCACACGTGGCATGCCCAGCAATTTTCAATGGCATGCAGCCGCAAATGACATTACAAATTCTGAACCAATAACTACTACAACTCAAAGAAGATATTTAGCTGTTTCAATTTTAATATATACTAAAATATATATACTATATATTACTATATAAAATATATTGTAGAACAGGTATATTGACCTTGACTAGTATAAAAAAAAAGGTATGATTTAGTACACTTAATAATTTTAAAACCCTAAGTCGGCACATAGCAAAAGATTGCTGACCCCTGTTCTATTCTATGTGAGATTCTCCTAATCAATTGAGCAGTGGCCTTTTGTGTCACATTTGTAGTGCAAGGGGAAAATACAGTAGCAACATTTTAACTGTCTATTTTTAATGACATGAAAACACATATTTCTTAATTCAGAGGAAATGATTTGAATTCCTTTTGTCTATTATTTGGACTGCCTGAATAAAAATGCAGACTCTGAACTCTTGAATAAGTCCCTCATATTATGCTACCACCAGTTAATGTATTGTTTGTATTGTTTATAAACTTTAAAAAGAGTCCTTAATATCGCCAACTTCGTTTGGATGCCTTTTTCTACAGTCACTGTTGTTAACACTATAACTTTGATAAGGGTTACTAACACATGAAACATTGTTCAAATGCTCAGATAGTTACTGTTGTTAAGACAATATTTTGGACGACCCATTCTTCAGCTTTTGTCAGTTGTAATCCATGTGAAAAATAGAAACTTTTCATCTCTAGTAAAGGCGAGAGAAACTCTAATAAAGTCTATTTCCAACACAATTATATATTCACATACATAGCATATCAAAACACGCCCAAACTTTATTTTCTTCCCAATGACAGACAATATTTACAAACATACTAAAAAGATTCCATAATACAACACACACCTTTTAAATCAAAGTCTCTATTGGTTAGAAATTAACATCACCAAATGAAATGTTTGACCAATCAAAGAAAACCTATTTTTTCGAGACTAATTTCGGGAAGAATTTATTATAAAAACCCCACAGATTTTGGCATTCATGAGCAGAGATGCAACTGACTCCAAGCCGTTCAAACACAAAAGAAGACGTGGCTACATAGCTTTTTTTCTCCACTCACTCAAACACGTGCTGAAAGAAACAATATCGGCAACTTCAAAAGAATCATCTCCAGCAATAACAGCTGGGATGGTCAGTGAATCTTTGCTGACGATCAACCACCATTTTTACTGATGACAAACTACTTAAAAGTCTCAACTTTTCTGTGTATCAACTACCCAAAGACTAACTCAACTAAAGACTATTTTTACTCCTTTTCAACTCTTTTGAATTCATGTACATATGTTTATAAATACAAATGATTTATTTAACAAGTATGGACCATGTTTTCTTTATTTTTATTTTATTATTATTGTTTGGAATTCAGATTTTTTATATAAAAAAAAACTGAACGACAGAACTTCCTACAGGCTTCTCATTAATAATACATTCTATTATCACCAATCGAACCCTGAACCAATCACAATAAATGGATGCTCCCTCCAGGGAGGCTTAGACTCAATCCAGTCCTCAAATGGAACTTGAAATGATCAGTCCACTGTATCGCTCCAGTAAATACCCGACTCCTCGTGCTGTCCTCACCATTACAAGAGCCAGATCACGCTGCCATACTGCTGTCATATTTAGGCAGGAGCTGCCCAGTCCTCACGTTCTAGTTTCGATAGACTTCAAAAGGGTCTCTGGGTCTTTGTGGGTGACAAATTATCTTCCACCTTACAATCTGTCTCTCACAGACGAAACAGTGCTCTATCGCTGGTGGAAAGTTCTTAGACGAACTACTTTCATTAGTTCCACCAGTTCCAGCCTTCAGGGCTAAGACCTGCCATGCCTCTTACATTGTTGCGAACCACCCTCAGTCCCTTCGAGAAGTAAGTTCCACCCGAGCAACTTATTACCGCGAACCACTGCTCTGTGGAACCAAGTGCCAAGTGGATGCTTTTCCGATCACTAGAATCTTAACCTGTTCAAGTTCAGGGTTAACCGTTATCTTCCCCACATATACGCATAAACTGTGCTCCTTACTTATACAGGGTTAACCTCACTGTAAAAAAAGAAAAGAAAATATACCCTACGGGCTGGTTTACATTTACAGCATTAGGAATGGGAAACAGAGATATTTAACTCCTCTAAACTTTTACCATAGTAACAGAGATAGCATAGTGAGAGTCTAGCAAATCTTCGTCTGGTTGCAGGTTACGAGACAGTAGCTGTTATTCTTACCAGACGTCATCTGTCATAATATTTTGGTTGATCAATCGACGCACAAAGACATATCAATAATTTTGCAGCCTGATACACAGCCATTAATTGAATTTTAATCCGAATGTTTCACTGTATAATATCGTATCTCTGATTAATGCATAAGTATGTTGATTAAGTTCACTGACAAAGAAGAGATAATGTTGAAAAATTAATATTTGTTGTGTAAAATAAATGATTTTTAAATTATTAGACTAAGTATATATTCTTACATACGTACATAAGCATACATGCATACACACGTACATAGCTGCACATACATATAAATACTGGCATATGTACAAATATGAATACATGTTCTGAAATGTGAAATGAAATCCGTAGCGCTATGAGCCTAGAACAAAGTTCATGGCTAAACTGACAGAAATTCAAGAGAGACGGAAAAAGGAAAATCTAAGCGGGGAGCAATGTTCCAGCACCGCCGGAACTACCATTTTTTCATCTAATCTAGAACCATGTGTCTTCTGTCTCTCTCACAAATCTCGAACCACGTGTGTCTTATGACACTTCGTTAGATCTTAATCCAGGTGATATCCGGGTATTTGTTAGATCTATAGTCGTGTATCTTCTGGCTCTCCCACAGATGTAAGTCCACGTTTCTCTTATCACTCTTCGCTAGACCTTAAGCCAGATGACGTCTGGATCTTTGCCGGATATAGAAGCGTGTCTCTTCTGGCTCAACCACAGATCTAGAACTAGGTTTTTCTTCTAAATCTTCAGTATATAATGAGTCAGGTGACGTTTGAAGTTTCGTCTGATCTAAAGTCGTGTGTCTTCTGGCTCTCCCACAAATCTAGAATTACGTGTGTCTTCTAACTCCTAGCTAGATCTTGAACCAGTAACGCATCCAGAACTAGAAGCACGTTATATTTGACTCTTCCACAAAGACCTTCAAAAATCATTTTTTTTAAGTATATGGGGGGGCCATGTCTGACTTCCTGAAGGCTATCAGGATTGAATATTTAAAAGAGATAAGTCATCGGAGAGAAGAACGAAAAGCTGTATTGATTAAAGGGGAATCAATTTAAAAAATACAAATAAGATCTTGCTTATTCAACAAATAATAATTTTATTGATAGTGTCGTTTCTTTTTTTTTTTTGCCATACCTCATAGATTAGAAATCACAATGAAGTCATATTAATCGATATAAACGTCTTTATGGTAAATAAGCTACATAATTTTTGTTATTGATCTAAATGACAATTTTAGACTTTTGGTTGAGAATCTTTTTTATTTAGATTTGTAGCGAGTAATTTGTGATCTTTCTTCTCGCTTCCAGTCACTTTTGCGTTGATATTTCTTGATATTTCTTGCTGGCAAGATGACATACCATCGAATAATGTCGCCTTGTACCATGCAGCTTCTCTTTATTATTTTACCCCTGCTCGATAGTTTCGTAAAATAAGGGATGAATTTCTCGACATTTAGGCCGAGACGCATGGAATCTAATCTCCATGACAGAGATTCATGGATTTGTATTGCTTGATACGAGTCATTCATCATGGCAATGAGTAAATTCAACAAAATGATGCTACCCAACACGATATAGGCCGAGTAAATTAAATCAAAGAGAAGGCTGTCACGCAATGATGCCGCCAGCTCGTCGCTAAACGTGTCTGTAATTCCAAGCATCAAATTGAAAATGGAGAAGATGGTGCCGAATGCAGTATCTCCTCTTGTGAGATTAAGCAAGACGTGCAGTGCGAAAGAAAATGAAAGCAGAACGAATGCGTATAGAAAAAGAAATCGTAAACCGTCTCGGAAGATCATGATTCTGAGCATGCGCCAAAAATGATGTACCCCTTTGAAACCGCGGGTAAAAATGATGCAAATCATCCAACCGATACAAAGAGAAATTGACAGCAAAATGCGCTGTACAGTAAAACGGTACAGATATAGAAACATCCATGTGACTATCATGGCGGAAAACAGCAGCATTATAACTAAAGGGGTATAGTTGTGGTAGATATGGCACACCATTCTCAGGGAAAAGATATTGCGAAGAAAGCTCTTCTGGCTCACGTGCCAAATACTGTTGGAACGAATCATAACCAAGAAATTACACAGTAAGATGATAATCGGTTCTATGGGAGTCACACCGTGGAATATTATATATTCCATATCATCCATGATGATAACATCGGACATGTTTGCGATCTGTGCTTTTTTCTCGAGTCTATCAGCGTTGTAGCTGATCAATGCCATGTATACAATATGAAGTGTCATTAAAATAAAATAAACCCAACTACAGGTTCGACCATACATCTCCTCGACCACGTTTAAAGGTGGAATATCCAGAAGCATTGATGCTCGTTCAGTGTCCTCGACGCTAAGCAACCATTCGATGCAAGATATGCGTGGTTTAACTTTTCTTCGACTACAGAAACTTTCCAGAGAGTCATTGGTTCTAGGGGTCATATGTGTGATATCAAAATACTCCTGATTGCTTATACTGAATCTGGTTACACCTTGTAGCATCAACAGTTTCTCGAGAGCTTCCTTAGCGGCCATTTTACATGCAAAATCAAACACACTGAGATTTTCATTGTTTTTATTATCAAACAAAAGTTCCATTTGCGCTGTGAAGCGATATTGGGTCATCTTGTTCAAGTCGTTGCTAGGGTAGTCTATTTCTTCCCGAATACAATAGGAAGTTATCGCTTTGTCAAGGATCAAATCCATCATTTCTAAATGTTTCTCCATATTTGTCGCGTCTTCCACACTTGCCTCAACGAGTTTGTGCAGAATGCTATTGCCATTGCAATCTCGTTTTCGCAGATCAACGCCATAATAAATTAACTTTTCTGCGTTCTTTTTGAAGCCTTCGAGAGCAACAAGATGCAATGGCGTCTCACATTTGCAGTTTTCTTGGTCGACGTCGGCATCCCGGTTCGTGAACTCGTAAATACTCAGCATCATGCTAAAGATCTCTGGTTGTGATTGACGTACAGCCAAATGGAATGGTGTGTTCCCATCCACATCTACATCTTTGCAACTAATAAACCGACATTCCCAAATAACTTCTGGTTTGGCTTTTAGGGCAGCCACATGTATGGCTGTTCGTAGACTTTTGTCTTTTTCGTTAAGGCTGTCCCAAGAATGGGTTTTTATCATATATTCCATTAAGAGCTTCATTGTCTTGCTATCCATTTTTTGCGAATTGGCCGCTGTGTGTAGAGCTGTTTCACCCAGCTTGTTTTTTAAATTAGCTTTTGCCTTGCAGTCAAGCAAAGCTTTCACAGTCTCGAAACAGCCGATAGAACAGGCGAAATGCAACGGCGTCTCGCCGTATCTGTTCTTAGAATTAACATCTACTGCGTCAGCAAATTGTCGAATTACTTCATATCTTCCTTGTAGGGCGGCATAATGTTGTAATGTATTCTCGTTGTGGTCTCTAGTTTCAAGATCAATGTCCATACTTGCCAATGCGGTGAGTTTTTCCATTGCATTCACGGCAGCTGCTTGAAATATTGGGGATTGTCTCGTGAGGAGAACTTTGATATCTTCAATACAACTGTCTTTATTCTCGACAATTAGTTTTTTTATACAATAAACAAGAGTCTCCAGACATTTGTTGCTCTCATTAAAAAGCGCATATGACCACACATCCATGCCGTCTCGGTTTTTGTGGCAAAGATCGCTTCCAGCTTTGACTAAAACATGAACAGAAAGCGGATGATCGTTTTTGATTGCCAAGAACAAAGCCGTATTTCCCAAGGCGTCATCTACATTAATATCGGCTCCACGACGTATGAGTAACTCCAAAACCTCTTCATGACCTTCCTTGGCGGCGTGATGAATTGGCCTTTCCTCTCTGCGTATCTGTTGGTTTACGTCCGCGCCTGCATCAATGAGAAGGGTAACAATTTCGATGCACCCCAACGCTGAGCTGAGAATAATGGGCGAGATTAGCCCAAGCTTTCTTTGTGTGTTGATCTCGATAGATGGATTTGCAGTCAGGATTCTCACAGCGTCTACGTGTTGGTATCGAACTGCCCAGTGAAGTGCCGTGGATCCTTTATCATTACCAATATTTGGATTAGCACCGGATTTCAAAAGTGTTTCCATTACTCCGGTGTTATTCCATCTGGCAGCCCAAAGCAGAGCTGTGTCGCCTTTGGAATTTTGACTGTTGACATCAACGCCTTGATCCAGATAGAGTTCTATAAGTTCGATAGAACCAATATAAGCTGCCAGATGGAGACATGATAATGTTCGTGGTCTTTGTCCCAAAATATCCATTGGAATTTCCTGGAGTATGGTTTTCTTTCGAATCTCCCCATCCAATCGGGACAAAAACATCTTGGCCAGTTCGATATACCCTTCTTCTGTGATTCGATGAAGTGCGTTCTTTTTACCAGATATTTTCTTCACATTCACATTATAATTCTTGCAAAGCGAATGGCTGTCCCAGATATCAATGAAATATTTGGCAATTCCCTCTTGTTTCTCTTCGAGGGCGTAGTGCAAGGCATGTTGCTGACTTTCGTCATCTAGAATTAGTTCTGTGAGGTTGATTTTATGTGTGTCAATCATTTCTTTGACCATTTCCAATGAACCGATGCTGATTGCATTGAAAAAAGTTAAATTCAATTGCTTCTGCCGGTCAACTGCTTCGCAAGCTGTATTCGGGTTGCCACTGAACCTGGTTGCAGCACGCAAATTGCTAAACAAGTCAACAACTTTCTTTTGCATATCACTCCTTCTCTTCTCTGCCTGTTTTCTCTGTAAAACAAAAATGGAGAAAGATATATCAACATTAATGACACATTAAAATATTTATAATAAAAGTCAATGAGACTGCGTGTGAGAGAAAGAGAGGAGGATAGAGAGAGAGCAAGGATGAGGAAGGACTAGGATAAGAAAAATCAAATTGGTATCTTTTAACAAAAGAGGAATAGAGGGGGATAGAGAGAGAGCGAGAATGAGGAAGGAGTAGGATAAGAAGAATTAAATTGGTAGCTTTTAACAAAAGGGAGAGAAATAGAGTGGCGATAGAGACAGGGTGAAAATGAGGAAGGAGTAGGATCACAAGAATCAAATTGGTAGCTTTTAACAAAAGAGAGAGAAATAGAGTGGCGATAGAGACAGGGTGAAAATGAGGAAGGAGTAGGATAAGAAGAATTAAATTGGTAGCGTTTAATAAAAGGGAGAAAAACGGAGGAGGGAAGAGAGAGGGCGAGATTGAGAAAGGAGTAGGATAAGAAGAATCAAATTGGTAGCTTTTAACAAAAGAGAGAGAAATAGAGTGGCGATAGAGACAGGGTGAAAATGAGGAAGGAGTAGGATCACAAGAATCAAATTGGTAGCTTTTAACAAAAGAGAGAGAAATAGAGTGGCGATAGAGACAGGGTGAAAATGAGGAAGGAGTAGGATAAGAAGAATTAAATTGGTAGCGTTTAATAAAAGGGAGAAAAACGGAGGAGGGAAGAGAGAGGGCGAGATTGAGAAAGGAGTAGGATAAGAAGAATCAAATTGGTAGCTTTTAACAAAAGGGAGAGAAATAGAGTGGCGATAGAGACAGGGTGAAAATGAGGAAGGAGTAGGATAAGAAGAATCAAATTGGTAGCTTTTAACAAAAGAGAGAGAAATAGAGTGGCGATAGAGACAGGGTGAAAATGAGGAAGGAGTAGGATAAGAAGAATTAAATTGGTAGCGTTTAATAAAAGGGAGAAAAACGGAGGAGGGAAGAGAGAGGGCGAGATTGAGAAAGGAGTAGGATAAGAAGAATCAAATTGGTAGCTTTTAACAAAAGGGAGAGAAATAGAGTGGCGATAGAGACAGGGTGAAAATGAGGAAGGAGTAGGATCACAAGAATCAAATTGGTAGCTTTTAACAAAAGAGAGAGAAATAGAGTGGCGATAGAGACAGGGTGAAAATGAGGAAGGAGTAGGATAAGAAGAATTAAATTGGTAGCGTTTAATAAAAGGGAGAAAAACGGAGGAGGGAAGAGAGAGGGCGAGATTGAGAAAGGAGTAGGATAAGAAGAATCAAATTGGTAGCTTTTAACAAAAGGGAGAGAAATAGAGTGGCGATAGAGACAGGGTGAAAATGAGGAAGGAGTAGGATCACAAGAATCAAATTGGTAGCTTTTAACAAAAGAGAGAGAAATAGAGTGGCGATAGAGACAGGGTGAAAATGAGGAAGGAGTAGGATAAGAAGAATTAAATTGGTAGCGTTTAATAAAAGAGAGAAAAACGGAGGAGGGAAGAGAGAGGGCGAGATTGAGAAAGGAATAGCATAAGAAGAATCAAATTGGTAGCTTTTAACAAAAGAGAGAGAAATAGTGGCGATAGAGACAGGGTGAAAATGAGGAAGGAGTAGGATAAGAAGAATTAAATTGGTAGCGTTTAATAAAAGGGAGAAAAACGGAGGAGGGAAGAGAGAGGGCGAGATTGAGAAAGGAGTAGGATAAGAAGAATCAAATTGGTAGCTTTTAACAAAAGAGAGAGAAATAGAGTGGCGATAGAGACAGGGTGAAAATGAGGAAGGAGTAGGATAAGAAGAATCAAATTGGTAGCTTTTAACAAAAGGGAGAGAAATAGAGTGGCGATAGAGACAGGGTGAAAATGAGGAAGGAGTAGGATCACAAGAATCAAATTGGTAGCTTTTAACAAAAGAGAGAGAAATAGAGTGGCGATAGAGACAGGGTGAAAATGAGGAAGGAGTAGGATAAGAAGAATTAAATTGGTAGCGTTTAATAAAAGAGAGAAAAACGGAGGAGGGAAGAGAGAGGGCGAGATTGAGAAAGGAGTAGGATAAGAAGAATCAAATTGGTAGCTTTTAACAAAAGGGAGAGAAATAGAGTGGCGATAGAGACAGGGTGAAAATGAGGAAGGAGTAGGATAAGAAGAATCAAATTGGTAGCTTTTAACAAAAGGGAGAGAAATAGAGTGGCGATAGAGACAGGGTGAAAATGAGGAAGGAGTAGGATCACAAGAATCAAATTGGTAGCTTTTAACAAAAGAGAGAGAAATAGAGTGGCGATAGAGACAGGGTGAAAATGAGGAAGGAGTAGGATAAGAAGAATTAAATTGGTAGCTTTTAACAAAAGAGAGAGAAATAGAGTGGCGATAGAGACAGGGTGAAAATGAGGAAGGAGTAGGATAAGAAGAATTAAATTGGTAGCGTTTAATAAAAGAGAGAAAAACGGAGGAGGGAAGAGAGAGGGCGAGATTGAGAAAGGAGTAGGATAAGAAGAATCAAATTGGTAGCTTTTAACAAAAGGGAGAGAAATAGAGTGGCGATAGAGACAGGGTGAAAATGAGGAAGGAGTAGGATAAGAAGAATCAAATTGGTAGCTTTTAACAAAAGGGAGAGAAATAGAGTGGCGATAGAGACAGGGTGAAAATGAGGAAGGAGTAGGATCACAAGAATCAAATTGGTAGCTTTTAACAAAAGAGAGAGAAATAGAGTGGCGATAGAGACAGGGTGAAAATGAGGAAGGAGTAGGATAAGAAGAATTAAATTGGTAGCGTTTAATAAAAGAGAGAAAAACGGAGGAGGGAAGAGAGAGGGCGAGATTGAGAAAGGAGTAGGATAAGAAGAATCAAATTGGTAGCTTTTAACAAAAGGGAGAGAAATAGAGTGGCGATAGAGACAGGGTGAAAATGAGGAAGGAGTAGGATAAGAAGAATCAAATTGGTAGCTTTTAACAAAAGGGAGAGAAATAGAGTGGCGATAGAGACAGGGTGAAAATGAGGAAGGAGTAGGATAAGAAGAATTAAATTGGTAGCGTTTAATAAAAGGGAGAAAAACGGAGGAGGGAAGAGAGAGGGCGAGATTGAGAAAGGAGTAGGATAAGAAGAATCAAATTGGTAGCTTTTAACAAAAGGGAGAGAAATAGAGTGGCGATAGAGACAGGGTGAAAATGAGGAAGGAGTAGGATCACAAGAATCAAATTGGTAGCTTTTAACAAAAGAGAGAGAAATAGAGTGGCGATAGAGACAGGGTGAAAATGAGGAAGGAGTAGGATAAGAAGAATTAAATTGGTAGCGTTTAATAAAAGGGAGAAAAACGGAGGAGGGAAGAGAGAGGGCGAGATTGAGAAAGGAGTAGGATAAGAAGAATCAAATTGGTAGCTTTTAACAAAAGGGAGAGAAATAGAGTGGCGATAGAGACAGGGTGAAAATGAGGAAGGAGTAGGATCACAAGAATCAAATTGGTAGCTTTTAACAAAAGAGAGAGAAATAGAGTGGCGATAGAGACAGGGTGAAAATGAGGAAGGAGTAGGATAAGAAGAATTAAATTGGTAGCGTTTAATAAAAGAGAGAAAAACGGAGGAGGGAAGAGAGAGGGCGAGATTGAGAAAGGAATAGCATAAGAAGAATCAAATTGGTAGCTTTTAACAAAAGAGAGAGAAATAGTGGCGATAGAGACAGGGTGAAAATGAGGAAGGAGTAGGATAAGAAGAATTAAATTGGTAGCGTTTAATAAAAGGGAGAAAAACGGAGGAGGGAAGAGAGAGGGCGAGATTGAGAAAGGAGTAGGATAAGAAGAATCAAATTGGTAGCTTTTAACAAAAGAGAGAGAAATAGAGTGGCGATAGAGACAGGGTGAAAATGAGGAAGGAGTAGGATAAGAAGAATTAAATTGGTAGCGTTTAATAAAAGGCAGAAAAACGGAGGAGGGAAGAGAGAGGGCGAGATTGAGAAAGGAGTAGGATAAGAAGAATCAAATTGGTAGCTTTTAACAAAAGGGAGAGAAATAGAGTGGCGATAGAGACAGGGTGAAAATGAGGAAGGAGTAGGATAAGAAGAATCAAATTGGTAGCTTTTAACAAAAGGGAGAGAAATAGAGTGGCGATAGAGACAGGGTGAAAATGAGGAAGGAGTAGGATAAGAAGAATTAAATTGGTAGCGTTTAATAAAAGGGAGAAAAACGGAGGAGGGAAGAGAGAGGGCGAGATTGAGAAAGGAGTAGGATAAGAAGAATCAAATTGGTAGCTTTTAACAAAAGGGAGAGAAATAGAGTGGCGATAGAGACAGGGTGAAAATGAGGAAGGAGTAGGATCACAAGAATCAAATTGGTAGCTTTTAACAAAAGAGAGAGAAATAGAGTGGCGATAGAGACAGGGTGAAAATGAGGAAGGAGTAGGATAAGAAGAATTAAATTGGTAGCGTTTAATAAAAGAGAGAAAAACGGAGGAGGGAAGAGAGAGGGCGAGATTGAGAAAGGAGTAGGATAAGAAGAATCAAATTGGTAGCTTTTAACAAAAGGGAGAGAAATAGAGTGGCGATAGAGACAGGGTGAAAATGAGGAAGGAGTAGGATCACAAGAATCAAATTGGTAGCTTTTAACAAAAGAGAGAGAAATAGAGTGGCGATAGAGACAGGGTGAAAATGAGGAAGGAGTAGGATAAGAAGAATTAAATTGGTAGCGTTTAATAAAAGGGAGAAAAACGGAGGAGGGAAGAGAGAGGGCGAGATTGAGAAAGGAGTAGGATAAGAAGAATCAAATTGGTAGCTTTTAACAAAAGGGAGAGAAATAGAGTGGCGATAGAGACAGGGTGAAAATGAGGAAGGAGTAGGATCACAAGAATCAAATTGGTAGCTTTTAACAAAAGAGAGAGAAATAGAGTGGCGATAGAGACAGGGTGAAAATGAGGAAGGAGTAGGATAAGAAGAATTAAATTGGTAGCGTTTAATAAAAGAGAGAAAAACGGAGGAGGGAAGAGAGAGGGCGAGATTGAGAAAGGAGTAGGATAAGAAGAATCAAATTGGTAGCTTTTAACAAAAGGGAGAGAAATAGAGTGGCGATAGAGACAGGGTGAAAATGAGGAAGGAGTAGGATAAGAAGAATTAAATTGGTAGCGTTTAATAAAAGGCAGAAAAACGGAGGAGGGAAGAGAGAGGGCGAGATTGAGAAAGGAGTAGGATAAGAAGAATCAAATTGGTAGCTTTTAACAAAAGGGAGAGAAATAGAGTGGCGATAGAGACAGGGTGAAAATGAGGAAGGAGTAGGATAAGAAGAATCAAATTGGTAGCTTTTAACAAAAGGGAGAGAAATAGAGTGGCGATAGAGACAGGGTGAAAATGAGGAAGGAGTAGGATAAGAAGAATTAAATTGGTAGCGTTTAATAAAAGGCAGAAAAACGGAGGAGGGAAGAGAGAGGGCGAGATTGAGAAAGGAGTAGGATAAGAAGAATCAAATTGGTAGCTTTTAACAAAAGGGAGAGAAATAGAGTGGCGATAGAGACAGGGTGAAAATGAGGAAGGAGTAGGATAAGAAGAATCAAATTGGTAGCTTTTAACAAAAGGGAGAGAAATAGAGTGGCGATAGAGACAGGGTGAAAATGAGGAAGGAGTAGGATAAGAAGAATTAAATTGGTAGCGTTTAATAAAAGGGAGAAAAACGGAGGAGGGAAGAGAGAGGGCGAGATTGAGAAAGGAGTAGGATAAGAAGAATCAAATTGGTAGCTTTTAACAAAAGAGAGAGAAATAGAGTGGCGATAGAGACAGGGTGAAAATGAGGAAGGAGTAGGATAAGAAGAATTAAATTGGTAGCGTTTAATAAAAGGCAGAAAAACGGAGGAGGGAAGAGAGAGGGCGAGATTGAGAAAGGAGTAGGATAAGAAGAATCAAATTGGTAGCTTTTAACAAAAGGGAGAGAAATAGAGTGGCGATAGAGACAGGGTGAAAATGAGGAAGGAGTAGGATAAGAAGAATCAAATTGGTAGCTTTTAACAAAAGGGAGAGAAATAGAGTGGCGATAGAGACAGGGTGAAAATGAGGAAGGAGTAGGATAAGAAGAATTAAATTGGTAGCGTTTAATAAAAGGGAGAAAAACGGAGGAGGGAAGAGAGAGGGCGAGATTGAGAAAGGAGTAGGATAAGAAGAATCAAATTGGTAGCTTTTAACAAAAGGGAGAGAAATAGAGTGGCGATAGAGACAGGGTGAAAATGAGGAAGGAGTAGGATCACAAGAATCAAATTGGTAGCTTTTAACAAAAGAGAGAGAAATAGAGTGGCGATAGAGACAGGGTGAAAATGAGGAAGGAGTAGGATAAGAAGAATTAAATTGGTAGCGTTTAATAAAAGAGAGAAAAACGGAGGAGGGAAGAGAGAGGGCGAGATTGAGAAAGGAGTAGGATAAGAAGAATCAAATTGGTAGCTTTTAACAAAAGGGAGAGAAATAGAGTGGCGATAGAGACAGGGTGAAAATGAGGAAGGAGTAGGATCACAAGAATCAAATTGGTAGCTTTTAACAAAAGAGAGAGAAATAGAGTGGCGATAGAGACAGGGTGAAAATGAGGAAGGAGTAGGATAAGAAGAATTAAATTGGTAGCGTTTAATAAAAGGGAGAAAAACGGAGGAGGGAAGAGAGAGGGCGAGATTGAGAAAGGAGTAGGATAAGAAGAATCAAATTGGTAGCTTTTAACAAAAGGGAGAGAAATAGAGTGGCGATAGAGACAGGGTGAAAATGAGGAAGGAGTAGGATCACAAGAATCAAATTGGTAGCTTTTAACAAAAGAGAGAGAAATAGAGTGGCGATAGAGACAGGGTGAAAATGAGGAAGGAGTAGGATAAGAAGAATTAAATTGGTAGCGTTTAATAAAAGAGAGAAAAACGGAGGAGGGAAGAGAGAGGGCGAGATTGAGAAAGGAGTAGGATAAGAAGAATCAAATTGGTAGCTTTTAACAAAAGGGAGAGAAATAGAGTGGCGATAGAGACAGGGTGAAAATGAGGAAGGAGTAGGATCACAAGAATCAAATTGGTAGCTTTTAACAAAAGAGAGAGAAATAGAGTGGCGATAGAGACAGGGTGAAAATGAGGAAGGAGTAGGATAAGAAGAATTAAATTGGTAGCGTTTAATAAAAGGGAGAAAAACGGAGGAGGGAAGAGAGAGGGCGAGATTGAGAAAGGAGTAGGATAAGAAGAATCAAATTGGTAGCTTTTAACAAAAGGGAGAGAAATAGAGTGGCGATAGAGACAGGGTGAAAATGAGGAAGGAGTAGGATAAGAAGAATCAAATTGGTAGCTTTTAACAAAAGGGAGAGAAATAGAGTGGCGATAGAGACAGGGTGAAAATGAGGAAGGAGTAGGATCACAAGAATCAAATTGGTAGCTTTTAACAAAAGAGAGAGAAATAGAGTGGCGATAGAGACAGGGTGAAAATGAGGAAGGAGTAGGATAAGAAGAATTAAATTGGTAGCGTTTAATAAAAGAGAGAAAAACGGAGGAGGGAAGAGAGAGGGCGAGATTGAGAAAGGAGTAGGATAAGAAGAATCAAATTGGTAGCTTTTAACAAAAGGGAGAGAAATAGAGTGGCGATAGAGACAGGGTGAAAATGAGGAAGGAGTAGGATCACAAGAATCAAATTGGTAGCTTTTAACAAAAGAGAGAGAAATAGAGTGGCGATAGAGACAGGGTGAAAATGAGGAAGGAGTAGGATAAGAAGAATTAAATTGGTAGCGTTTAATAAAAGAGAGAAAAACGGAGGAGGGAAGAGAGAGGGCGAGATTGAGAAAGGAGTAGGATAAGAAGAATCAAATTGGTAGCTTTTAACAAAAGAGAGAGAAATAGAGTGGCGATAGAGACAGGGTGAAAATGAGGAAGGAGTAGGATAAGAAGAATTAAATTGGTAGCGTTTAATAAAAGGGAGAAAAACGGAGGAGGGAAGAGAGAGGGCGAGATTGAGAAAGGAGTAGGATAAGAAGAATCAAATTGGTAGCTTTTAACAAAAGGGAGAGAAATAGAGTGGCGATAGAGACAGGGTGAAAATGAGGAAGGAGTAGGATAAGAAGAATCAAATTGGTAGCTTTTAACAAAAGGGAGAGAAATAGAGTGGCGATAGAGACAGGGTGAAAATGAGGAAGGAGTAGGATCACAAGAATCAAATTGGTAGCTTTTAACAAAAGAGAGAGAAATAGAGTGGCGATAGAGACAGGGTGAAAATGAGGAAGGAGTAGGATAAGAAGAATTAAATTGGTAGCGTTTAATAAAAGGGAGAAAAACGGAGGAGGGAAGAGAGAGGGCGAGATTGAGAAAGGAGTAGGATAAGAAGAATCAAATTGGTAGCTTTTAACAAAAGGGAGAGAAATAGAGTGGCGATAGAGACAGGGTGAAAATGAGGAAGGAGTAGGATAAGAAGAATCAAATTGGTAGCTTTTAACAAAAGGGAGAGAAATAGAGTGGCGATAGAGACAGGGTGAAAATGAGGAAGGAGTAGGATCACAAGAATCAAATTGGTAGCTTTTAACAAAAGAGAGAGAAATAGAGTGGCGATAGAGACAGGGTGAAAATGAGGAAGGAGTAGGATAAGAAGAATTAAATTGGTAGCGTTTAATAAAAGAGAGAAAAACGGAGGAGGGAAGAGAGAGGGCGAGATTGAGAAAGGAGTAGGATAAGAAGAATCAAATTGGTAGCTTTTAACAAAAGAGAGAGAAATAGAGTGGCGATAGAGACAGGGTGAAAATGAGGAAGGAGTAGGATCACAAGAATCAAATTGGTAGCTTTTAACAAAAGAGAGAGAAATAGAGTGGCGATAGAGACAGGGTGAAAATGAGGAAGGAGTAGGATCACAAGAATCAAATTGGTAGCTTTTAACAAAAGAGAGAGAAATAGAGTGGCGATAGAGACAGGGTGAAAATGAGGAAGGAGTAGGATAAGAAGAATTAAATTGGTAGCGTTTAATAAAAGAGAGAAAAACGGAGGAGGGAAGAGAGAGGGCGAGATTGAGAAAGGAGTAGGATAAGAAGAATCAAATTTGTAGCTTTTAACAAAAGGGAGAGAAATAGAGTGGCGATAGAGACAGGGTGAAAATGAGGAAGGAGTAGGATAAGAAGAATCAAATTGGTAGCTTTTAACAAAAGGGAGAGAAATAGAGTGGCGATAGAGACAGGGTGAAAATGAGGAAGGAGTAGGATCACAAGAATCAAATTGGTAGCTTTTAACAAAAGAGAGAGAAATAGAGTGGCGATAGAGACAGGGTGAAAATGAGGAAGGAGTAGGATAAGAAGAATCAAATTGGTAGCTTTTAACAAAAGGGAGAGAAATAGAGTGGCGATAGAGACAGGGTGAAAATGAGGAAGGAGTAGGATCACAAGAATCAAATTGGTAGCTTTTAACAAAAGAGAGAGAAATAGAGTGGCGATAGAGACAGGGTGAAAATGAGGAAGGAGTAGGATAAGAAGAATCAAATTGGTAGCTTTTAACAAAAGGGAGAGAAATAGAGTGGCGATAGAGACAGGGTGAAAATGAGGAAGGAGTAGGATCACAAGAATCAAATTGGTAGCTTTTAACAAAAGAGAGAGAAATAGAGTGGCGATAGAGACAGGGTGAAAATGAGGAAGGAGTAGGATAAGAAGAATTAAATTGGTAGCGTTTAATAAAAGAGAGAAAAACGGAGGAGGGAAGAGAGAGGGCGAGATTGAGAAAGGAGTAGGATAAGAAGAATCAAATTGGTAGCTTTTAACAAAAGAGAGAGAAATAGAGTGGCGATAGAGACAGGGTGAAAATGAGGAAGGAGTAGGATCACAAGAATCAAATTGGTAGCTTTTAACAAAAGAGAGAGAAATAGAGTGGCGATAGAGACAGGGTGAAAATGAGGAAGGAGTAGGATCACAAGAATCAAATTGGTAGCTTTTAACAAAAGGGAGAGAAATAGAGTGGCGATAGAGACAGGGTGAAAATGAGGAAGGAGTAGGATAAGAAGAATCAAATTGGTAGCTTTTAACAAAAGGGAGAGAAATAGAGTGGCGATAGAGACAGGGTGAAAATGAGGAAGGAGTAGGATCACAAGAATCAAATTGGTAGCTTTTAACAAAAGAGAGAGAAATAGAGTGGCGATAGAGACAGGGTGAAAATGAGGAAGGAGTAGGATAAGAAGAATTAAATTGGTAGCGTTTAATAAAAGGCAGAAAAACGGAGGAGGGAAGAGAGAGGGCGAGATTGAGAAAGGAGTAGGATAAGAAGAATCAAATTGGTAGCTTTTAACAAAAGGGAGAGAAATAGAGTGGCGATAGAGACAGGGTGAAAATGAGGAAGGAGTAGGATAAGAAGAATCAAATTGGTAGCTTTTAACAAAAGGGAGAGAAATAGAGTGGCGATAGAGACAGGGTGAAAATGAGGAAGGAGTAGGATAAGAAGAATTAAATTGGTAGCGTTTAATAAAAGAGAGAAAAACGGAGGAGGGAAGAGAGAGGGCGAGATTGAGAAAGGAGTAGGATAAGAAGAATCAAATTGGTAGCTTTTAACAAAAGGGAGAGAAATAGAGTGGCGATAGAGACAGGGTGAAAATGAGGAAGGAGTAGGATAAGAAGAATCAAATTGGTAGCTTTTAACAAAAGGGAGAGAAATAGAGTGGCGATAGAGACAGGGTGAAAATGAGGAAGGAGTAGGATCACAAGAATCAAATTGGTAGCTTTTAACAAAAGAGAGAGAAATAGAGTGGCGATAGAGACAGGGTGAAAATGAGGAAGGAGTAGGATAAGAAGAATTAAATTGGTAGCGTTTAATAAAAGAGAGAAAAACGGAGGAGGGAAGAGAGAGGGCGAGATTGAGAAAGGAGTAGGATAAGAAGAATCAAATTGGTAGCTTTTAACAAAAGGGAGAGAAATAGAGTGGCGATAGAGACAGGGTGAAAATGAGGAAGGAGTAGGATAAGAAGAATCAAATTGGTAGCTTTTAACAAAAGGGAGAGAAATAGAGTGGCGATAGAGACAGGGTGAAAATGAGGAAGGAGTAGGATCACAAGAATCAAATTGGTAGCTTTTAACAAAAGGGAGAGAAATAGAGTGGCGATAGAGACAGGGTGAAAATGAGGAAGGAGTAGGATAAGAAGAATCAAATTGGTAGCTTTTAACAAAAGGGAGAGAAATAGAGTGGCGATAGAGACAGGGTGAAAATGAGGAAGGAGTAGGATCACAAGAATCAAATTGGTAGCTTTTAACAAAAGAGAGAGAAATAGAGTGGCGATAGAGACAGGGTGAAAATGAGGAAGGAGTAGGATAAGAAGAATTAAATTGGTAGCGTTTAATAAAAGGGAGAAAAACGGAGGAGGGAAGAGAGAGGGCGAGATTGAGAAAGGAGTAGGATAAGAAGAATCAAATTGGTAGCTTTTAACAAAAGGGAGAGAAATAGAGTGGCGATAGAGACAGGGTGAAAATGAGGAAGGAGTAGGATAAGAAGAATCAAATTGGTAGCTTTTAACAAAAGGGAGAGAAATAGAGTGGCGATAGAGACAGGGTGAAAATGAGGAAGGAGTAGGATAAGAAGAATTAAATTGGTAGCGTTTAATAAAAGGGAGAAAAACGGAGGAGGGAAGAGAGAGGGCGAGATTGAGAAAGGAGTAGGATAAGAAGAATCAAATTGGTAGCTTTTAACAAAAGAGAGAGAAATAGAGTGGCGATAGAGACAGGGTGAAAATGAGGAAGGAGTAGGATAAGAAGAATTAAATTGGTAGCGTTTAATAAAAGGCAGAAAAACGGAGGAGGGAAGAGAGAGGGCGAGATTGAGAAAGGAGTAGGATAAGAAGAATCAAATTGGTAGCTTTTAACAAAAGGGAGAGAAATAGAGTGGCGATAGAGACAGGGTGAAAATGAGGAAGGAGTAGGATAAGAAGAATCAAATTGGTAGCTTTTAACAAAAGGGAGAGAAATAGAGTGGCGATAGAGACAGGGTGAAAATGAGGAAGGAGTAGGATAAGAAGAATTAAATTGGTAGCGTTTAATAAAAGGGAGAAAAACGGAGGAGGGAAGAGAGAGGGCGAGATTGAGAAAGGAGTAGGATAAGAAGAATCAAATTGGTAGCTTTTAACAAAAGGGAGAGAAATAGAGTGGCGATAGAGACAGGGTGAAAATGAGGAAGGAGTAGGATCACAAGAATCAAATTGGTAGCTTTTAACAAAAGAGAGAGAAATAGAGTGGCGATAGAGACAGGGTGAAAATGAGGAAGGAGTAGGATAAGAAGAATTAAATTGGTAGCGTTTAATAAAAGAGAGAAAAACGGAGGAGGGAAGAGAGAGGGCGAGATTGAGAAAGGAGTAGGATAAGAAGAATCAAATTGGTAGCTTTTAACAAAAGGGAGAGAAATAGAGTGGCGATAGAGACAGGGTGAAAATGAGGAAGGAGTAGGATCACAAGAATCAAATTGGTAGCTTTTAACAAAAGAGAGAGAAATAGAGTGGCGATAGAGACAGGGTGAAAATGAGGAAGGAGTAGGATAAGAAGAATTAAATTGGTAGCGTTTAATAAAAGGGAGAAAAACGGAGGAGGGAAGAGAGAGGGCGAGATTGAGAAAGGAGTAGGATAAGAAGAATCAAATTGGTAGCTTTTAACAAAAGGGAGAGAAATAGAGTGGCGATAGAGACAGGGTGAAAATGAGGAAGGAGTAGGATCACAAGAATCAAATTGGTAGCTTTTAACAAAAGAGAGAGAAATAGAGTGGCGATAGAGACAGGGTGAAAATGAGGAAGGAGTAGGATAAGAAGAATTAAATTGGTAGCGTTTAATAAAAGAGAGAAAAACGGAGGAGGGAAGAGAGAGGGCGAGATTGAGAAAGGAGTAGGATAAGAAGAATCAAATTGGTAGCTTTTAACAAAAGGGAGAGAAATAGAGTGGCGATAGAGACAGGGTGAAAATGAGGAAGGAGTAGGATCACAAGAATCAAATTGGTAGCTTTTAACAAAAGAGAGAGAAATAGAGTGGCGATAGAGACAGGGTGAAAATGAGGAAGGAGTAGGATAAGAAGAATTAAATTGGTAGCGTTTAATAAAAGGGAGAAAAACGGAGGAGGGAAGAGAGAGGGCGAGATTGAGAAAGGAGTAGGATAAGAAGAATCAAATTGGTAGCTTTTAACAAAAGGGAGAGAAATAGAGTGGCGATAGAGACAGGGTGAAAATGAGGAAGGAGTAGGATAAGAAGAATCAAATTGGTAGCTTTTAACAAAAGGGAGAGAAATAGAGTGGCGATAGAGACAGGGTGAAAATGAGGAAGGAGTAGGATCACAAGAATCAAATTGGTAGCTTTTAACAAAAGAGAGAGAAATAGAGTGGCGATAGAGACAGGGTGAAAATGAGGAAGGAGTAGGATAAGAAGAATTAAATTGGTAGCGTTTAATAAAAGAGAGAAAAACGGAGGAGGGAAGAGAGAGGGCGAGATTGAGAAAGGAGTAGGATAAGAAGAATCAAATTGGTAGCTTTTAACAAAAGGGAGAGAAATAGAGTGGCGATAGAGACAGGGTGAAAATGAGGAAGGAGTAGGATCACAAGAATCAAATTGGTAGCTTTTAACAAAAGAGAGAGAAATAGAGTGGCGATAGAGACAGGGTGAAAATGAGGAAGGAGTAGGATAAGAAGAATTAAATTGGTAGCGTTTAATAAAAGAGAGAAAAACGGAGGAGGGAAGAGAGAGGGCGAGATTGAGAAAGGAGTAGGATAAGAAGAATCAAATTGGTAGCTTTTAACAAAAGAGAGAGAAATAGAGTGGCGATAGAGACAGGGTGAAAATGAGGAAGGAGTAGGATAAGAAGAATTAAATTGGTAGCGTTTAATAAAAGGGAGAAAAACGGAGGAGGGAAGAGAGAGGGCGAGATTGAGAAAGGAGTAGGATAAGAAGAATCAAATTGGTAGCTTTTAACAAAAGGGAGAGAAATAGAGTGGCGATAGAGACAGGGTGAAAATGAGGAAGGAGTAGGATAAGAAGAATCAAATTGGTAGCTTTTAACAAAAGGGAGAGAAATAGAGTGGCGATAGAGACAGGGTGAAAATGAGGAAGGAGTAGGATCACAAGAATCAAATTGGTAGCTTTTAACAAAAGAGAGAGAAATAGAGTGGCGATAGAGACAGGGTGAAAATGAGGAAGGAGTAGGATAAGAAGAATTAAATTGGTAGCGTTTAATAAAAGGGAGAAAAACGGAGGAGGGAAGAGAGAGGGCGAGATTGAGAAAGGAGTAGGATAAGAAGAATCAAATTGGTAGCTTTTAACAAAAGGGAGAGAAATAGAGTGGCGATAGAGACAGGGTGAAAATGAGGAAGGAGTAGGATAAGAAGAATCAAATTGGTAGCTTTTAACAAAAGGGAGAGAAATAGAGTGGCGATAGAGACAGGGTGAAAATGAGGAAGGAGTAGGATCACAAGAATCAAATTGGTAGCTTTTAACAAAAGAGAGAGAAATAGAGTGGCGATAGAGACAGGGTGAAAATGAGGAAGGAGTAGGATAAGAAGAATTAAATTGGTAGCGTTTAATAAAAGAGAGAAAAACGGAGGAGGGAAGAGAGAGGGCGAGATTGAGAAAGGAGTAGGATAAGAAGAATCAAATTGGTAGCTTTTAACAAAAGAGAGAGAAATAGAGTGGCGATAGAGACAGGGTGAAAATGAGGAAGGAGTAGGATCACAAGAATCAAATTGGTAGCTTTTAACAAAAGAGAGAGAAATAGAGTGGCGATAGAGACAGGGTGAAAATGAGGAAGGAGTAGGATCACAAGAATCAAATTGGTAGCTTTTAACAAAAGAGAGAGAAATAGAGTGGCGATAGAGACAGGGTGAAAATGAGGAAGGAGTAGGATAAGAAGAATTAAATTGGTAGCGTTTAATAAAAGAGAGAAAAACGGAGGAGGGAAGAGAGAGGGCGAGATTGAGAAAGGAGTAGGATAAGAAGAATCAAATTTGTAGCTTTTAACAAAAGGGAGAGAAATAGAGTGGCGATAGAGACAGGGTGAAAATGAGGAAGGAGTAGGATAAGAAGAATCAAATTGGTAGCTTTTAACAAAAGGGAGAGAAATAGAGTGGCGATAGAGACAGGGTGAAAATGAGGAAGGAGTAGGATCACAAGAATCAAATTGGTAGCTTTTAACAAAAGAGAGAGAAATAGAGTGGCGATAGAGACAGGGTGAAAATGAGGAAGGAGTAGGATAAGAAGAATCAAATTGGTAGCTTTTAACAAAAGGGAGAGAAATAGAGTGGCGATAGAGACAGGGTGAAAATGAGGAAGGAGTAGGATCACAAGAATCAAATTGGTAGCTTTTAACAAAAGAGAGAGAAATAGAGTGGCGATAGAGACAGGGTGAAAATGAGGAAGGAGTAGGATAAGAAGAATCAAATTGGTAGCTTTTAACAAAAGGGAGAGAAATAGAGTGGCGATAGAGACAGGGTGAAAATGAGGAAGGAGTAGGATCACAAGAATCAAATTGGTAGCTTTTAACAAAAGAGAGAGAAATAGAGTGGCGATAGAGACAGGGTGAAAATGAGGAAGGAGTAGGATAAGAAGAATTAAATTGGTAGCGTTTAATAAAAGAGAGAAAAACGGAGGAGGGAAGAGAGAGGGCGAGATTGAGAAAGGAGTAGGATAAGAAGAATCAAATTGGTAGCTTTTAACAAAAGAGAGAGAAATAGAGTGGCGATAGAGACAGGGTGAAAATGAGGAAGGAGTAGGATCACAAGAATCAAATTGGTAGCTTTTAACAAAAGAGAGAGAAATAGAGTGGCGATAGAGACAGGGTGAAAATGAGGAAGGAGTAGGATCACAAGAATCAAATTGGTAGCTTTTAACAAAAGGGAGAGAAATAGAGTGGCGATAGAGACAGGGTGAAAATGAGGAAGGAGTAGGATAAGAAGAATCAAATTGGTAGCTTTTAACAAAAGGGAGAGAAATAGAGTGGCGATAGAGACAGGGTGAAAATGAGGAAGGAGTAGGATCACAAGAATCAAATTGGTAGCTTTTAACAAAAGAGAGAGAAATAGAGTGGCGATAGAGACAGGGTGAAAATGAGGAAGGAGTAGGATAAGAAGAATTAAATTGGTAGCGTTTAATAAAAGGCAGAAAAACGGAGGAGGGAAGAGAGAGGGCGAGATTGAGAAAGGAGTAGGATAAGAAGAATCAAATTGGTAGCTTTTAACAAAAGGGAGAGAAATAGAGTGGCGATAGAGACAGGGTGAAAATGAGGAAGGAGTAGGATAAGAAGAATCAAATTGGTAGCTTTTAACAAAAGGGAGAGAAATAGAGTGGCGATAGAGACAGGGTGAAAATGAGGAAGGAGTAGGATAAGAAGAATTAAATTGGTAGCGTTTAATAAAAGAGAGAAAAACGGAGGAGGGAAGAGAGAGGGCGAGATTGAGAAAGGAGTAGGATAAGAAGAATCAAATTGGTAGCTTTTAACAAAAGGGAGAGAAATAGAGTGGCGATAGAGACAGGGTGAAAATGAGGAAGGAGTAGGATAAGAAGAATCAAATTGGTAGCTTTTAACAAAAGGGAGAGAAATAGAGTGGCGATAGAGACAGGGTGAAAATGAGGAAGGAGTAGGATCACAAGAATCAAATTGGTAGCTTTTAACAAAAGAGAGAGAAATAGAGTGGCGATAGAGACAGGGTGAAAATGAGGAAGGAGTAGGATAAGAAGAATTAAATTGGTAGCGTTTAATAAAAGAGAGAAAAACGGAGGAGGGAAGAGAGAGGGCGAGATTGAGAAAGGAGTAGGATAAGAAGAATCAAATTGGTAGCTTTTAACAAAAGG
This sequence comes from Acanthosepion esculentum, assembly GCA_964036315.1. Classification (NCBI taxonomy): domain Eukaryota; kingdom Metazoa; phylum Mollusca; class Cephalopoda; order Sepiida; family Sepiidae; genus Acanthosepion; species Acanthosepion esculentum. The sequence goes on along the minus strand of OZ038508.1, from coordinate 78,992,665 downwards.
GAGAGAAATAGAGTGGCGATAGAGACAGGGTGAAAATGAGGAAGGAGTAGGATAAGAAGAATCAAATTGGTAGCTTTTAACAAAAGGGAGAGAAATAGAGTGGCGATAGAGACAGGGTGAAAATGAGGAAGGAGTAGGATCACAAGAATCAAATTGGTAGCTTTTAACAAAAGGGAGAGAAATAGAGTGGCGATAGAGACAGGGTGAAAATGAGGAAGGAGTAGGATAAGAAGAATCAAATTGGTAGCTTTTAACAAAAGGGAGAGAAATAGAGTGGCGATAGAGACAGGGTGAAAATGAGGAAGGAGTAGGATCACAAGAATCAAATTGGTAGCTTTTAACAAAAGAGAGAGAAATAGAGTGGCGATAGAGACAGGGTGAAAATGAGGAAGGAGTAGGATAAGAAGAATTAAATTGGTAGCGTTTAATAAAAGGGAGAAAAACGGAGGAGGGAAGAGAGAGGGCGAGATTGAGAAAGGAGTAGGATAAGAAGAATCAAATTGGTAGCTTTTAACAAAAGGGAGAGAAATAGAGTGGCGATAGAGACAGGGTGAAAATGAGGAAGGAGTAGGATCACAAGAATCAAATTGGTAGCTTTTAACAAAAGAGAGAGAAATAGAGTGGCGATAGAGACAGGGTGAAAATGAGGAAGGAGTAGGATAAGAAGAATTAAATTGGTAGCGTTTAATAAAAGAGAGAAAAACGGAGGAGGGAAGAGAGAGGGCGAGATTGAGAAAGGAGTAGGATAAGAAGAATCAAATTGGTAGCTTTTAACAAAAGAGAGAGAAATAGAGTGGCGATAGAGACAGGGTGAAAATGAGGAAGGAGTAGGATAAGAAGAATCAAATTGGTAGCTTTTAACAAAAGGGAGAGAAATAGAGTGGCGATAGAGACAGGGTGAAAATGAGGAAGGAGTAGGATCACAAGAATCAAATTGGTAGCTTTTAACAAAAGAGAGAGAAATAGAGTGGCGATAGAGACAGGGTGAAAATGAGGAAGGAGTAGGATAAGAAGAATTAAATTGGTAGCGTTTAATAAAAGAGAGAAAAACGGAGGAGGGAAGAGAGAGGGCGAGATTGAGAAAGGAGTAGGATAAGAAGAATCAAATTGGTAGCTTTTAACAAAAGGGAGAGAAATAGAGTGGCGATAGAGACAGGGTGAAAATGAGGAAGGAGTAGGATAAGAAGAATTAAATTGGTAGCGTTTAATAAAAGAGAGAAAAACGGAGGAGGGAAGAGAGAGGGCGAGATTGAGAAAGGAGTAGGATAAGAAGAATCAAATTGGTAGCTTTTAACAAAAGGGAGAGAAATAGAGTGGCGATAGAGACAGGGTGAAAATGAGGAAGGAGTAGGATAAGAAGAATCAAATTGGTAGCGTTTAATAAAAGAGAGAAAAACGGAGGAGGGAAGAGAGAGGGCGAGATTGAGAAAGGAGTAGGATAAGAAGAATCAAATTGGTAGCTTTTAACAAAAGGGAGAGAAATAGAGTGGCGATAGAGACAGGGTGAAAATGAGGAAGGAGTAGGATCACAAGAATCAAATTGGTAGCTTTTAACAAAAGAGAGAAAAATAGAGTGGCGATAGAGACAGGGTGAAAATGAGGAAGGAGTAGGATAAGAAGAATTAAATTGGTAGCGTTTAATAAAAGAGAGAAAAACGGAGGAGGGAAGAGAGAGGGCGAGATTGAGAAAGGAGTAGGATAAGAAGAATCAAATTGGTAGCTTTTAACAAAAGGGAGAGAAATAGAGTGGCGATAGAGACAGGGTGAAAATGAGGAAGGAGTAGGATAAGAAGAATCAAATTGGTAGCGTTTAATAAAAGAGAGAAAAACGGAGGAGGGAAGAGAGAGGGCGAGATTGAGAAAGGAGTAGGATAAGAAGAATCAAATTGGTAGCTTTTAACAAAAGGGAGAGAAATAGAGTGGCGATAGAGACAGGGTGAAAATGAGGAAGGAGTAGGATCACAAGAATCAAATTGGTAGCTTTTAACAAAAGAGAGAGAAATAGAGTGGCGATAGAGACAGGGTGAAAATGAGGAAGGAGTAGGATAAGAAGAATTAAATTGGTAGCGTTTAATAAAAGAGAGAAAAACGGAGGAGGGAAGAGAGAGGGCGAGATTGAGAAAGGAATAGCATAAGAAGAATCAAATTGGTAGCTTTTAACAAAAGAGAGAGAAATAGAGTGGCGATAGAGACAGGGTGAAAATGAGGAAGGAGTAGGATAAGAAGAATCAAATTGGTAGCGTTTAATAAAAGAGAGAAAAACGGAGGAGGGAAGAGAGAGGGCGAGATTGAGAAAGGAGTAGGATAAGAAGAATCAAATTGGTAGCTTTTAACAAAAGAGAGAGAAATAGAGTGGCGATAGAGACAGGGTGAAAATGAGGAAGGAGTAGGATAAGAAGAATCAAATTGGTAGCTTTTAACAAAAGGGAGAGAAATAGAGTGGCGATAGAGACAGGGTGAAAATGAGGAAGGAGTAGGATAAGAAGAATTAAATTGGTAGCGTTTAATAAAAGAGAGAAAAACGGAGGAGGGAAGAGAGAGGGCGAGATTGAGAAAGGAGTAGGATAAGAAGAATCAAATTGGTAGCTTTTAACAAAAGGGAGAGAAATAGAGTGGCGATAGAGACAGGGTGAAAATGAGGAAGGAGTAGGATAAGAAGAATTAAATTGGTAGCGTTTAATAAAAGAGAGAAAAACGGAGGAGGGAAGAGAGAGGGCGAGATTGAGAAAGGAGTAGGATAAGAAGAATCAAATTGGTAGCTTTTAACAAAAGGGAGAGAAATAGAGTGGCGATAGAGACAGGGTGAAAATGAGGAAGGAGTAGGATAAGAAGAATCAAATTGGTAGCTTTTAACAAAAGAGAGAGAAATAGAGTGGCGATAGAGACAGGGTGAAAATGAGGAAGGAGTAGGATAAGAAGAATTAAATTGGTAGCGTTTAATAAAAGAGAGAAAAACGGAGGAGGGAAGAGAGAGGGCGAGATTGAGAAAGGAGTAGGATAAGAAGAATCAAATTGGTAGCTTTTAACAAAAGGGAGAGAAATAGAGTGGCGATAGAGACAGGGTGAAAATGAGGAAGGAGTAGGATCACAAGAATCAAATTGGTAGCTTTTAACAAAAGAGAGAGAAATAGAGTGGCGATAGAGACAGGGTGAAAATGAGGAAGGAGTAGGATAAGAAGAATTAAATTGGTAGCGTTTAATAAAAGAGAGAAAAACGGAGGAGGGAAGAGAGAGGGCGAGATTGAGAAAGGAATAGCATAAGAAGAATCAAATTGGTAGCTTTTAACAAAAGAGAGAGAAATAGAGTGGCGATAGAGACAGGGTGAAAATGAGGAAGGAGTAGGATAAGAAGAATCAAATTGGTAGCGTTTAATAAAAGAGAGAAAAACGGAGGAGGGAAGAGAGAGGGCGAGATTGAGAAAGGAGTAGGATAAGAAGAATCAAATTGGTAGCTTTTAACAAAAGAGAGAGAAATAGAGTGGCGATAGAGACAGGGTGAAAATGAGGAAGGAGTAGGATAAGAAGAATCAAATTGGTAGCTTTTAACAAAAGGGAGAGAAATAGAGTGGCGATAGAGACAGGGTGAAAATGAGGAAGGAGTAGGATCACAAGAATCAAATTGGTAGCTTTTAACAAAAGAGAGAGAAATAGAGTGGCGATAGAGACAGGGTGAAAATGAGGAAGGAGTAGGATAAGAAGAATTAAATTGGTAGCGTTTAATAAAAGAGAGAAAAACGGAGGAGGGAAGAGAGAGGGCGAGATTGAGAAAGGAGTAGGATAAGAAGAATCAAATTGGTAGCTTTTAACAAAAGGGAGAGAAATAGAGTGGCGATAGAGACAGGGTGAAAATGAGGAAGGAGTAGGATAAGAAGAATCAAATTGGTAGCGTTTAATAAAAGAGAGAAAAACGGAGGAGGGAAGAGAGAGGGCGAGATTGAGAAAGGAGTAGGATAAGAAGAATCAAATTGGTAGCTTTTAACAAAAGGGAGAGAAATAGAGTGGCGATAGAGACAGGGTGAAAATGAGGAAGGAGTAGGATAAGAAGAATTAAATTGGTAGCGTTTAATAAAAGAGAGAAAAACGGAGGAGGGAAGAGAGAGGGCGAGATTGAGAAAGGAGTAGGATAAGAAGAATCAAATTGGTAGCTTTTAACAAAAGGGAGAGAAATAGAGTGGCGATAGAGACAGGGTGAAAATGAGGAAGGAGTAGGATCACAAGAATCAAATTGGTAGCTTTTAACAAAAGAGAGAGAAATAGAGTGGCGATAGAGACAGGGTGAAAATGAGGAAGGAGTAGGATAAGAAGAATTAAATTGGTAGCGTTTAATAAAAGAGAGAAAAACGGAGGAGGGAAGAGAGAGGGCGAGATTGAGAAAGGAATAGCATAAGAAGAATCAAATTGGTAGCTTTTAACAAAAGGGAGAGAAATAGAGTGGCGATAGAGACAGGGTGAAAATGAGGAAGGAGTAGGATAAGAAGAATCAAATTGGTAGCTTTTAACAAAAGGGAGAGAAATAGAGTGGCGATAGAGACAGGGTGAAAATGAGGAAGGAGTAGGATCACAAGAATCAAATTGGTAGCTTTTAACAAAAGAGAGAGAAATAGAGTGGCGATAGAGACAGGGTGAAAATGAGGAAGGAGTAGGATAAGAAGAATTAAATTGGTAGCGTTTAATAAAAGAGAGAAAAACGGAGGAGGGAAGAGAGAGGGCGAGATTGAGAAAGGAATAGCATAAGAAGAATCAAATTGGTAGCTTTTAACAAAAGAGAGAGAAATAGAGTGGCGATAGAGACAGGGTGAAAATGAGGAAGGAGTAGGATAAGAAGAATTAAATTGGTAGCGTTTAATAAAAGGGAGAAAAACGGAGGAGGGAAGAGAGAGGGCGAGATTGAGAAAGGAGTAGGATAAGAAGAATCAAATTGGTAGCTTTTAACAAAAGGGAGAGAAATAGAGTGGCGATAGAGACAGGGTGAAAATGAGGAAGGAGTAGGATAAGAAGAATTAAATTGGTAGCGTTTAATAAAAGGGAGAAAAACGGAGGAGGGAAGAGAGAGGGCGAGATTGAGAAAGGAGTAGGATAAGAAGAATCAAATTGGTAGCTTTTAACAAAAGGGAGAGAAATAGAGTGGCGATAGAGACAGGGTGAAAATGAGGAAGGAGTAGGATAAGAAGAATTAAATTGGTAGCGTTTAATAAAAGGGAGAAAAACGGAGGAGGGAAGAGAGAGGGCGAGATTGAGAAAGGAGTAGGATAAGAAGAATCAAATTGGTAGCTTTTGACAAAAGAGAGAGAAATAGAGTGGCGATAGAGACAGGGTGAAAATGAGGAAGGAGTAGGATAAGAAGAATTAAATTGGTAGCGTTTAATAAAAGAGAGAAAAACGGAGGAGGGAAGAGAGAGGGCGAGATTGAGAAAGGAATAGCATAAGAAGAATCAAATTGGTAGCTTTTAACAAAAGAGAGAGAAATAGAGTGGCGATAGAGACAGGGTGAAAATGAGGAAGGAGTAGGATAAGAAGAATTAAATTGGTAGCGTTTAATAAAAGGGAGAAAAACGGAGGAGGGAAGAGAGAGGGCGAGATTGAGAAAGGAGTAGGATAAGAAGAATCAAATTGGTAGCTTTTAACAAAAGAGAGAGAAATAGAGTGGCGATAGAGACAGGGTGAAAATGAGGAAGGAGTAGGATAAGAAGAATTAAATTGGTAGCGTTTAATAAAAGGGAGAAAAACGGAGGAGGGAAGAGAGAGGGCGAGATTGAGAAAGGAGTAGGATAAGAAGAATCAAATTGGTAGCTTTTAACAAAAGAGAGAGAAATAGAGTGGCGATAGAGACAGGGTGAAAATGAGGAAGGAGTAGGATAAGAAGAATTAAATTGGTAGCGTTTAATAAAAGGGAGAAAAACGGAGGAGGGAAGAGAGAGGGCGAGATTGAGAAAGGAGTAGGATAAGAAGAATCAAATTGGTAGCTTTTAACAAAAGGGAGAGAAATAGAGTGGCGATAGAGACAGGGTGAAAATGAGGAAGGAGTAGGATAAGAAGAATTAAATTGGTAGCGTTTAATAAAAGGGAGAAAAACGGAGGAGGGAAGAGAGAGGGCGAGATTGAGAAAGGAGTAGGATAAGAAGAATCAAATTGGTAGCTTTTGACAAAAGAGAGAGAAATAGAGTGGCGATAGAGACAGGGTGAAAATGAGGAAGGAGTAGGATAAGAAGAATTAAATTGGTAGCGTTTAATAAAAGAGAGAAAAACGGAGGAGGGAAGAGAGAGGGCGAGATTGAGAAAGGAATAGCATAAGAAGAATCAAATTGGTAGCTTTTGACAAAAGAGAGAGAAATAGAGTGGCGATAGAGACAGGGTGAAAATGAGGAAGGAGTAGGATAAGAAGAATTAAATTGGTAGCGTTTAATAAAAGAGAGAAAAACGGAGGAGGGAAGAGAGAGGGCGAGATTGAGAAAGGAATAGCATAAGAAGAATCAAATTGGTAGCTTTTAACAAAAGAGAGAGAAATAGAGTGGCGATAGAGACAGGGTGAAAATGAGGAAGGAGTAGGATAAGAAGAATTAAATTGGTAGCGTTTAATAAAAGAGAGAAAAACGGAGGAGGGAAGAGAGAGGGCGAGATTGAGAAAGGAGTAGGATAAGAAGAATCAAATTGGTAGCTTTTAACAAAAGGGAGAGAAATAGAGTGGCGATAGAGACAGGGTGAAAATGAGGAAGGAGTAGGATAAGAAGAATCAAATTGGTAGCTTTTAACAAAAGGGAGAGAAATAGAGTGGCGATAGAGACAGGGTGAAAATGACAAAGGAGTAGGATAAGAAGAATCAAATTGGTAGCTTTTAACAAAAGGGAGAGAAATAGAGTGGCGATAGAGACAGGGTGAAAATGAGGAAGGAGTAGGATAAGAAGAATCAAATTGGTAGCTTTTAACAAAAGGGAGAGAAATAGAGTGGCGATAGAGACAGGGTGAAAATGACAAAGGAGTAGGATAAGAAGAATCAAATTGGTAGCTTTTAACAAAAGGGAGAGAAATAGAGTGGCGATAGAGACAGGGTGAAAATGAGGAAGGAGTAGGATCACAAGAATCAAATTGGTAGCTTTTAACAAAAGGGAGAGAAATAGAGTGGCGATAGAGACAGGGTGAAAATGAGGAAGGAGTAGGATAAGAAGAATTAAATTGGTAGCGTTTAATAAAAGAGAGAAAAACGGAGGAGGGAAGAGAGAGGGCGAGATTGAGAAAGGAATAGCATAAGAAGAATCAAATTGGTAGCTTTTAACAAAAGAGAGAGAAATAGAGTGGCGATAGAGACAGGGTGAAAATGAGGAAGGAGTAGGATAAGAAGAATTAAATTGGTAGCGTTTAATAAAAGGGAGAAAAACGGAGGAGGGAAGAGAGAGGGCGAGATTGAGAAAGGAGTAGGATAAGAAGAATCAAATTGGTAGCTTTTAACAAAAGGGAGAGAAATAGAGTGGCGATAGAGACAGGGTGAAAATGAGGAAGGAGTAGGATAAGAAGAATCAAATTGGTAGCTTTTAACAAAAGGGAGAGAAATAGAGTGGCGATAGAGACAGGGTGAAAATGAGGAAGGAGTAGGATCACAAGAATCAAATTGGTAGCTTTTAACAAAAGGGAGAGAAATAGAGTGGCGATAGAGACAGGGTGAAAATGAGGAAGGAGTAGGATCTCAAGAATCAAATTGGTAGCTTTTAACAAAAGAGAGAGAAATAGAGTGGCGATAGAGACAGGGTGAAAATGAGGAAGGAGTAGGATCACAAGAATCAAATTGGTAGCTTTTAACAAAAGGGAGAGAAATAGAGTGGCGATAGAGACAGGGTGAAAATGAGGAAGGAGTAGGATCACAAGAATCAAATTGGTAGCTTTTAACAAAAGGGAGAGAAATAGAGTGGCGATAGAGACAGGGTGAAAATGAGGAAGGAGTAGGATCACAAGAATCAAATTGGTAGCTTTTAACAAAAGGGAGAGAAATAGAGTGGCGATAGAGACAGGGTGAAAATGAGGAAGGAGTAGGATAAGAAGAATCAAATTGGTAGCTTTTAACAAAAGGGAGAGAAATAGAGTGGCGATAGAGACAGGGTGAAAATGAGGAAGGAGTAGGATCACAAGAATCAAATTGGTAGCTTTTAACAAAAGGGAGAGAAATAGAGTGGCGATAGAGACAGGGTGAAAATGAGGAAGGAGTAGGATCACAAGAATCAAATTGGTAGCTTTTAACAAAAGGGAGAGAAATAGAGTGGCGATAGAGACAGGGTGAAAATGAGAAAGGAGTAGGATCACAAGAATCAAATTGGTAGCTTTTAACAAAAGAGAGAGAAATAGAGTGGCGATAGAGACAGGGTGAAAATGAGGAAGGAGTAGGATAAGAAGAATTAAATTGTTAGCGTTTAATAAAAGAGAGAAAAACGGAGGAGGGAAGAGAGAGGGCGAGATTGAGAAAGGAGTAGGATAAGAAGAATCAAATTGGTAGCTTTTAACAAAAGGGAGAGAAATAGTGGCGATAGAGACAGGGTGAAAATGAGGAAGGAGTAGGATCTCAAGAATCAAATTGGTAGCTTTTAACAAAAGAGAGAGAAATAGAGTGGCGATAGAGACAGGGTGAAAATGAGGAAGGAGTAGGATAAGAAGAATTAAATTGGTAGCGTTTAATAAAAGAGAGAAAAACGGAGGAGGGAAGAGAGAGGGCGAGATTGAGAAAGGAGTAGGATAAGAAGAATCAAATTGGTAGCTTTTAACAAAAGGGAGAGAAATAGAGTGGCGATAGAGACAGGGTGAAAATGAGGAAGGAGTAGGATCTCAAGAATCAAATTGGTAGCTTTTAACAAAAGAGAGAGAAATAGAGTGGCGATAGAGACAGGGTGAAAATGAGGAAGGAGTAGGATAAGAAGAATTAAATTGGTAGCGTTTAATAAAAGAGAGAAAAACGGAGGAGGGAAGAGAGAGGGCGAGATTGAGAAAGGAATAGCATAAGAAGAATCAAATTGGTAGCTTTTAACAAAAGGGAGAGAAATAGAGTGGCGATAGAGACAGGGTGAAAATGAGGAAGGAGTAGGATCTCAAGAATCAAATTGGTAGCTTTTAACAAAAGAGAGAGAAATAGAGTGGCGATAGAGACAGGGTGAAAATGAGGAAGGAGTAGGATAAGAAGAATTAAATTGGTAGCGTTTAATAAAAGAGAGAAAAACGGAGGAGGGAAGAGAGAGGGCGAGATTGAGAAAGGAGTAGGATAAGAAGAATCAAATTGGTAGCTTTTAACAAAAGGGAGAGTAATAGTGCCGATAGAGACAGGGTGAAAATGAGGGAGGAGTAGGATCACAAGAATCAAATTGGTAGCTTTTAACAAAAGAGAGAGAAATAGAGTGGCGATAGAGACAGGGTGAAAATGAGGAAGGAGTAGGATCACAAGAATCAAATTGGTAGCTTTTAACAAAAAGGAGAGAAATAGAGTGGCGATAGAGACAGGGTGAAAATGAGGAAGGAGTAGGATCACAAGAATCAAATTGGTAGCTTTTAACAAAAGAGAGAGTTATAGAGTGGGGTAGAGAGAGGGCAAGAATGAGAAATGTGGAGGATAAGAAGAATCAAATTGGTATCTTTTAACAAAAGAGAGAGGAATATAGGTGAATAGAGAGAGAGTGAAAAAGAAAGGAATAGGATAAGAAGAATCAGATTGGTAGCTTTTAACAAACTAGAGTGACATAGAGGGGAATAGAAAGAAAGTAACAAAGAAAGAAAGAAAGACAAAGAAGTAGTATAAGAAGAATCAAATTGATTGCGTTTAACAAAATAGAGAGAAATAGAGGGGGGATAGAGTGAAGGCGTGAATGAAATGTGGCGGATCAGAAGAATCAAATTGGTAGCTTTTAATAAGATAAAGAGAAATAGAGGGGTATATATATATATATAGAGAAAAAATGTGAAATGATTAGTATAATAAGAATGAAATTGGTAGCTTTTAACAAATGTGAAAGAAAATAATGTTATTTCCCGATGTATACGTCGCACGTTTTACTCAAATCTTGGAGGTTAAAATCTGCTTGCATACTATACATTTAAGATTGATATATATATATATATATATATATATATATATATACATACATACATACATATATATATATATATATATATATATATATATATATATATATATATATATATACATACATATATATATATATATATATATATAACAGACAAGGGGAAAAACTCTCCTTTTTTTTTCTCCTCTACCGATACCATCTATCCGAGAACATTTACATATATAAAAATTTGTCTGCGTGTCGTATAGATATGCTGGATTCCTCCCGACGTATGAGGGTCAACCAGTTGAGTTCTTAGAACCAATCGCCACACCACCCGCAAATATTATTTGGTTGTAGTCGTAAAGGCCCGAGCGGAACCAACCATACTTTTTGGAACTCATGTACAATGTCGCGAAAATTAACCCACTTTTTTATTTGAGTTGTTCTTCTACTAGATCGTTCGGTACCAGTATGTCCTTTTACTTTCTCATAACCGGGGGAGAAGAGATGGATTCATACCTTTCCAAAAGGTATTAGCATATATGTGGTTGTAATTAACTCAACTGGAATTCGAAACCGGCTCTCCGATTCTTCAATCTGATCCACTATCCATTACTCCACCGCGCATCCATAATGAGTGGGGGTTGATCATAGGAGATTTCGCCCTATGAGAGCCTCATTCCGTTTTTATGTTTGTATCGTATATGACACTTCAGTCCTACTATTGATCTGCGTACAAGCCGACATATTGTGCAACGGCGAAGATCTTGAGACAGAGCCACAGGAGTATTTGTTGATGCTTGTCACTGTTGTCTTTCGTCACTTAGCCGCTCAATAAGACTGATTTCAAAACTTCTGATACCACTCTGGCGCACATGTCTCTAGTTCTTTCTATCCAGGGCAACTCGCTCGAAGTCAGGATAAGGCGCATGGACAGATATATGTCGCCAACAAGTTTCATTGTTACACGATAGATAACATTTATTTTTTTTAATATTCTTACATTCATTTTTCCATTGCCTGTCACACCGAGACACCGGTCGATGCTAATAATGTGCAACCTGATACGAGATGCTCAACTGCTTCTGGATATTCATAACAGAATCAGCATTTCGGTTTAACACAATCCTTCAATGTCTGCTTGATAATTTCGAGCTAACAAATGTAAGGGAGTGTAAAAATTATCCGTAGTGTCTTTTGTCCCAAGCACCTTCAGATACTTCTTCAACCATTTTCAACATGTATATATATATATATATATATATATATAGAGAGAGAGAGAGAGATAATCAGTGTGTACAGGTATTAAAATAGGCATGCATGGTCTAGTTGATTTGAATATGCAATTTATAAAGACAGCATGGCTTTCAAATGCTAATCCGCTCCATTCGATGTTTATTATTAAGAAGCTCTTTAAAGAATGGGACAACTGGATGAAGCAGGAAGATTTTGCCACGACTCGTAATGACGTAATAGCTAGACAAATAAAAATCGACGCTTCCTTATGTGTACATGTGGGTGAAGAAATTGTGGGTACAAAAATTAAAAGTGATATTTAGGAAGTGCGTTATCCGCAATACGGTAATTGGCACCTACGATGACATTGTCTTTGATACTGATCAGTCAAGTGCCACAAGTAATACACACTTGGGCGATCATGTATCTTTCGATACATGACTGATGAGGCAGATTTTTCCAGTAGCTTGCCATTTCTTTCTGCGCTAGACTGGTTCGAAGTCACCTAGTCTGTCCTGCTGTTCAATCCATAACTAAAGGGAGAAGTGATGGATTCATGCCTTTCCCAAGGGAATTGCACATAAATGAAAGTAATAAACTCGACTGGAATTCGAACACGACTCTCCGAGCTCTCACCCTGAGCCAGTATCCATGACATCACAACGCATATCCAATTATGAAATGTCTGAATCCTTTCCAAGGTGATAGCAAAAAGTATCGGATTGAATGTTTTTATCCGCATTTCTTCTGTCCTTCTTTTTACCTATTCTATAGGATGTCCCTAAAGTCTGGACACAGGCAAAAATGCATATTTTCAAGAAAATTTATTTAATTTTTATTCTTTTTAATGAATTGGAATATTAAAAGATAACATCTTCAATATGATTTCTATCATTTGTAATGCAAATATCGATGTACTTTCCAAACAACCATGTGTAATCTGTGGAGGAAAAAAATATAGTTAATGAGATTTCCTATATGTCCAGATTTTAGGGACACACTGTGCAGAAAGAAAACATTTTTAATACACGACACGGATTTCTTACCTCTCGCTCATTTTTGAGTGCGATAAAATCCCCATCTTCTGATGTTGACCAATGGTCTCGATTCTGGACAGTTTGGGATCTGGTTACAGTTGGGAAAGCTGAGACCATCCACAATTTCTTATTCGAATCTTTGTTCATAGTGTGTACTAAAGATGGCCGGGTAGCATCAAATCTAGAATAAAAAAGAAAAGGGAACTTCATCGGATATAAATTCAGATGTTAAAATAAAAGCTAGCATGAAAGTACAAATTTCAATTGGTATATTTTAATAAGAAGGCGCAATTGGATAGCGAAAGATGCATTTCAAAAGCTAAGCATAGAATTAAGAAACAGAAAAACATCTTTAGGAACAAAGAAAAATAGTACTGAACTATCTATTTTCCTATAAAGCAGTGAATGCTGGACAATCTCCTGAGAAATAAAGAAGAGACTTGAAGCAATAGAAATGTTGACTTACAAAAAGATGCTGAGGATACTGTGAATCGAACATGTGAGCAACGGCAAAGTTTTAGAGAAAATGGAAACAAAACGGAAACTTATACCATCAGGTTCGGTTTGGTTTGATCTATTTTACGGCATATCAACCTCAATGAGTTATTTAATGCCGACAAGATTTTATTGCTGGTAATATTTTTTATCAATAATGTCGTGCTATAATTTTTTTTTTTTAAATGTATTGCTCATATTTTTTTTTTTGAATGTATTGTTGGTATATTTTTCAAAAAGGTATTGCTCGTAATTATTTTTCCAAAAATGTATTGCTGGTATTAAAACCTATTTTTACACTTTTATCGTATTTTAACTTCAGTTTGGGGGTTAACTCTTTGCCTATAGCTGGGAGCCTACCAGGTTTCTACCCCCCCGTTTAGCATCAGGAAGAGAGAGTTGAATGAGGATAAAGAGAAAAGAGGGAATTCAAAGTCTAAAAGAGGCTGAAAGAACCCATAGGCGAAAATATTCTCATTTAACAAGAGCAACCACAGCAGAGCAGGCGATGAATTTCCTAAGCGATCTTTTTCAATGGAATAAAAGCTAAATGTATCAAACGAAATCAAGCAGGACAAGCTTTCAGCCGACCCAACTTAACACGATGTCTTCTTATTCTTATTCTTCTTTATGGGCCGTATCCCCTCAGGACGTAGGCGATCATGGCTCTCCACAATTTCCTTTCCTTTGTAGCTCTTAACAATTGTTGTCTTTTTGTTCATTCTCCTAAAACCTTTTCGGACATCCATTTACCCAAGATCAATTACAGTCTGCAAGAACTGCTATGTCAATAAGAAAGCAAATTCTGTTTTTGTCATCTTTTATCACGATGTCTAAGCGATTAGCATTGATTGTTCTGCCTGTGTGTATTGTACATTGACATTAAATTCTTACAGGTCCTATGTCTGTAACCAGGTCTGGGTGGTATTTGTATCAATTCCTTGCAGTGTCCTTCTCGTAAAAGTTGCAGATTTTCTAGTGAAGATATTGGCCCACCCTGTCACGCCAAGTTTTATATTTGACTTGATACTAGATGTTCAATTGTTTCTGGATATTCATAATAGAATCTGCATTTGGGATCAACACAATCTTTCAATAAGTTTGCTTGATAATTCCCAGTTAGCAAGCATTTGTCCTGTGAAAAAGAATGAAACCTATTCGAGTTTTTAACCCTGCACGGGCACAATATTGACAATAAAGAGGTTTGTATTGCTGCCGCCGCCTTCTTCTTATTATTATTATTCTTCTTATTATTTTTTTCATTATTATTATTATTTTTTTTGTTTTTTCATTATTATTATTATCGTCGTCTTCTGCTTTCTGTTTAGTCCAGCCATTTACTGGATGTTTATCCAAGACCTAGTTTAAGGCAAGGTTGTAAATATATGCATTCTGCTTACACGAATTCTGATCTTAAATACTACTTAATATGTACGACATTAACATCTTCTTTGCATCGATAATACTCTCCTGATAAGGTGAGCAATTCAATATGCTGTATTTTTTCCTATCTCTTGTAAATAAGAGCTACCAAGGACCTTGTTAAAATATTCCTTTTCCTGTCTTGATTGTACCCCAGTTCTGCAATTATTATTGGTATAACACTAGTCTTAAGGTGACCCTTTTTCAAGTTCAATTTCAAGATCTTTATATTTATTAATTTCCTCATCTTCTTTAACAGCTAAATGTTTATCCGATAACACTGTCATGTCTATGAGAAAGCATCTTTGTTTGTTATCTTTAATTACAACGTATGGTCTATGAGATGTTATACGTCTGTCAGTATGAACAGCAACCTCTTGTCATTTTATGACTTCTTCAGGGATATGTACATACCCTATTCTGGCATGTCTTGCATTGTAATACTAATACATAGATTCCAGTGGATATACTGCCCAGTCATATGTCATTTCGATCATTGTATTCTTTCAGTGTCATGATTGTACAGTCAGAGACTAAACAGACAATAGTTCCAACATGCTCTTCACTTAATCTCTATACTGGCACTGCACCATTCTTTAGAATGTTTACCTGGTGATTCCTGGTGACTTGGTTCTTTTGTCATTATACCAAGGATTTTGTTCATTTTCTTTTCTCTAACTCGATCATATCATATTCCAATTATTATTGGTATAACTAATTTTAATAGTTCATATTTATTCAATTTCAGTTTCAACATTGTTAAGAGAATCTATTTTTATGTAAGAAACTTCCCCGAATTTTGGGTCATCCCGAAAACAAATTTTATTTTTAGTTTGTACTGTGAACAGTCTTTCATTTGGCAAAAAATGAGTCTATTCTTATTGCCACATTTATTTTGTACTTGAACAATCTTTCATTTGGCAAAAAATGAGTCTTTTTTTATTGCTACATTTAGTTTGTACTGTGAACAGTCTTTCATTTGGCAAAAAATGAGTCTATTCTTATTGCCACATTTATTTTGTACTTGAACAATCTTTCATTTAGCAAAAAATGCGTCTTTTCTTATTGCTACATTTAGTTTGTACTGTGAACAGTCTTTAATTTGGCAAAAAATGAGTCTATTCTTATTGCCACATTTATTTTGTACTTGAACAATCTTTCATTTAGCAAAAAATGCGTCTTTTCTTATTGCTACATTTAGTTTGTACTGTGAACAGTCTTTAATTTGGCAAAAAATGAGTCTATTCTTATTGCCACATTTATTTTGTACTTGAACAATCTTTCATTTAGCAAAAAATGAGTTTTTCTGATTGCTACATTTAGTTTGTACTGTGAACAATCTTTCATTTGGCAAAAAATGAGTCTATTCTTATTGCCACATTTATTTTGTACTTGAACAATCTTTCATTTAGCAAAAAATGAGTCTTTTCTTATTGCCACATTTATTTTGTACTTGTACAATCTTTCATTTGGCAAAAAATGAGTCTATTCTTATTGCCACATTTATTTTGTACTTGAACAATCTTTCATTTAGCAAAAAATGCGTCTTTTCTTATTGCTACATTTAGTTTGTACTGTGAACAGTCTTTAATTTGGCAAAAAATGAGTCTATTCTTATTGCCACATTTATTTTGTACTTGAACAATCTTTCATTTAGCAAAAAATGCGTCTTTTCTTATTGCTACATTTAGTTTGTACTGTGAACAGTCTTTAATTTGGCAAAAAATGAGTCTATTCTTATTGCCACATTTATTTTGTACTTGAACAATCTTTCATTTAGCAAAAAATGAGTTTTTCTGATTGCTACATTTAGTTTGTACTGTGAACAATCTTTCATTTGGCAAAAAATGAGTCTATTCTTATTGCCACATTTATTTTGTACTTGAACAATCTTTCATTTAGCAAAAAATGAGTTTTTCTTATTGCTACATTTAGTTTGTACTGTGAACAGTCTTTCATTTGGCAAAAAATGAGTCTATTCTTATTGCCACATTTATTTTGTACTTGAACAATCTTTCATTTAGCAAAAAATGCGTCTTTTCTTATTGCTACATTTAGTTTGTACTGTGAACAGTCTTTAATTTGGCAAAAAATGAGTCTATTCTTATTGCCACATTTATTTTGTACTTGAACAATCTTTCATTTAGCAAAAAATGAGTTTTTCTGATTGCTACATTTAGTTTGTACTGTGAACAATCTTTCATTTGGCAAAAAATGAGTCTATTCTTATTGCCACATTTATTTTGTACTTGAACAATCTTTCATTTAGCAAAAAATGAGTCTTTTCTTATTGCCACATTTATTTTGTACTTGTACAATCTTTCATTTGGCAAAAAATGAGTCTATTCTTATTGCCACATTTATTTTGTACTTGAACAATCTTTCATTTAGCAAAAAATGCGTCTTTTCTTATTGCTACATTTAGTTTGTACTGTGAACAGTCTTTAATTTGGCAAAAAATGAGTCTATTCTTATTGCCACATTTATTTTGTACTTGAACAATCTTTCATTTAGCAAAAAATGAGTTTTTCTGATTGCTACATTTAGTTTGTACTGTGAACAATCTTTCATTTGGCAAAAAATGAGTCTATTCTTATTGCCACATTTATTTTGTACTTGAACAATCTTTCATTTAGCAAAAAATGAGTCTTTTCTTATTGCCACATTTATTTTGTACTTGTACAATCTTTCATTTGGCAAAAAATGAGTCTATTCTTATTGCCACATTTATTTTGTACTTGAACAATCTTTCATTTAGCAAAAAATGCGTCTTTTCTTATTGCTACATTTAGTTTGTACTGTGAACAGTCTTTCATTTGGCAAAAAATGAGTCTATTCTTATTGCCACATTTATTTTGTACTTGAACAATCTTTCATTTGGCAAAAAATGAGTCTTTTTTTATTGCTACATTTAGTTTGTACTGTGAACAGTCTTTCATTTGGCAAAAAATGAGTCTATTCTTATTGCCACATTTATTTTGTACTTGAACAATCTTTCATTTGGCAAAAAATGAGTCTTTTCTTATTGCTACATTTAGTTTGTACTGTGAACAGTCTTTCATTTGGCAAAAAATGAGTCTATTCTTATTGCCACATTTATTTTGTACTTGTACAATCTTTCATTTAGCGAAAAATGATTTTTTCTTATTGCCACATTTATTTTGTACTTGTACAATCTTTCATTTGGCAAAAAATGAGTCTATTCTTATTGCCACATTTATTTTGTACTTGAACAATCTTTCATTTAGCGAAAAATGATTTTTTCTTATTGCCACATTTATTTTGTACTTGTACAATCTTTCATTTGGCAAAAAATGAGTCTATTCTTATTGCCACATTTATTTTGTACTTGTACAATCTTTCATTTGGCAAAAAATGAGTCTATTTTTATTGCCACATTTGTTTTGTACTTGAACAATCTTTCATTTAGCAAAAAATGCCTCTTTTCTTATTGCTACATTTAGTTTGTACTGTGAACAATCTTTCATTTGGCAAAAAATGAGTCTATTCTTATTGCCACATTTATTTCGTACTTGTACAATCTTTCATTTAGCAAAAAATGAGTCTATTCTTATTGCCACATTTATTTTGTACTTGTACAATCTTTCATTTGGCAAAAAATGAGTTTTTCTTATTGCTACATTTAGTTTGTACTGTGAACATTCTTTCATTTGGCAAAAAATGAGTCTATTCTTATTGCCACATTTATTTTGTACTTGAACAATCTTTCATTTAGCAAAAAATGAGTTTTTCTTATTGCTACATTTAGTTTGTACTGTGAACAGTCTTTCATTTGGCAAAAAATGAGTCTATTCTTATTGCCACATTTATTTTGTACTTGTACAATCTTTCATTTGGCAAAAAATGAGTCTATTCTTATTGCCACATTTATTTTGTACTTGTACAATCTTTCATTTGGCAAAAAAATGAGTCTATTTTTATTGTCACATTTGTTTTGTACTTGAACAATCTTTCATTTAGCAAAAAATGCGTCTTTTCTTATTGCTACATTTAGTTTGTACTGTGAACAATCTTTCATTTGGCAAAAAATGAGTCTATTCTTATTGCCACATTTATTTCGTACTTGTACAATCTTTCATTTAGCAAAAAATGAGTCTATTCTTATTGCCACATTTATTTTGTACTTGTACAATCTTTCATTTGGCAAAAAATGAGTTTTTCTTATTGCTACATTTAGTTTGTACTGTGAACAGTCTTTCATTTGGCAAAAAATGAGTCTATTCTTATTGCCACATTTATTTTGTACTTGAACAATCTTTCATTTAGCAAAAAATGAGTTTTTCTTATTGCTACATTTAGTTTGTACTGTGAACAGTCTTTCATTTGGCAAAAAATGAGTCTATTCTTATTGCCACATTTATTTTGTACTTGAACAATCTTTCATTTAGCAAAAAATGAGTCTTTTCTTACTGCTACATTTAGTTTGTACTGTGAACAGTCTTTCATTTGGCAAAAAATGAGTCTATTCTTATTGCCACATTTATTTTGTACTTGAACAATCTTTCATTTAGCAAAAAATGAGTCTTTTCTTATTGCTACATTTAGTTTGTACTATGAACTCTCTTTCATCTAGCAAAAAATGAGTCTTTTCTTATTACTATATTTAGTTTGTATTGTGGACAGTCTTTCATTTAAGAAACAAATGCAATTCCTCTCGAATAAGTGATTTGTTCTTCATCCAGTCAATCACTGGTAAGCTATCCTCCCAAAGGTAATGGCTTCACAACCGCCGTGAACGTAGATCTATCCATCTTGAGGGTTTCTGGATATCTGAATTAATAAATTAAAACTAGTATATGAAAATAGCTATTGAATCTTAAAGTTAATTGTTCCAAAATGTTTTTGTCTAGCGAACTCGATTATTTTCTTGTAAAGCATAATGAATCCAATCATCTTGCAAAGAATAACAAACCCTACCGTGAGTGGATTTGCTAATCTTGACAAAATCAAGAAAACGTAATGATAAAGCACTGTACATACACATATTTTTCAACCACCTGCCATCAATAATCAAGCCGATCCCACAACCAATTAACCGCAGTTTTTCTGACAATTCTTTCAGTGAAAGCATCTTCAACGAAGCCAAGAAAGACTATGAAATAGACCTAAAAGTTTGAATCTTGCTGGAGAGCGCATATTTTTCTATAATATTTCTATATAATGTTTAATAAATAAACGGAGCGTCTACTCAAATATGAGTACGCACTGAAAAATAATATATAAAGTCATATATATATATATATATATATATATATATATATATATATATATATATATATATATAATTGATTGCCGAGTATCCGGGTGATCATTAATATTTCCTTCTGTGTTAAATGATTCCTATGTTGGACCAGAAGAGACGTACGCAGCCACCGGATGATAGATTAAGAGTGTTCAGTGGATGGAGAGCTCTGGCTTCTCTTTCGGCTCTCTTCGTCTCTTCTATTTGTCTTCTGGTGTTTTCGGAGGAGGCTGTTTTTTGTGAACTGCTCTTCTCCAATTAGTTCTTCGACATGAGAAGAAAAGTCTTTTAGCATGAAAGCTTTTGCAGTAAATTGTTTGAGGTTATCAATGGATCGCCACTCCATGGCATATATACTTCAGCTGACACCATCCGCTGCGGCAAATCAAGGCTTGACCAACAGGTTCACGATGATAGCTTGCATCGGGCTGTCAACTTCTTCTCGTACCTAGAATGTCGCTTTGACCACCTACCCGCCAGCAGTCGGATCCTGCTCACGCACAAATAAACGCATACAAATATCTTACTGATAAAATTATCTTAAATAGATAAGGAATAATTCATATTCCAAAAGTGTCTCCGTGTCCTTGTAGAAAATATAACGTTTAAAATGATTATATCTCCTCGATTTAAAAATACAAAATCTATTATTTCTTTAGAAAATAGCTATTGTCATCCGCAGATTCACAAGCACTTAGACTCAGAAGGGTATGTTCCAAAAATGAAGAACTAAATAAACACATTCAAAATCTGGACCATCAATTCACAACACGTGGCTATAAACAACACCTAATCAGGGAACAAATAAAGCAATTTCCACACCTAGAGAAGACACCCTAATGTACAAGATTTAAAATAAACCCAGTCGCATCCCTCTAGTAACCACTTTCAACCCCACTGTGCCTTCACTATCCCAAATAATCATAAGTCACTGGGAGATACTACATCTCAAACCAGACTTAAAAAATTGTTTGAGGAACCCGGCCTTCTAGCATATCGTAGACCTAAGAACCTAAAAGAAATCATAGGTAGTAACCACATTTCAGGGGACAAGGTAATCCGTAATAAACTAACAACAAAAACAACAGGATTTTCCCAACCATGTAACAACAAAGATGCTTATGCTGTAACCACATTAGACACACCAATTCATTCAATACCTTAGTCACTAAATCTACTTTCAAAATCTACCACGACTCTAACTGTAGAAGTCATAACATAATTTACCTCCTAGAATGCACACTATGCCAGAAACAATATGTAGGAAAATCTGAATGTCCCTTTCACTACAGAATGAATAATTATCGCAATCAAATTAAGTCGACTCCCCATGAAAGATTATTACCTGTAGAACAACAGTTCCGCCTAGAAAAACAAGATTTTAAAACCCATGCCAAATTCACTATAATTGAGTGAATATAAAAATTCAGAGCAGATAGCATTAGAAAGATTTTAGAGTTCCATGAAAATAAGTGGATACAACGTTTAAAAACGCACTATCCAACCGGGCTTAACCACAAATTTAACAATATAGATGGTATTAATATATAACCCCACAAATCAGGATCTACCCACATTTCTCACCCACACAAGACAGACATGCTTATGAAGGTGTTGAGGCCTCACACTTATACACACACCCACACTTACACGCATCATGCTCACTCACTTCCTAATGAGCCAAATGATAACACACACCCATAGTAATATACACGCTTGCACACATCATACTCACTCACTCTCTATGAACATCCTGAGTATAACGTTAAACTGCATCCAACAGCAAGGCCTCTGATCAGGAGGTTTTGAGGAGTGTGGTACTACCTCTTAATTGCTGGTGTTCCCAGGTCCACCCTGACCTGGGGTGGTAGCACCTGTTAGGGTCCCAGCTATGGGCAAATAGTGAACTCCCAGACTATACCACGTCCTGGGTATGACGATAAACTGCATCAGCGTCCATGGGTATGACGGTAAACTGCATCCGCGTCCATGGGTACGGCGATAAACTGCATCCGCGTACTGTGTATGGCGATAAACTACGTCCAACAGAAGGGCCGTTTTTGAAAAAATAAGGTTGCTGGCCATACGTTTTCGAAAGAATAATGTTGCCAGCAGTGCGTTTTTGAAAAATTGTATTACCAGCTATACGTTTTTTAAAAAATAACCAGCTATACGTTTTTTAAAAATAATATTACCAGCTATACATTTTTGGAAAAATAATATTACCAGCTATACATTTTTGAAAAATAATATGGCCAGCTGTACGTTTAAAAAAAGAAAAATATTAACAACTATACGTTGTTGTTTTTTTTAAAATAATATTAACAGCTATACACTTAAAAAAATAATAATAATAATACCAGCTATACGTTTTTGGAAAAATAAGCAATATATATCTGGGGAAAAAAAAATATATATTGATTAACAGGTAAACATTTTTCGAAAAAGTAAAAATATCACCAGTGATACATATTTGAAAGAAAATCATTACCAGAAATAGATTCTTTGAAAGAAAACTTTTTACCAGAAATAGATTTTTTGAAAGAAAAATAGTACCAGAAATAGATTGAAAAAATAATATTACCAACAATAAAAAAATTTGTCGGCATTAAATAACCCACTGAGGTTGATATGCTGTAAAACCAAAACAAACAAACAAAACAAACACTCCCTAAAAACCAAATAACACACACACACACTTAACCGAGACACCCCCCCTTTCCAGGAACCAATAAATCTGTCAAAATGACCAAGGGAATTCAGAGCCAGCATGAATCCATCGAGCTCTTATCTCAAATAACAACTTAAAAAAGACTGACCAAAATTCATGTTGAAAAAATAAAAAATAAAAACAAATGAAAACTACAGACAAAAGTTCATTTCCTCCATCAAGACATTCATTTCTGAAGTTCACTGCTACCAGCAAGCAGAAATTTTTTTTCTCCTGATGATGGCCATGTTGGCCGAAACTCGTCGAGGAATCTAAATGAAATAATAATAAAAACGAAAGAATATTAATATACAACCCAGTGTGTCTGAAGATTTTAATTTTTTAATATTTTTTATTGTTCAATACACACACACACACACACATATATATATATATATATATATATATATATATATATATATATATATATATATATATATATGTGTGTATTTGGGTAGCAAACCTTATTTTATACAGGTTTCATTGAGAACGACTGACAAGGCATTTCGATTATGCTTTTTATTATATTCTATTGCAATCGTACGAGTGAATTCCTTTTGGAACATAGTGTGTAATAACTGTCCAAATGATGTTTGGATCCGAGACATTTCGGCTATTCTATTAGTCATTAACAGGGATGTTTTTTATTTGTCTGAATACATAGTTTGTTTGTTTTTTTATAATAAGAATGTTTTCATTTCTAAACACATTCAGCAAGTTGTGGCCGTGTTCAGAAGGCAACCAACTCTCAATAATATCAATTTATTAATCTATCGCAGAAATTCTACAAGGAGTCAATGTAACAGTAAGAAGTATTATTTTTCCTCTGAAACTTAAGAGATTGGCTGATGCAAGTATATTTGTGTGTGTGTGTGTATATATATATATATATATATATATATATATACGTCTGTGTGTGTTGTGAAAAATTTTAAATTGATGTCACGTTGCGAGTCACGTTACCCATTAGAGTCGTTGAAGAACCGCATGTACCCATACTATAGTAGCAGTGCACGATAGTCTGACGGAGCCCATGCCTCTGCCAGCAAAGAATAGATGTGTTGTATTTAAAATAACAAGATCCGATTTCATTGCCTAACAATAATATGACACCTCCACTTTCTCCTCTCTCTTTTTCTGATCCTCCCATCCCCTCTCTCTCTCTTTTTTGGTTGTCTCCTTCTCTCTCAGATTGATCTCTCCTCTTTCTCTCTCTCTTTCTGATCGTCTCCTCTTCTCTCTATATCTTATCATCTCTTCCTCTCTCTCTCTCTCTCTTTCTGATCGTCTTCTCCTCATCCCCCTCGCTGGTCGTCCCCTCCTCTCTCTTTTTTCTGATCACTATCTCCTCTCTTTTACTGATAGTCTCTACTTCTATTTCTGAACGTCTTCTTCTCTCTCTTTCTCTCTTCCTGATTGTCTTCTCTCTCGCTTTCTGATTCTCTCTTCTCTCTCTTCCTGATTGTTTGCCCTTTTCTCTCTCTTTCTGATTGTCGTCTACTCATCCCCCTCTCTGATCGTCCCCTCCTCTCTCTTTTTTTCTGATCATCTATTATCTCTTTCTGATTGTCTTCTTCTCTCTCGCTTTTTGATCGTCTCCTCTTCTCTCTCTTCCTGGTTGTCTCCGCCCCCCCTCTCTCTATCTCTTCCTGGTCGTCTCCACCTCTCTCTCTCTCTTTCTGATCGTCTCCTCCTCCACCGACTCTCCCTCTCTCACTCTTTCTCTCTTTTTCTCCTCATCATATTTTCAGGTTAATTACGAATTGATCAGCTGGCAATTTTCTGCAGTTAAAAAGTGCAAAATAGAAATACAAAATGGCTCTTGGGGAAGCCGGTCTATTGGATGAGTGACGTTTGTTACGCAAGGATTGGTTTTCATTATAAAAATGATCCCAACCAAATCAAGGTTGTTGCCAATGGCTACTTTACTGCTACGATGAGAAAAGAATTGCAATTTATAAAGAAAAGCAGCGAAATGTTCATAGGCTCAACGAGGAACTGATAAAATAAACAGATCTAGTGATTAAATTGATCCTTGTCGCATTCCTATTTCTTTTTTTGCGTATTCACCGAATTTGTTCTCCATCCGCATGCAGGCTGCTTGGTCCCAGTGAAGGTTACGAATTACTCGAATATCCTTCAGATGTAAGTTTTTATACTATTTCAAGGAATTTTCATATCATGCCCAATAAACTGCTTTTGAGTGATCTGTCTACATTTATTTTGATCGCTCTGATAGCATTCTGATCATAAAAATAACATTTCTTGTTCCAGTGCCTGCAACACACCGTTCTTGTCCTATTTCCAGTCTATTTTTGTTGTGATATCTAATCATTAGAATTCTAATGCTACATTTACTTATGTGGCTTATCAAGCCTACTGGCCAATGGAGTTTGCATTCAATTTTTTACAGTGGTTTTCCCCCGGCACAAGGCCACTCGAAGTAGAGAGTTACAAAGGTACAGAGGTAGACATGAACAGGTTAAGATTCTAGTGATTGGGCAAGCAGACTCTTGTGAGTCGGTTCTACAAGGAAGTGGTTGAAGGGGATATGAAGTGAATGAGGGTGGTTCGTTAAAATGTGCGTGGCATGGCGGGGGGTTTTAGCCGTGAAGGTTAGGACTGGTGGAACTAAGGAGTGTAGTTCATCGGAACACTCTCCATTGAAATAGCAATAGAACAGTGAGAGGCTTGCGATGTCTCATCTGTGAGAGTGGAAAATGGATTGTCGCCTACAAGAACATGGACAAGAGTGGAAAGTGATGTCTGGGCAGATCTCGCCCATATATGGCAGCGGTACTCCATATTCGACCTAATCAGGCTCTCGTAAAAGAAGAGGACAACACAAGGAATGATGTACTTCCTGAAGCGGTACAGGGAACCGATCATTTTGCCTGCATCTTTAGAGATGAATATTATATACAAGTACCACATGAGATCTGGGGCGAGTTTAAGGCCCAATAGGCACGGGGCCTCTCTGAGGAAACAACTGGTTATCACGATTGGTTGAAGTTCCGGGTCCGATCGGCGATGGTAGAAAGTCACTAGTTTGGTATTTGAAGCATTGAACGTGACCAGCTAATTTTTTCACACACTAAGCTGCTAGAGCTAGGTCGGAGGAGAGATCAGCTGCCAAGCTCTAGTGATCGTGGGTTTGCGCGTGGTTTCTTTAAAAGTGATATAAAGATTGCTCTAGTAAAGTCTTCCAGTATTTCACCGCTATCTTATTTATCATTTCGGTAACTTTATTGATCCCCAACCCTAACCACAGATTTTAATACTACAGGTTCTTCCATATTTTTACGTATTGTAGGTTATTATCCTCTGTTGTCACGGAAGAGCTCTCTACTGAATTCGTTTCATCCCTATAGTAAATTTTGTCCGGTTGTTTAGATTTTTATTTTATGCCTCCTATCGAAGAACAAGTTTTTTTTTGTCGTGCTGTTTCTTTTTTCTCTTTTTATGCCTGTCTTCTATATTTATATTCTATAGTTTTTTAATTCTGCATAATTCTCGTTGAGTCATTCATATTTTGCTTGATTGTATTTATTTCTAATATTTTTGCTTAATATCCAATATTCTGCACCATTATCCACTGCTTCTCTTTCGTTAGTTCGAGAATTTCGTCTGTCATCCACTACTTTTTTCTTCTCGCGGAATGACCATTTTCACAGTTGTCACGAGTGCTTCCCTTAAGGTGTTCCACTTTGAGTTTTTGACTTCATCTAAGCTTTTACATGAGTTCTTAACTACTTCTGTATACGTTTGTTTGCAAATTGACACTTTCTGAACTTTATGATATTCTAGCGTAGACATTGCTTTAAGTTTCTTTAATTTTTGTAATTTTATCTTTAGTTCGCATATAACTGGTAGGTGATCGCTCCCACAGTCAGCGCTTCAATATGTCTTTAATTATAGTACTGCATTTCTTAATAGTTTAGTGATTATTAGGCTGTCTTTTTAGTTGTCACCTGACCCTTTCCATATCCACAAGAATCTTGTCTTCTTCAAACCTAGTTTTAGTCATTATTTGCTCATTCGCTGTAAGCCAATGAACCCATTTTTCGTGTTCCTTTCTTAGTCTTGAATTTGGGTCGTTTATTTTGATGATAATTTTTATCTAGTGTGTTCTAAAACTTATGTATTTCTGCTTTGTGATGAGCATGCATTATAGTGTCTATATTCGTCTTCTCTTTCAATTTAAGCTGAAAAAGAAACAAGATCTGACAATAACACAGAACATATTTTATCTAATATTAGTCCTACTCCTCTTTCATTTATTTCGCCACCAATTTATATGATTCCGTTGGCGTCAGTTGTAAAGTCCCTAGTATTTATCCATCTACTTTCACTCGCATAATGTAGGCAAAACCTGTCGCACATGTTTCTCCTTAACGAAACAGGAGTTAGACACTCTTCATGCCGTTGTCTGTTATTTATGCCATTTTCATTGCCGTGATAATTCTAAGTCCACCCTCCTTCTATTAGGTTGGTGCAAAAATAATGTCGTTTTTTGACGTTCAACTTCATGTGAGAAAACAACATTATTTTTGCACCAACCTAATAGTACATTGGTTCTAAAACTTTTTTACCCAATTCATCCTTTACACCATAAGTCAGAATATCACTCCTTCCCACGTTCCAAGACTGTCCAGATCAAAAGGTGTATTCCTAATAATATGTATATATTACTGAAAATCATAATTCTTTTTCATATTAATACATATACAATGATTATTTTTATAGAGGAGATTTTTTTATTCATGTGGGCTCCAAATTCTGTTAATAAAAACCCTAAAATTCCGTCCTAAGGGGAATTCACTTCTAGTCGAGAACCCCTCTGCAAAGTCGTTCGCCACTCTCTTCGTCCCCGCTAAAGTGTCACTGGTAAGTCGGTTTAATCGCCGACAAAAAATCGTTAAAAATCATTATTTGTATCCGTTGATTCCACAATTGTAGTCGACACTCCGCCGTAAGTAGGGAGAAATGAGTGGATCAGTAAGTACAACAGCTCAAGTGAGTGTTCGTATTGGTGCATGGTGAGATCTGCTCATAAGTGCGGAAAATAGAGGACCCAGTTCTCGGTTTATTTGTTTAGGATTTCCCAGGTAATTTTATTGTATTTGTATATAAATTTTTAATTTAAAGTTGTACGGGATTACCCCACCTTGTCTGCCTAAGAACTTCCCATAACGCTAGCTAGGTGGCATTGCATACATCAGCATAAAAAGAAAGGGTACAACCCCCTATTTCTCCCTTTTTCTCTATTTATTCAAAAGACGCCGTAGTGATAAGTCATGTCTCGTTTCCACTCCGGGGGGCTTCGTAGATCAGCGAACCATGCGTTGCATAAAAATATATCACCTCACTATCTCCTCATAAAAAATGAATGCGATCACATTAATATCTTCACTACAACCTATCACATAAATATATATATCTCCCTCCAACCTATGAAAATATCCCTCTCCAATAACCCTTTTATATAAATGAACATTATTCTTGTGTGTTATGCAAATTCTTCTTTATGTAAACTAATGTTTTGTATGTAAATGAACATACATTTTTGCTTTATAAATCGTGCTGTATTCCAGGCCAAGTGACATTATGTGAAGAGACACCGATAACGTCGTTCTGTTCATTTTTTTTCTTGCATAAAGCTTTTATTAAGATCATTGCCCTCTCATCTTCCTGCTATTTTGAATTGCGTTCCATTTCATAAAATACACCTATTAGATGCTTTGGTACACATTATCAGTGATGTTTCTAGCCGAGGTTCATTAGCGGTTTCGGGTCGTTCAACACCATACCCCCTCTCACGGTGACCCAGCCGATACTGATCGGGTATCGACTTGTGTACCTTCCGTTAGCTACAGTTTTTTCCATCTTTACAACTACACACTGCGACTCCCCTCAGCAATATATAGCCCACTCCCAGATTCATAACTAAATCCATCACTAAATTTTATCGAATATATTTTGCTTCTTTTTTTTAACTTTAAATTTTTCATTGTCGTCAGCCAAGTGTATTCGTTCCTGTATAGCTTCAACGAGTCAACACTAAAATGTTGCATCACGAACCGATGCTAGTCAGAATTTTGGGGATTGGTCGCTGTCTTTTATTCTTATTAATACGACTGCTACTACTCGTGATTTATTATACGTAGTGGAAAAATTTGACATTTTGTTTTTTTTCTTTCCTCCTACGTTGATCACAAGAGGGTGGGGGCATGTCGCGCGTCCCGCACTTTATTAAGGTCGTAGAGACACAATATTTTACTGCAGCCATTTTGTTTCAACTTCTATTCTTGTCATTATTCAAACCAGCAAAGACTAATCCCGATCACAGTGCACGTTTAGATTTGGTCAGGTACCAGATATAATCACGAGTTCCTTTGTGTATTAGAGTCGTAGTGGCACCACATGTAATGGAGCCGTGGCAAAAGTTAGTGTGTCTAGATAACCTCACGGAATCCATCCCTCTTTGGGTTGGTTTTGGATTCTGTTTTTTTACTTCTCCTATACTCGTTGCCACCTCACGCCTACTATTCAACCCATATCTGGAAGAAAGATTGATTCCTTGCTTTTTTGAAGGTATTAGCGCGAAGTGAACAAAACAAAATCAACTAGAAATTGAACTCGGCACGGCGGTTTCACTTTTCGTATCGATAGCCGTTATCCTATCCGCAACTCCACAAAATCAAAATATTTACAATTAAGTAAAGAAATTAAATCAGATAAAGAGAAGCACAAAAAATATGTTTTAACAAATTTAACACTGACATCAGGAAAAAAACATGTTTCGCAGTTGCGAGAAAAACGGTTCGTTTTTGTTATGCTCAAAAATTGAAGGTACAGTCTGTTTGTACAATTCGTTGTATTTTAACCTTAATTTCAAATGGAGTCAATAACGACCTCAAAGTTAACAACTATTAAAATGATTATAGATGCACTTAACAAAAGAAAATCCAACTAGTGATGAAGGTTGATTCTCTATAACAATTATGGTGATTATCTAAGATGTGGCACAAGGCCGAAAGTGAAGATCGAACTCACTACTTAATCGTAATTGTTCTAACGAGACAAGCTTGCTAACCATTAGACCATGTCGAGATGCACTTTACATGCCACTCATCCTGACCGTTAATGATTACAAAAAGGAGAACAGGAAAAGGATGCACCACTGGTGTTTTGTCTTACTTGACCTTAACTCCTCGACCTTTTTTTTTCACTCGGTTCTTCCACGTTTTCTGTTTCTGTGCCTAAAACTGGTACTGGATCGGTTATGGAAACAAGGGCCCTTTCTGCTTACACTACTCTACTTATGTCGCTTGTTCAGAGTTTATCTCAAAAAATGAACGTATATGAAATTTTTTAAAATTATTACGAGTGCAAGGAGGAGAATAGAAATTATCAATATTATTTTATTGCATAAAAATTATTTATCCTTGAAAAAATCGAAGTGCATGAGTTGTATACATGGCCCCTTCACCACTGAATCCAGCTTTTATTTTGCATTAAAATGCGAGTTAATATTATTATTCTGCATGTTTCTGCATGTAATTGGCGAATTACCTCAGATAAGTAATAAACCATTCCTTTTTTAATGCGAGTAAGGACGGAAGGAAAACATATATCAGAGACGTTGTTTGCTTTTAGTGAGGGGAAAGAAAGTATACACGATAAGAAAAAAAAGAAGGAAAAACATGAAGAGGTGATAATGCTCTCATACGTTTAACGTCTGCCTAACGAAATACTTTCTCAGTTTTTAATCTTTTCATTTGTGCCATCCCACTTTAAATAATGACCTATATTAATATTACAAAATATTATTGCAATATTTTTGTTAAATTCGATAAGCTCAAATATTTGATGATGCAATTGAGGTATTACCACATATTTTTTTGTAGTCGGGAGCAAGCAATTTATTCAATCGTGAAATTAAAAATTATCAGAAGATTCAAATAGGAAAACCGGGAAATTTTTGCGGTTATTTCTAGTACCTGATCATTTTTCTTACTCGTAACTTCAAATAGTCCTATGGCTGTTGAGTTCTTTTCAACAAAATGAAGATATTTTAAATTATTTTTAACGTGTTCTCTCTTTCACTCACTCTCTTTTTTAAAAGAATTTAATTCAATATGTCACTGTGTCTTCAAAACAGCTTCTTTTTCTGTCTATCACACACATACACACGTATTTATATCTTCATAAGTTTTACTATTCATATACATAATAGTTACTTTTGTGTTTACAAAGTTTCTGAATTATGACAAATGCCCAGTCTTAATTATAGATTTAAATATTTTCATTATCAATTATAGTCAATTCATGTTCACTGTCCCAATTATAATCACTTAGTGGCCACTGTTCCAATGTCTGCTGTCCCAATTATAGTCAAATGATGTCCACTGTCTCAATTATAATTAATTAATGGTCACTGTCTCAATTATAATTAATTAATGGTCACTGTCTCAATTATAATCAATTAATGGCCACTGTCTCAATTATAATTAATTAATGGCCACTGTTTCAATATTCTCTGTTCCAATTAATGGCCACTGTCTCAATTATAATTAATTAATGGCCACTGTCTCAATTATAATCAATTAATGGCCACTGTCTCAATTATAATTAATTAATGGCCACTGTTTCAATATTCTCTGTTCCAATTAATGCCCACTGTCTCAATTATAATTAATTAATGGTCACTGTCTCAATTATAATTAATTAATGGTCACTGTCCCAATTATAATCAATTAATGGCCACTGTCTCAATTATAATCAATTAATGGCCACTGTCTCAATTATAATTAATTAATGGCCACTGTTTCAATATTCTCTGTTCCAATTAATGCCCACTGTCTCAATTATAATTAATTAATGGTCACTGTCTCAATTATAATTAATTAATGGTCACTGTCTCAATTATAATTAATTAATGGTCACTGTCTCAATTATAATGAATTAATGGTCACTGTCTCAATTATAATGAATTAATGGTCACTGTCTCAATTATAATGAATTAATGGTCACTGTCTCAATTATAATCAATTAATGGTCACTGTCTCAATTATAATGAAATGTCTCAGAAATGAGACGGTTGAACATTAATAGGTTAATAATTTGTGATATCGCGATTCTGTCTACATTTTATTTAACTTCATCGTTCCAGGCCACAAAAAGATTGTTTTGCTCCTTTTTATCTTCTATTTTGCTACACAATTTTGGCACAGACGCCATCATTTGTTTTCAAATTGGATTTAGCATTAAAAAAATGAGAAAATATTTTCTTTTCTTTCCATACATTTGACAAAAAGTCTCAGTTATCTCCGATTAACTCACCTCTCCCCAAGGACACATGACCCAGTGGATTAAAAAGAGTTGGTTGGACTTGTCCCAAAAGAATTGTGAGTTCAATACCTGGTTACTGCAGTGGTGAACAAAAAACTTGGAGAGTTGAGTTAAAGGGAAATAACTGAGAAATCCAGAAGAGACATGGCACATGGAACTAGAACAATTTACCTCGGTGGACGAAATAAAGGATTTAGTTCGAAATTCCAATCGCCTGAAGAAGGCAGCCGCGTACAACGGCCGAAACGTCGTGAATACGGCAATGAAGATGAGGACAACAGTCCGAACAATGTAAATAGTTACGATACATCATCTCAGAAATATAGACAGATATTGAGAAGCCTAATTCGGATAAATAAGAAGTAGAAAATTGCAATAAAACTGATAAAACCTTTTTAGCTCATGTGGGATATTCCCTTTGTACTGAAATCCAAAATGTATCAGTGGGTACCGCCGAATGTTTTATTTTGAACCTACGATCAAGAAATGGTGGCGAATTCTTCTTCTTCATATAACTGAAGTCCAATATGAGAATTAGCATATATGAAGGAATTTTGAATCCAATAATCTAACGGGTTAGGACGACCATCATTCACCGTCACACTAGTATACAGCGCAATCCCTTTAAGTATACCGCGGAACGGCAATTGAAAATCATGGTCCTAACCCATTAGAGTCGTAGGGGTAGCACATATAATACAACTGTGGCATGTCTAGGGCAGAAAAACATGCCAGAGCCTATCCCTCTTCAGGCTGGTGTTAAATTCAATGTTTTCCTTCTCTTTGACCGGTTGCCATCCAAATCTACAGAACCCAATCGGTTCTGTTATTTCATCCATAAAAGAGATGGATTCTTGTCTTTCTCAAATGCTTTAGTGCGAAATTGAACGTGGTAGACTAACCTGGAATATGAACCGTACTTGCCAATTCCACTTTCTGCGCCGATTTTTTATTTCTTTTGTTTTGTTTGCTTAACGGAAAATCATGGGTCATTTATTGCGGAATTTTATTTTTCACATGAGATATAAAAATGTTATTCTGTTTTCACAGTTGAATACATGGTAGATGATACTCCGCTTTTGTGCATATACATGTTTGTGTGGACATAATTATTAGAGGCGGTGATACGTGTGTTGTAATTTTGTTGAAGTTATATGATATCATGAAAGCGTTATGTTGATTGCTTGGTTGTTTTTGTTTAGCGGTATATCAACACCTCTATAGGTTACTTAATGCCGAAATCTAAACATTTTAAACACAATTTTATGGCTTCAACAACAGATAAAATATATTGTTGGTAATATTTTATAGAAAAGTTTATTGCTGGTATTTTTACTATAAAAATGTATTTTTATACTTTCATAGTGTTTTGTTTGGGGGTCACTATTTGCCCATAGCTAGGACCATAATAGGTGCTACCACCTCGAGTCAGAGAGGGCCTGGGAACAACAGCAGTTAGAGGGGGTTTGACGCTTCTCAAAACCTCCAATTTCCTGATCAGAGGCCTTGCTGCCGTGTGTAGTTTATCGTCATACCCAGGACTGCGCCGATATTCGTAACACTACCTGCACGCACAGACTAAAATATGTTATAACTTTATAGACATCTACTGCAAAAAAAAAAATAGTTTATCACGTGGCTATCACAGATTTTAGAAATAGATAGATTTATTAACCGCAAGGGATTTGTAGGAAGCTTGTGTCAGTCTCTCTCTCTCTCTCTCAATCTCCCTTGAAAACCAATATATGGTTTTTTACATCGCTTGAAATCCTAACCAAATATATCAGAAATGAATAAGCAACTCTCTCAGCTGCCAAGTAACAGTAGATGAACAGATCATTGCTACTACATCGATTTGAACAGATTAAACAATACACACACATATATATATATATTCCTATATGAAGGGAGGCAAGGAGAGATTCTTTGGGGCTGGGTTAAGCTATGTCTGTAGCATCTACATATATATATAAAGTCGTGGTCTGTCTGTCTGTCTGTTTGTTATCGAACTCCTGTTAGGGTTTGGGAGATAGACTCCCATAACCATATATATTCTGAAACTACATTACCCAGGGTACTTGGATAAGTATATTTCATTTTGATTAAAGGGGTATTCGAGGTGCACAAATCCCACCTAATTTTTTTCCCTCTTTGATATAAATTAAATTTAAATTTGAACAAGGGAATGACTCCTAGGGTATTTGGATAAGTATATTTCATTTTGATCAAAGGGGAATTACTCCTATCCAAAATACAGACGGAGAAACCCAGAAGATGGAGGTGACTTTGGCAAGATCATTGAGTAATATTGAATTTTTCTCCATAAATTATAATAATGATTTAAGATCAATCATTATTTTCTTACAAAAAATGTATGACACGCAGCAAGGCGTGGGTAATTCAGCTAGTATGTTATATATAAAGGCCCTAAATTTTTTCAAAAATCACATAAATATTAAATCAGAAATTAGTTATTAGCATAGTGGTAGAGATTATAAAACAGCCCTACACTCAAGCCGTTAGTGGGCCGCTGGCGAGCCGCCGATGGCAGCGTCAGTGGTCTTCTGGTGGCAGCCACCGATGGGCCTCTAGCTGTTCGCCAGTGGTAACATTACCCAGCAGAACACACTGGCAGTCCAATAGCCGGCCCCCAGCGGTAAATGCTAGTGGTATGCCGCTCAGTGGAAGATTGGTGGCTTGCTTGTAGGGAGGTAAATATTTAAATTTTGACAATGTTTAATCTTCGTGCCCACAAAAAAATCGATGTGTCAAAAGGATGGTTATTCCCTTGACACGGCTATGCACTTTTGATTTCCTTGGAAATGTTTATTATAAAGATTATAAAAAAATACTTGAACAAAGGACAATGCGATATTTATTATTTACTATTTTATAAAGAAATAAATTTGAAAAGAAATCTTTTTATTCAAAAATTTATAAAAAATATTTCAAAATTATTAAAATATGTAAACTAAATTACAATGCTGTAACTATGAAAGTAAGTCTTTTTTATTGATGATTTTATAAAAAATATTGTTGCCAATTCTCCGAAATAAAGAAAATATATATATCCACTTTCATTATGTTTGAGTTTTATTAAAATTCTAATCATCGCTTTTTAAAACAATAAACATTGCCAAGGGAGTAAAAAGTGCATGCAGTAATTAATAGCGGCGTCAAGGGAATAACAGACCTTTTTTTTAGAGAGAGAGAGAGAACGCTTTTTTAACGGACACAAAGGTTAAATATTGCCTAAACTTTAGTCAATATAATAAATATGAAGTAAATTATTCTAACGATGTATTTGAGTAGAAGATTTAATGTCGCCTGAAATGATGTATAAAGAAGGCCAAAATGTCGCCTGAAATGATGTATAAAGAAGGTCAATACATGAACGTTGCCAGATCGTAAAAAAACAAAACCAGACATCTTGAAAGTATTTGAATGCAGGACCCGTAAGAATTGCTATTTTTGAGAATAAATCGTCACTGAGAGCTTCAAAAAGAAGTTAGATATGTTTATTTTGTGTTTATAAATCCAGATTTTCAAATAAATTCAGAGGGAATTTAAAAGAGAAAATTAAACTTACTGTTTAAAGATCCCATTTTATTTTTCATTATTTCCATGCAGTGATTTTCTGTGGAGTGTGGACTGTCAGGATAGAACAACAATTTTTTTCATCTGATAAAATCTCCCTGTCGTCTTTATTAAGTTAATTATTATATAAATAAATAGAGTGTGACAAAAACTTGCTGTAAACTAGACAATTTCCGGTTTCAGAGAACACTCCCATTATTTTCGCTAAGCTTGTAAAATACATTCCACCAGAGGAAAATAAAAATTCACCGGCAAGTTGGAAAAAAACCGACGTATCTGGCCAAAGAATGTAAATTACGTTAATAATCATTTTTATGTTTTGTGCTCTTGGTCTCCTCGAAGGGATTGATTTTCATTATTTATTATTCATTGTAGTTTATTTCAGAAAAGCAAAACTTAACAATGTTTCTTTACTTGGATACGGATTCGCTTGGATGGATGTTATCGTCAAACTGCAAACGTAAGAAGTTAAAAATACCACTGAAGTACGTACTGGCGGACTGGCCAGTGTGTCAGCTTGCCCGATGTCAAGTGGGCCCTGACGGAGTGCTCCCCCCCCTATATCAAATAAAAATGCAGTAAAGAAACAAACACACGACTTTTTTTAGTAATAAAAACGAATAAGAACTTTATAAAGTCATCTGCTTCTGCACGATATCAGTTACTCAAGTTCAATGTGAGAGGACATTTTCAAAGCTAAAGATAAGAAGTTCGGTGTTTGAGAAGAATTTAGAATAATAAATGTTGCTATGTATTGAAAAGGAATTGTTTGATGAATTGGATACAGAAGCAATTATTGGCAATCATCAAGTGAACACAAACAATCATTTTTAATGGAGTGAACTGCATGCAATGCTCTGCTGTGCTTTTGAATTATCTGTTAATATGTAAATTATGCACTAAGCTATTTAAAATAAAACAAAATCAATTATAACATTTTGTATTTAGATTTGGTATTTACTGCCAGTAATTTGGACAGTACATGTACAATGGAATTACTAAGAAATTCATTTTTTCAAAAACACTATTGTACACATTTTTCAATATATATTTTTTGAAAATTATTATTTTCTATGAAAATTAAATGATAGCATTATAGTTGTGGATGGGCCCACTTTCTCATTTCAGAACCAATATTTTTAGACCCAGTCCACCACTGGGCGTACACTGACATCCATCTCTCTGCCTATATATATGTGGGAAAATATGATATATAAACTCTCTATATCAAAATAATTTATTTGTTTTTTACGGTATATC
The DNA here is from genome assembly GCA_964036315.1 of Acanthosepion esculentum. NCBI lineage: Eukaryota > Metazoa > Mollusca > Cephalopoda > Sepiida > Sepiidae > Acanthosepion > Acanthosepion esculentum. The sequence continues at coordinate 78,956,257 of OZ038508.1, read as the reverse complement.
AACACTTTTTAGCTTATTTAAAGGCGAAACATTTCGGGTTATATGAATATTTTTTGCGAGTGAATATTGTATTAATTGTCTTTTTATAACATCGATCTTTCCAGAGACAAGTCGTACTATTTAACCTATAGTTTGGAGGAAAGGGTATTTGAGCATATGTGACTATAACGAATCTGTCTGGAATTCGAACTCGCCTCTCTGATTTTATGTCAGAATAATGTCAACATTGATTAAAAAATCCTATGTTACACGTTTCGTCCTTTGAAATGATTTCTTGAGATTAAATAATGATCATATATTTATCGGGAAGGGAGCGAAATACAACAAATGTCTACATCGAGAGAAAAGCTGAAAACATAGGGACGTTTAATTTTAAATATGAAATGTTTGCCATCCGATGTGTCTATATGTACAACCTAACTAATCTCATTCAGCTTTGTATCATTCTTGTTTTTTTTTGTTTTTTCGCTACTTTTATCGCTCTAAATATCCCAAATTGTAACAGCAGTAGTTTTTGTTAAGGTGATATGCTTATAATTATCATAAATTCATTCTTTCTAACGTAATGAGAATCGACCCTAATTTTCTCTTCTATACTCACAAATACGTAACATTCTCACTATCAGACAAGCAGTCAACGCGGACAGGCCGTCAACACGTGCATCAACAAACATTTCGGCTCCTTTTCCTTTTCCAGGCTATAATGATAACATTTATCTCTTAACACTCAACAAAAATTCGAGGTAACCGGCAACGTGTTTTGCCAACGATGAACGCAAAATGGCGTCTCAAGCAAACATGATCAAATTGTTGCATTGAAAATGGATGGTATAAAGAATTGTGAGGTGATAAAACAGTTGAATGTTTACAAAAAATATTTTTAATTTGTGGAAAAGTTTCTAGAGGAGCAAACAACCTCACCAGATCCAATTCCAAAAAGAAGCTGTTCAATTTGTATTAGGAGAGTCTTTGAAGCCGTCAAGAAGAAGATGAAGAGAAATCCACAAAGAAGCACGAGGAAGATGGAAAAGAGCTAAAGATTTCGAATAGGTCGCTAAAGAGGATTGCGAAAGAAGATTTAAGGCTACAGCCGTACAAGATTTAACAATGGCAGATGCTCTCAAGTGGCTCCAAGCACAAACAGTTTGGCATAGGCTGCTGATTCTGATGGTTCGAAATCGTCCTTAATGTTCGTTAAAGAAGGATAAAAAGTGAATAGCGGAGTTTACCAGCAAATGCTGAGGAGAGACGTGTTTCCCTGGTTGCCATCCACATTTAGAAGTCGTTCCGACACACACGGCAAGTGTTGGCGTAGAATTGGTAAAAAGACATTTTCGCAGATTTTCTGACAAACCAATTTTGCCTCCATCAAGCCCTGACAGTAATCCGATGGACTTTGCAATATGGCCTATATTGGAGAGCGATGTTTCACGCATCACATGCTCAAGTATGTTAGACCTAAAAGAGGCTCTTATGACGTCGTGGTACAATTTTGGTGAAGTGCTGGTGAAGAAGTCATGCACTTCAGTTGAGAAGAGATTAAGGGCTAAGGTGATATTAAATGGGTGGCCAAAGGGTGAATTGTCAATATATGTAAAATATTATCAATATATACAACAATCAACCTGAAAAACTTTCATTAACCAAAACCTAAAACGTTTTTTTATTATTTTGTGATAAAATACATAATGGATAAATGTATATGCCACGTCAGGTGTTTATAAATCGATATCCATAAAAGAAAACAAAATTAACTTACCTTCAGGTTATATTGTGCAGTAAGTCTGTAACAACCACGGAGTTCACAAATAATTCTTTCCTCTAAGATGGCCATAACTTTCTTTCATGTCGATATGTCTCTGTTGTTGGCAATAACTCGGACCAAATATCTTTTGTCATGATATGATGGTGACCTGTACCTGATAATGCACTAGTAGTACCTACCAATGGTTAATTTGTATAAAATGCGAGGAGTTCAAGAAACGTTAATCTATAAAGAACGCTTATTACTCATTTACTATTAGTCTATATTAAACCATACATTGGCTACACGCAACGCATAAAGTATTAGCTAAAGAATTCAACTGATGTTCCTGTGCTAGCCTTTTCATAATCGATGATTGTTTCCTTCTGTTCATTTGTATAGGTTATCACAGAAGGATGTTAAAGAGAAATTATATAACCTGTAACCTGGTGTATATTTAACATTGTTAACAACATAAGTCGTCTCTCTATTGTAATAATAAAATTGTTCCTGTTCCTTGGTAACTGTGTAAGAATTAAACAAACTGAATCAACCAGGCGAGAATAAAATCCGCATTCCAAAGGACGAGTCAATGAATCAGCCAGACTATTCAATGCTTCAGTTGACATGAATTACCAATAGTCATCCAAAATAAAAGCAAATGTATTTCTAGTTCCGCCCACCACACATTATTTCTATTAGTAACTTCATTGGCGAATTAGAATTTTCTTTTGTTAAAATTCACCCAATACAAGACGCAAGAGCCATTCAAGATAGATATTTGCTGAATGGGGTGTGTAATATGAATGAGAAGGAAATAGGAAAGTGATGATTACGATGAAATGATGGATAGATTGCGATTGATCCTAGACTTGAAGATTGTAGTGACCAGGAAAACATCTACGTGGGAGTCTGTTCCACAAAGTATCGGTTCTTGAAAAGATGATTTATGAGTGGAACATCATTCTTACTAAATGTTGGGAATGAAGGTGATTCGTAGCAAAGATGGTCTTTGTTAAAAAGGTCCGAGTTGGTTTCTAGTCTGAAGATTTGCCACGGAAGTCGTGATAGCGAATCATCATCCGCCAGAAAGCCGCGTAAACTCTTTTGAATTCTATCAAGAATGGTAAATAAGAATTGGACAGCTTCAGCCCAGATATTCCACTTTTGTCTGATTTTGTGATGATCCGAGTAACATTTTTAAAAGGAAACCAATGGAAGAAAAACTGAATATAATTTTGTTTAGCACAATTTCCTGAAAACAATTTTCCCTAAAACATCAGCGAACTGTAAATTCTTGCAAACTTCTTTTTTAATTACCGTATTTTTCGATGTATAAGACGCACATTTTACCCCTAAATTTGATGTCAAAATTTGCTTGCGTCATATACACCAAATGTATGAATCTTCTGCGATTCCGTTACAGCTCATAAAACGGGGAGAAATAAAAGAATAAACTGCAGAGATAAAACACAACTGACTGTTACATCCGGTGGTTTAACACGTTAACTGCAACCTCTTGGTGTTTCTATTTAACAAACCCTTTAAGACTCTGTGGAGCGAATACGGAAATAAACACCAAAATCGTTAATCATCAAATGACAAAAAATGGTTTCTGAGTTAGATGGTCCACGCAACCTTCCGGTTAATAAATGAATCCTTTGAAAATAAATATTTAACATTTTTCAATCAACAGGTCGTGTTCTCGGCGACGATAAAAACATGCACCGTGATCCTTTTGAAGAGTATTTAAGTAAGTCTCTAGATGGACAAAACCAATAAGGAGATAGAGACGGCAACATACGAAAGTAGTTCAGGACGGCGTGGCTTCAAAGAGATTCCTTTACTCATTCATCCGTCTTCCTTACCAAGCCACGTGACACCACTTACCATCTTCCTCATCGAGCTACGTGACACAGTTTTCCTGTCCATCTCTGCAAGACTTGTCATCTTCACCAAACTACGTGGCACTTGTCATCTTCCTCGCCGAGCTACGTGACACAAACATTTTCCCTCACCAAGCTACGTGACACGTGTATACTTCCTCACCAAACTACGTGATGCTTACCATTTTTCACATAAAGCTACGTGACACTTACACTTTCCTCTTCACTTTCGCCCTTGCCTCTTTTCTCACACATACACATACAGAATTCACATTTCTTTTCACCTTAACAAAAAACTATAAACAAGGAACTTTAACACGAGAACTTTAACACTCATACACGCCGAAAAACATTTAATTGTAAGAACACGAAATATTTGATATTTTTATATTTAAAAAACTTTCTCTCATTTTTTTTGTTGTGGGTAGATTCAAATCCGTAACAACTTTACTTAGGAAAGGATAGAGAACTGTGTGTAGCAAAAAGATTTTACTACGGCTCATTATTAGATAAGGGAAAAAACTGACTCTTGCTCACGTGTGCATGTGGAGGAAGAATTCATAGGAAAAATATAGTGATTAAGTCAATTAAGAAATTTAGTATAAGGAACCAGAATGGGACAAAGGATGATATTCTCTTTGATGAAATGTCTGATTCTTTTCCAATCTATAGTGAAAGCAATGAGGATTTTGTAGGTTTTGGATCAAAATAAATAAATCTTTTTAAGGTATTTTCTTATTTCGATGTTTTGAGCTCTTTGGTGTTTAGAACAATGTTTTCATTTTTAAAGGCTGGATTTTTGTTCAGTAAAATCTTTCAAATATGACTAGATTTTTTTTTACCAAAACTTTGTTTTCGAAATAAGGGCATCTCTTTGTTGTGGTGTCCTTCCTCTAAAGAGTCTATATTGGACTCTTCCGCCTACTATAAGATTAGTAGGAGAGAAGACCTTGGGGGAACAGTCGAATAAATTGAACGCTGGGTCAATATCGGTATACAGACTCACTAGTCGTGTACTATTCTTCCGTTGTACTTGCTGTTTAATATATGATATATCTGTAACACTTGTTTTGTTATTTCTTTAACCATTGAGTTGGTCTTATATTCTGAAAAACACAGTACTATGAGAACTGCTCTCTTAAGTCGTTCTCGTGGAATAGTCGATTTATGTAGACTCTTTAATATGTTTTACTTTAAAGCAGATTCCCTCTTCAGTACAAGTAATTGTCCTACTACTTTAATAAGGTGCATTTTCTGATTAACAAATATACTTCACTGAACATGTCGGCCGGATGTGAGCGCTAAAAAAGTAAAACTCACAATGAAAAAGTCGTCTCCTGCACAGGGGCTCCGAGCATCACAACCGAAGAAGAAATCCACACAAAAATATAAAATACAATAGCCAATCACATGAACGTTTACCGCCAAAGAAAAGAAAAATACTGGGAGCCAGCCCTTGTTAAACCACAGATATAAAAACGTTACGCCTCACCGACAAGAGGAAGTTCGGCTCAATCACATGGCCGCCTGCCCATCCACACACCTCACCGGTGTCAATTTCAACACTGAAGATGAACAGATCAACCCCGCCAGCGACACCCCACTCATACTGGCGAGTCCACACCAAATATGTCCCTTTTACACATTTACATATACTGACATTGAACACCATATGGATTCTGAAAAGTGATCAACACCCGCCTTTGAAACTTTAATCCTTGTTTGGTCTTTCCTTTTTACAACCATACGCCTGTTATAAAACATAAATCTATCGCAGAATTTCGCCATTAGAGAAAGGAGACTCTATTCTATTGTTTGCTAAAATTGTACAAATCTCCGTAGCTCAATGTCATTGGCTATAAATCTTCTGATATTCGGTTTCTACAGTTGAAATATTTAAATTGTTGTTGGAAATTCAACCAGGAAACCAAATAAGAAACTTTTTATATTTGACGAGAACAAAAATCATAACTTGGCTATGATGGATAGATACGTTTTCACCTTGAAAGTCTGTCTTCTTCACAGAGTAATATTGTTATCAGCACCGTTGTATTCACGTGATAACTACAATAAAACAGGATCCTTTCTGTGCAAAAACAGGATCCAGCGTTTCAAAAATTGGATCCAGAATAGTAAAGACGGACATTTTCAAACAAAGCAGAAACTACACCTGAAATTTCAGAACGGTTTCTAAGAAGGTATTTTTTTCTTTTCCTATTTTTTTATTTTTATTACAGATAAAATCTCATTTGACTCGCCGCTTTCATTCTGTTAAAATAATGAGGATCTGGATTTCTGACGCCATACATGGCGTAATTTTAATAACGTTCTCCGTTCCTCCGTCATTCATTGCACCTGTGATGACATCCAAAGTTGAGTATATTTGCAGATACGCCCAACTCGCTTATGTGCACAGGTTTGCCTTCTCAGCCGTGATCGCTTTCAGCAAATAATACTGGTGACAACAAATGATTTTAAAGACACTGGTTGAGAGTTCATTTAGTTTGCTATCATTCCATTTGGCTGAAATGCTATCTCCCTAACTTCACTGGCCTATTAGCTTGTTGACTCCTGATTTCCTACTAACCCTGACCTGGCACAAAGCAACGGGACAAGCAAATCTAGTGTTCTCCCTATCGGCTTTGTAGAGTACTACTTGCCGGTAGCCAGACCTCAACTCAAGGGTGGAAAACTTAACCGACTTCCCTGGAAATGCCAACATGTCGTCGATTAAGTGCAGGATAGGCTAGTGGTTTAATTATCTCCTTCAGAGCCCTCCGCGGTGATGTGGAACGTTCTATTATTTCTGCTTCCATCACATCCCCAGCTGCCTCTTGTGCGAGCGTGTCCTTATGCAGTCGAGTTGAGTATAGTCTTACCTCTATAGGCAGGTTGTTATCTATGTCTACCCTCATCTCTACTGTTTCTATTTGGCCTAAGTCACTGTCCGTGTCAGATACCACGTCTCTAGTGTCTGTAGTAGACGGCAGACTGCCCTCTTTGTGCGTAGATGGAGTTAAGATATCTCCCTCCCTAATTATATAATTCTTACAGCTACCTTCACTGTCCTCTGGACATTCTGCTTCCCCCTAGTAATAGCTGGTATAGCCTCCCTCACTTTCTCTTCCTTGTGGACCCTTATTGTTCTAGTAGTGCAACTAACTATTACTGGGACACAACCCGTTCTGTCACCTTCCACTACGGACTCCACTAGAGTTAGTTCCGCTTCATCAAAATGAGGTTCATCTGTTTCCTCCCTCCTAGTTCCCCAGCTGAAGAAAGACTCCCACTACAAGTGATAGCTTCTTCGGGTAGAGTGATCTCAGTGGCGGCTCCGTCGGAGGACAGTCGCAACAGAGGAAAACCATACTGAGAGATGCCCAGCCCCGGAGAACAGCTGCCCGAGGCCGCGCCCTCTCTTTGCACTAGAGAGAGAGATCACTGCTCGCACCGAGACCAGCGCAACCGATAGTTACGGAATCTCGAGGAATTTTTGTTCCAAGCCAGAATGTACGCGCTCGGGCTCCCCACATTAACCCGACCCTTTTCTTTTTTTTGTCGAGTAAATAGCAAATTACTATAAAATTATTAAAGCTGGGGCTTTTAAATCTCAGAATTCGTGCGAGAATTGAGCTCCAATCTCGCAATTATAAATTCCATAATATAGGGTTTAATTAATTAGCTATTATGTTTCTCTAACTCTTCAAAAGTTGAATGTATAACTAATTTTAATTTCTATTTTCCCATCTTTACACTACATTAATTTTATCTTATAAATTGTCCCCTGTTCTGTGACCCATGAAATAAAAATAATTGTTTGTACAAAAAATAAGGATCTACGTACATCAAATTATCTTTAAATGCAGACGAATTATCGTTGAACTTTTAAAAAGTAAGCTTAAACGTTTATTCAATACTTAAATGCAGCGATCAATTTTAATTTTTTTTATAGTTTATTGATGCCTATCGCATCTACTCCTCCGACACACACAAATACACATACACTGTACTTTATATATAAGATTATAAAATGAACTAAGTCCGACAATCACTCTGTCCACTTGTCAGGGGGTATCAGCAATGACTGTTATATTTCTCGTTTTTTTCTTTTTTATATGCACTTTTCCTTGGTGCAAGATTGATTTTTCCTTTCATAGTCTGTGTGCGTGTACGTGCGTGTGTGTATTTGTGTGTGTGTGTGCGCGCGCGCACGTACGTCCTTATGCGCCTGCCTGTGCGTACGTGTAGAATGTGGTTATTCTATTGGTCATAAAGTGGCAGATCGGTTTTCTTTCTTCTTAAGTAATAAACTGATTCCCACATATTAAAATAATGATTGGAAAATATGCATCACTCTTGACTGCATGGGGAAACAAATATTGATATAAAATTTCGACTGGGCATAAAGTGAGTGATCATTTTTCTATTGTCATTAAGCAATAAATTGAACCCCCAAAATTACTATATATTAATAATTAGAAAATATATTGATACTTAATAATCGTACAGATGTAACAAAATACGCTGTCATTGTTAATAGTACGGGTAAACTAGTATAAGTGGTCATAAATTGGGTGATCGATTTTCTTATCCTATTCATCAATAATATAATTACCCATCTGGATTATTATATATTGATATAATAATAGGAAAACCTATTTAAAGATTCCCAAGTGAAAACCTTCTAGTAATAGTAAGGGCTCAAAAATATGCCATCATCTGCGATGTGACGAAATCAGTCGGACATAAGCACAGCCGGCTGACCAGTCAGGCATTAACAAAGTAAAAAGTTTATTATTTTTGTCAATTGATTAAAAAGAAGAAACATCTCATTTCTGAAGGCAAAATAAGGCTCTGCTTATTTGGACTCTTATAGCCAGATTTAAAAGAAACATTAGCAGCAAAATTAAAAGTAGAATTTGATAAATCTTTTATCAATCTGCATTTTGATTAAACTAACTTAGTAATCATTTACAATATGCTTCAGTTTAAAAAAAAAAGGATACTACCAATACTGTGCGGGGCCACTTTAAAAAATCCTAATTAAATTCAACTCTGAGTGATAACAGTAAGAAAGAACTTTTTCAATTCGACCTCCATTCCTACACTACTTCTTTTTACTATTTCCGAATCAACTCAAAAACTCGGCATACTTTGAAACTATCAGATTTCAGGGACTTTAATTTAACAAGTCGAATTCATATAAAAATATATTTTATCCCTTATACACAAAAGAACGGAACATTGGCAAAAGATTTTTAACACTATATTTCACTTTATTGAACTGTTCAAATTCTAAAAAGCAAATAGTTTATGTAGAGAAATAAATTCATGATTTGTGATATGTTGATATGACATATTTTTTCTATTTTGCCATCCAACTAAAAATATCCGAAAGTCTCAACTTATTTTCTCAAACGTAGCAGATGTACACCACGCACGCAAAAGTCAGGGCCAATTTTCTAGTGAGAATCATCAGCTCAATTAAAACTTGGTAAACGTTCCGCTAAACTGGTAAGGTATTTTGTCATGGAAGGCTCACACATCTCTTATTTTAAATTACCGCTCTATTTTTCTTTTTTTTTTCTTTTTTCAACATTTCATTTATTTTGGGTCGAAACAAAATTTCGTAGTGTTTTTAAGTGAACGTCAAAGGATTTATTATTTTTTATAGATTTTATTATTTTGACATAGATTTTATTTTGTTCTACTGCCTATCGCCATCTTTGATACAGCTTCATGAATGTAGGTTAATTCATCCTCAAGAAAGAGGCTAAGTGGTGTTTACAAGCTTCCAGGGAATTGAAGTTCTTCCCATGAAGAGTATTTTCTAAGGATCAAAATAAGCAGTAATCCGAAGGTGCTGGATCAGATGTGTACGGTGGTTGTAGTAGAAATTTCCTACCAAGCTGTACTAATTTTTGTCGGGTCTGCAAAGAGATGCGTGGTCTGGTATTGTTCTGATGGAATAGAGCACATTTCCGATTGATCAATTTTTGAATTCAAACATTTGGGAACCGTACTGGTCTGAATTCAACGTCTGCTTTTGCGTAGAAAATTCGTAATACGCAATGCTTCCCGTGCCACCAGATACACAGCAATGCCATCTTTGGATGCAGTCTGGCCTTCGGAATGGTCAACTGTCGTTCATTTCGTTTTCCCTGGGAAATTTCTCGCTCCAAATTGTTTTTCTTCACCTATGATTGGTTTTTTAAAAAATCTGCCGCTTTTGTTGTGTTTGAGCAGAGAATTGCTGATACAAACGCGGTTCATTACATTATCCCGTTAAATCACGAATCACCCAAACAGCGTAATGATTCACGTATCCACATATTTTCAAATATCTTATCACGCAAACTAATCACGCAAGGGTGTGGTCGGTCTGAAGCCTTAACATAAGAGTCAAAAGATTATATACTTTTCTTCCCTTGCTCGTTTTATTATTGCTCTCTCTATTGAAATACACTTAAATTATACATATGTACCACTACCGGTCCGCAGAAAGATTGGCTGACATGAAGTCGGTCCGTGGTATAAAAAGGTTGGACACCACTGCCTTACAACACTCATATGAGATATTTGGAGCATCTTTGCGATGTCCCGTGTTGTATGTCCTGGATTATTTTTAATAAGCCTTTCTATTTGGTCATCATCAACGACTGCAGGTCTACCAGAATGTTCTCGGTCTTAAAAATGCCAGTTTCGAGATTGGGAATTGAATAATTTTAAAATTGTTGTAATCGAATGTCCCACACTCCCCTATGTGGACTGACTATATCGGTAGATATATATGTTGTGAGCACAGAATATACCTGGCGATATGCTTCGGCAATTAGTTGGAGATTCGTCTCCAGCTGTGCTGGTCGAACTCTCTGCCTTCGGGTAGAGAGGAACCCAGACGTATATACGGGGTCTATGGGGAATTTTTGCCCGAGACTACGGGCTCGGTTTTGCCCCGCATTTAAAAACGGCCTTGTGCCACATCCTGCATCGCGAGGAGATAAGGTAAATATCCTTGCTTCGGGAATTAGTTGGAAATTCGTCTCCAGCTGTGCTGGTCAAACTCTCTGCCTCCGAGCAGAGAGGATCCCCAGGCGAGGCTATGCCGAAGGGCAGAAACAGCTACCCAACCCCGTTTTATATGGGGACTTTTTGGCCGAGCCTACGGGCTCGGATGCCGCACATTAAATCCGGCCTTGTGACACATCTGACCGCGTGGGGCGGTTGGTAGATATCCTTGCTTCGGGAATTACTAGCTTGCTAACCGATTCCCTGTCTTTCAGTAGTGTATTCTCTTTTACAATAAACCTCTCTTTCTTTCATCGACGCCCGTGTTGCTGTTCCTTTCACTCGAGTACCACCTTTGTCTGTTTGTAACCTTCTTTAAGGATACAACAAAAATATGTAAGTTCTTTCTCACTTTCTGACACCAAATAAACGTACTTTTAAAAATAAATGAAGTTAAAGGAGTACTTGAGAAGTGATGATAACTATCTTGATTATCTCCATTCTCCAATGCTCGTATTAGGCATTAGTACATCTGTGATATACGAACACCTTAACACAACGGAAGGAAGGACGAGAATCGCTGAAAGAAATGATTGTTAAATATACATTGTGCTCAAAGATATTTTGTATTCCGCTATGTCATACAATAAAGAAACTATAATACATATGGCTAAAACAAGCAGTGTGAAAAGGCGAAAACAATTAATGAATAGAACTCTACAAACAAATCTTCCAAAGATGAAACATCATAAAAATGATGTTAAGCAACACACAACAAGAAAATCATATTACACGAGGAAAATTGTCTCAACTTAAACCAATAAATAAAGATTTTTTAATCATTTAACCCGAAGCAAGACAATAAAGCCACTAAGACGCAAAAAGTTACTGAGTATTAGATAATATGAGAAAAATATTCTATTAAAAGAGAAGACAATAAAAGAACAACAATTAAGATAACAGAAGATCACGATTGACATTGCATTTCATTTTTTTGAAGATCAAAGTTGACAGGGAAGCAAAAAGCGGAACAGAATTCCACAAACGACTAGTGCGTTAGAAGAAACTCTTAGCATGGAACTTATATCTAGCTACTTTTAAAATGATGAGACCTTGCCGCCAATCTAGTACTGCGCTTAAGTTCATAGAGTCTAGGGAGTATAGAGGAAAGTTTATCAGAACAATTACCATGAAATTATTTGTAGAAAAGGCACGGGGAAGCAACATTACGGCGTTGGGAAAGTTACTGAGTCCGAGATACCAGGTCAAGACCAATAGCATTGCAGATTCTTCTTTAGTTGTTATCAAGAATCTCTAAATATATAGCAGGAGCATCAAACCGATTGTGACAAAGTTGAAATCAAATTCATAAACCATTGGCTAATAAAAATAGTAAAGAAACTTTCTTTCCTACTTGGTTCTAACAGGAGACGGTAATAAAATGATAAGAAACAAATTGCACCTTCTCAATACAAAGAATCACACACCAGCCGTGATTACGAAAATATGACACCAAACATCACAAAACGAACTATCAACCACATGAATAACCCCCTCCCTGTATGACAATAGATTACTCAACATGGTTGAAGATTAAAACCTCCCACTAAGATACAGGGAATGCCATTATACACAACTAAAAAAAACAAAACAAAGAAAATGGACACACACACGGATACACATCACCCCATGTCACTTCTCAATGACGTTATAACGTCCCCGAATAATGTACATCCACGCTTTAGAAGAATAAAGATTTGCTTAAGGGACACATAGTCGTCATCTTTGCTGTTGTCAGCACAACGTTTCGGCCGTTATGTCCCCCGGTTTTCATCAGGTGTATATTGATATAGGTAACCTACAGAGGATTCCGATTGACGCCTTTATTTAATCTACGGGTGTATACTATCCTCGTTCCTCTGTCCATGTCTAGGGATATCTCGTCTAGTTCTTTTTTAGTATTGCTCGACCTGTTTCCACTGAGTCGCCGAGACTTTAGCTATTTTGTTCTTTTAAACAGTACCCCGCCCAGGGATTGAACTCACAATTTCTATATCACCAAATTCATGAACTTTCATAATGCTTTAATTCACAAGGATATTATCATGTGACTTCTCTTTATCGACATATATCTGATGAGGGCAGGAGAGCATAACGGCTGAAACGTTGTGATAACAACAACAAAGATGAAGACAAGAGCTTGCATGTAATTAATTATTTCTGAGATCTGGTACTGTAACTATTTACACAATTTACATTATTCGGACTGTTGTCAACAGCTTTATTGTCATATTCACGACCTTTCGGCCGCTGTACGCTCCGGCCTTCTTTAGGCGATATACGTTGGAATTTCGAACCGAAACATTTATTTCGTCGACCGGGATAGATTGTTCTAGTTCCATGTGCCATGCCTTTTGTCAGTTCCCTTTAGTAACTCAACGTCTGCTGTGGGCAGGTATTGAACTCACAACACTTTGAGTCAAGTCACTGGGTTACTTCAAACACTATGCCATGTGTCCTTGGAAACATCAGTCAATTAATTTTTGGGACTTATAAACTTAATGTCTCAGTGAACTATTTTTACCATACCTCATATCACAATTTGCTGTTATAGTTGTTTTTCTCTAGATCTCTGTATTACTGGTTCACATATTGACCGGCTTAGGAGATTTTTGTGTCTATTTTATCCGGGCCGGTAAAATAGCCTATTCGTTTTTTTAAAACACAATTCGATAATTAATTTCAGGAATTTTTCACTTTCCTGGTTTCTTTTAGCTTCTGCTTCGTTTGCTTATTTCTTTTGTAAGAAACACAGTCCCCACTGGCGTCAGACCAAATTTCTTCTGAAATTCTTCTCCAGTGCCTCTCAACTGGTTACTTTCTTAGACGTGGCACAAAATTGGGAGCACCCAGTGGAGATCGAACTCACTACACAGTCGTAATTGATCAAGCGAGACAAGCTTGCTAACCATTACACCACGGCGAAGTGCTCATAGTGAATAGAGAATATGAGAAACATTCATTATTATCTTAAGGAGCGGGAATAAATGAATAAGAATTAAGAAGACAGAAGATAACGATTGACATGACATTTAAATTTTTGAAGATAAAAGTTGACTGGGAGGCAAGAAGCCAGAAGAGAGTGTCGCATCCACAGGTTCTCGACTGGAAGTGGATTAGCTCCCTTGACTGACAATGGCTTTGTTATGGACCTCTATGTACCAGTGTTTCTGAATTCTAACAAAACCTTCAATGTTTCGAAAATCATGTATATTCAATACATAAAACCTTGATGAACAGTTTCGGAATAATACTGATAGGAACCTTTGCTTAAAGAAAAATGCTTTCCAACCATCTACTTAATTTGTTAAGTAAAGAAATAAGGAAGATAAACCAAGTTAATTGACTGTAACAACAATATATATATATACACAGAGATTTCTTAACCCTTCCCGCCCCCGGTTACGTCCTATCGTTACAATATTGATCCCTTCCTGACCGGAAGAGTTGCCTGAAGGCAGTAGAACTGACTAAACGAAACGTGAATCAGTTCTGTTGGGATTGCTATGAATTAGTGTGAAATCAGAAGGGTTTTACGTTTGTGATAATAAGCGTGAAAAGCATGTTCTTCATATTAATCACAACAATTTAAGCGTAAACATACAATTTGAATAAATCTCAAAAGGCAATATTGATTGATTGATTGTTTATTTGTTTTACCAGCATATCAACCCCTATGGGTCATTTAATGCTGAAACTGGATTTTTTTGTATTTAAGAGTGTTTTAAATCATTTCAAGTGGTTGTGAGGTTTAAGAGTTTTCTATATATCACAAGTTGAATAGTTCGAGGTTAATTCAAAGCATAAATTGTATGGTTGAAAATTCAAGCTCTGTTTTCTATAGAAGTTGGAAATATTTTATTTCCTTCAGATATCCAATTATTTGACCAGTAGAAACTTTTTGGAAGAGCATGTTCAGATTGCTGACACATTTATTTTATGGTACGTTTCATATCCTTTAAAAGAGATATTATCCGTTTCTTTGAGAAACGTCTCCTGTAGACAAACTACATTTGGATTGTAATCCGTGAGGATTTTTATGATTTCCTCATAGTTTGGTTTAACACCTCTACAGTTCCATTGTATGATGCTTGTGTTCTGTTTATCCATTTGAGTGATAATTATTTTTATTTTTGTGAATTAATCTTAGGGATGACTATGTTTTTGGTTATCTATTTCCATATATTCCATATCTCCTATATTGTTTGTTTTCCTTGTTTGTGAACTCGTTCTTCGCCGAGTATTTGTATGTTCTTGATTATTTAGATTCTTTCCATTTTGTTTTTTTCCCTGATTATCTTTATGTGGGTTGTTCTGTTTATTTGTTTTTGATTCTGTTTCTTCAGTTTTTTGAGTTTCTATTTTGTCTTGTATTGGGATTTGATTAGTTTTTGTTTTGTCAGTTTTCTGTTTATAAAATTTTTCATTCACAAAGTTTTGAGTGTTTTGTAGTTGATGAGTAGCTGTCAGTGAATTTTGTGTTGGGTTTACATTGTTTATAGTTACTTTTGGTTCAGTGGTGGAGGTTGTTTGCAAGTTTAAAATTGGTTTTAATGTTTTCAAAATGTTTTTCAATTCTTGAATTAAGGATGCTAATTCTTGTTTTTCATGTAATTTGTTTGACATTAGATTTTCATTGGTATAGCTTTGTATTGCTTGGGTAATTTTTGCATATGATGGTGCATTGAAGTTTGCTTCAATGCTTCTTCTTGCTTCTGAGAAAGAGATTTTTTTTGTGTGTTTAATTTTTAATGTTTCTTTTTTCCAGACTTCACAGTCCCTGGAAGCTGCACTATGGTTTTGTTTACAATTAGAGCAATTTGTTTCATTTGGGCATGTGAGCTCTGTGTGATTAGGATCATTCTCCCCACATTTTCCACATACCGGCTTCCTTGTGCATTGATTTATACCATGTCCATACCTTTGGCAATTGAAACATCTCAATGGGTTTGGAATATATGTTTCTACTTTGGAAATTGTATATCCAATTTTAATTTCCTGTGGTGGTTCTGGAGCATCAAAGGTCATGATATATGTATTAGTGTCTATAATTCTATCATTTCTTTTAATACTTATTCTTTTTATGTCTATAATGTTCTGTTTTTTGATAGAATTATTATTTCTAATTTCCTCCAGTGTATATAGTGAGAGTTCAGCACTTCTCACTACACCTTTAGAAGAATTTAACAATTTGTGTGGGTTGACCTTTACCCTTATGTCATAGAATTTCGTCATCCTTAGAAGAATTTCAGCATCATGCTGTCTTTCTACTTCTATTAGTAGTGTATTATTCCAAGTTTTTTTTTTTAACTGATTTTGGTGTTATTCGTGATGCTAAGATTTTTTCTATAATAAAAGGTGACAGTTTTGTGATTGCTTTCTCCTCTATTGATTCTATTATAATGAATCTTAAACATTTTTTCTTTGGTGTGTTTTCCGTATCACTTTCGGTATCTGTATCAGCGTGAGGTCTCTTGTTTTTTTGTGCTCATATTTGATTATTCTTATTCTTCATCAGCCATGCTCCCCACCCACCTCGGAGCCCCATATGGGGGAGATAATAAGGGGGCAATCCCATTCGCCTCATTTCTCCAGGGCTACATGACTGATATACTCAAATGTGGAGAGGGTTCCAAGCACCCGTTATATCCGGGATCGTCCACCCAAGTATGGGCTTTCCTCAGAAGTTAAAACAGCCATGTCATATTCCTTTTTTCCCAATCTGATTGACCCTAAGCCACCGCTTACTAAGTCAGTTTAGTGTTTAATATGGTAAATGTAAGTGCATTTTGCTTGTTTTGATAG
Source organism: Acanthosepion esculentum (assembly GCA_964036315.1). Classification (NCBI taxonomy): domain Eukaryota; kingdom Metazoa; phylum Mollusca; class Cephalopoda; order Sepiida; family Sepiidae; genus Acanthosepion; species Acanthosepion esculentum. The sequence goes on along the minus strand of OZ038508.1, from coordinate 78,939,754 downwards.
TCTGACTTAGGGCTTGACATGACCAGCCGGTTGATTGGATCGGGCCTCTCCAACCGCCCGTCTAGCTCAAGTAAGGGCCAAAGTGGTGTGTTGGAGATTAGGAATATATGTACAACCCAACTCCTAAAACCCTCAACCACCAGGATCCCGTCCTCAAGCATCACGGGTTGCCACCCACGGCAAACAGGTAACCCCCTTGGGGGACTTTTACCCCCTGCAGAGGTGCAGTTGACGTATTCTGAAGCCCCGCCGACAGGGCAGGCAATATTGAACAAAGAAACAAAGGTAGTCGTGAAATCAATTAGAAACAAACATTGAACATTTATAATAATATACAAATAAATTATAATACAATTTGGAAAAAGTGTTGTTTCAATTGAATTTGATTGTTTGAAGAAAAGTTGTATTAAGATATTTTATGAACTCAAAGTTCAGGAAATGTTCCTTTGTTTAGCAAAAGTGTTCACATAAAAATTTTAGGAAAATTTATCGAGAGATAAATTTTAAAGTAATGTAGTTGCGAGATTTTTTTGCTGAATTTTGTATGTTCTTGTTTTGGCAGAGTTATTCACCTTGGACTGTATTTTTTCTGTAAATGCTTAAATAGGAGTTTCTGTTTAGTAGTGTAGATAACACTTTTTTAGAAATGTACAAAGATTTCAGAGAGAGAGAGAGAGAGAAAGAGGTTGAAGGTTGAGTCAGGTGTTGACGCGCGAAAAGTCCTTTAAGTCAAGATGTAGACACGCGTGGATCTCTGTAGAAATGTCTCTGAGGGTGAATTGCTGACAAGATTTATTTCTGAAAATACAGAAATTGTGGCACAAGGCCAAAAGAGGGGGAGTGGTAAAGGCTGGTCATAACTTACTATCCTATACCTAGCTAATCAGATTCGCGACCCATTCATACATTACAATTAACCCATTCACCACAAGAACTCGTCCGCCGCCATTCAAACCTTCATCCACCATAATACCACATCCACACTAGGGGGAACCTACGAAAACGCGCCCCACACCATAAAAATTGGATGATGATAAAATACATTAAAATTCTAATAATGAAAAGATGAAATGGGGAGGGAGATGAACCCAATAACAAACTAAAAAATTCTTCAAATATTTAAACTAAACATAATTCGTCCTTTTATTTACTCTGAGAAATTTGGACCGGCTCCCAGTGCTTTGGCGGCAAAAATATCCTGGGGGTGTCTCGACCAATAATAAGCCGTGTTTCGCAATGTGTGGTGTTAATTGGTCGAAACTAGCTCTTATGGAATATTCCACCTTTAAACGGGTTGAGTGGAAAAATACGGACGATTCTACAGTTCTCCCTCCTGTTTTGCTTGTTTTTGCTTTCTTTCCTTTTCACCCCTTCCTTCTTGGAAAGACTCAGATATTGACTTTCCTTCTCTTCTCAGCTTACCTTCTCTTTCGGAAAGATGCAATAAATCTGCTTTTCTTTGCCGTCGTTCCGGATTGGCTGTTGAATAATGATCCAGTCTTTCTGTTGAATAACCTAAAAATTAGTTTATTGTATTATTTTTTATTACTTTATCCACCTTTTAATTATTTTATATTGCTTTCTTATAATTTTTATTGTATCATTTACTTATTTTTTGATAAATTATTTTATATTATTATAGTAAAAATGAATGACATATCAAGTTGAAACACCATTTCTCGTACGCTCACTGGAGTTAAGCAACATCAAGCCTGGTCAGTACTTAGATGGGTGACCGCTGCTGTAAGCTTGGTTGTGTGGGTGATGTAATCGATAACGGCTCTGAATTAGATATCAGAGAGTCCAGTTACTGTCGGGTTTATTATATATTCGTATGCGTAAATACCATTAGGAAAGTTATGAATGCACCTCTTTCCCCGCCAATGGGTTAATTAGTAGAACTTGTTTTCATTAAAAATCATTATCTTAAAAAAATTCTTACAATCTTCTTTCTTCTTAATGAACAAAAGTTTGATAGGCCGTAAAAAATCAATCAATCAAGCAATCAATATTCTAAGTTTCATAATAGGAAAACTCTAGAATAAATAATTATATTCATAAACTGTTGATTATATCCGATTAAAGAAACTTTTTAAAGCCTAAACAATACCAGATTCTAGTTTCTATTAGTTTTTAAACTTTTGTCCTTTGTATTTATGTCCTCCCTACGTCAGTTTTTCGCGCTTTTTTAAAAAGTTGTGGGTAACAATACAAGACGACTGTTACTGATCTTAGTGCGTAAATAAATGTTATTTTAGCTATGTTCTAAGCAATGCAAGAGGTACGTATTTTTACAAAATTAATCCTTAAATTTATTAATTTGCTTTGGACAAATCTTTAAGACAAGTATTGGATTTGGTTTAGCAGAGGTTTTGAAATGTTATTTATACATTTTTTCCTTAATAGAGATTCAGTGAGTTTATATGTACTAAAAAAACCATATTCGAAGACGCAAAATATTTTTTTACGCATTATCTTTAGGCTGTTATTATTTTCCACATAAAACCAAAATTTAACTTCAAAGAAGATATTTATTTAAATTACTTCAAAAAAAGCGTTTTTCTTTTTTTCTTCATTTTAGTAAGTCCGTGTTGGTAGCTTTTTTGCTTGACCACGCGCGCAGATGAGGGACAATAATGTTCACATGTTCAATCAGTGATGATCTCTGATCTTTTTTTTTTCTTTTTATAAAGAAGAAACAGTATTTGAACATAAATAATATCATTTTACAAATAAATTGCGCAAATTGATAATTTCAAAAAGTGAACAAGTTGCTAACTTTTTAAGTAGCCAATCAACTAATTCGTTATTTTGGCCCACGGATAACTCAGCCAATCAAAATGCTGTTTTTAAATCGCATTCTCTCGTTGCCAACCGTAAACAAAAAGAAAGTCATCATGGATGACAATATCGATGATTTGTTGGACGAAGTAGAAGCCAAATATTTGTCAACAGCATCTTGCCGAGATATTAAACAAGACAGTGTGTATGTTTTTTTCTTTTTGTTCTTTTCTTACTTACAAATCTGTGAGTTACGCATTCATTTGTTCCTTTTCTCTCTGCAATGTGTGTGTGTTTGTTTTTATTATTTTACACAGGTCTTTCGTTAAACAACCAAAACATTTCCCAAGTAATTTAAATTTTTCTTTTCCTTTTCTTATGTCATTTTGTTCATCATTCATGGAAGGTAACTGCATACTTTTTTTTATATTTATGATATTTAATAATACAAAAATATATCTATCACAATTTGATTCAGGTAAAAAGTTATGTCAGCTTTTTTTCTATTTTTTTTTTTTTGACTTTTGAAAGGAATTTACTTAGGTTTTTTACAAACTTTCAATTATGTTGTTGGTAGGGAGGATAAACTGATCCACTCATAAAAAAAGAGAAATTTTGAATCTTTTCTGTTAATTTACCTTAAAAGTTAATTATCACAAATAATCCCCCCCCCCCCAATTATCAATTTCAAATCAAATTTTGTTAGGTTTTTTGATTAAACTTTTGGCACTCTTTTTTAGAAATTATAATTTTTTTTTTAAATCAAAATTTGTTTAGCTTGCCTCGCAACAATTCCAACCCTAAAGATTTTGGTACATTCACTTGCATCACATTTTTTCTTCTTTTTGAAAAGACAGTTCTTTTCACTTTTTTTTTCTGTCTACTTTTTCTTTGCGAAACAACAGCCCAGCGCATCTACAGGTGACAGCTTTCCCTTTTGTAACCATATTTTGATGCCTTCAGCATGACATTTTCCATGTCACTTAGAAATATTCGTTACCTTCCGGATTAAAACTTAATTACCTTCTTGTTGAAAATTTAATTCACTTCTGGTCAAAAATTTGGATTTGGTTGAAAGTTCTGATCTTCTTCAAAGATTTCTGTACCTTCTAAATCTAAATTCTAAAAAAATAATTCATCTATTGACCCTTTTTATCGAAAGAGGCTCCAGATAGATCTTTTAAATTTAGATGGGTGGAAACCACCCTTTTGATTAAACAATAAATACAAATTTAAAGAAACATTTTTTTTTTTTAATTTGCAAAAGCAAAACGGTAAATTTGCTTTTCAACCCCCCAAGCTAAAAATATCTTTTTTTATTTTTTTTTTAATTAATATTTTTCGAAATCGTCCTATTTCCGTATAAATGCTGAACTCGAATTAACAATTACGATTATGATAAAAAAAACCTATCGTTTTGGAGTTATCAACCAGAAAAAAAAACGGATTTAATCATTACCGGCTTTGTGTAATTAGATTCACTGCGGATCACAATCATAACTTTTTGGCCTTTACTGCTTCCACTGCTCTTACTCGTCGAAATTACTGCGCACTATCGTAAAGCAATGACAAGGGTTAGGGTTTTCTTTTTGTTCTTTATATAAAGAACAAAAAGAAAACCCTTTCCTTTCTAGCATTTTATACTTTTAGAGCCAATTCGAAATTTAGAAATTTTACAGTCAAATGTACTACATGAAATTTAATTTGTTTTTTGCGATGATCTATATTTTTCTGCCTTTCTTTTAAGTACACTTCTCTAAAAAATAGTAAGTGTAAAAGACAATCATAGACTATTATAATATTTATACATTTTTATGAACCATTATTTTTAATTATGTTGTTTTTGGGGGGGGGTTGCAATGAGTAAAAATAGTTTCTTTTTATACTCCTACTGTAATATATAAAAAATTATTTATTCTAACTTTCAAAAAATCCTGTAGAATAAAAATATATTCATAAACTATTGTCTGTATGGTTAAAAATATAACCAATACTATTTTTTAGATTCTAGAAGTTTTCATCCTCTGTATTTAATTCAGTTTAATGTGCCATTTTTTAAAATGAAGTCTGACAGGAGAAGACTACAATTGCTGACTTATGAACTTGATGACAGCTAACCGGCTATCGTATAAATAAATGTTATTTAAATTACACTATATTTTAAGCAAAAATTGTTTGATTTTTACAAAATCCAGTTACTTAATCCTTAAATTTACTAATTTAACTTGAAAGGTTAAATTCTGTTCTTGAACAAATATTGGATTCTTTAAGAGATTCATTTTTTCCCAGTAATGGAGGTTTGATGAGTCTATGCCAATGTTTTTAAAATGTCTAAAAACCTTATTAAATGTTTAAATATTTTTTTCTTTAATCCATAGTCTGTGGTGATACCTAATAAGTATGTATATTACTAAACTGGACCCCAACCTTTTTTTTTTTTTTTTTTTGTTATTGAAAATTGAGTCAGGATGAAAAAGTCATAAATTCAATTTTTGTTGTAGATACAAAATGTAGTAGTAGTTCAGATTTTGGGTAAATATAAAATTCTATGATTCCTGATTCCAAAATGGTATGATATGTTGGGCTACAGCCTCTTGGAGAAAAGTTGAAAAAGTGTAATACAGTGACATTTGCATTTATTATATAGATTTATTCTTCAATGTCAAACAAAAAGTTCAGGTTCAGATTGGTATGATATGTACACTGGAATTACAGTATTTAGTATTGTTCAAGTTATTTCTAACATTTCTGTTCAGATTTACAAACTCTACATTTCATTCAATTTCACAAACCAATTATATAAGCTGATTTGTTTGGAAAAATACCTTTAACAAAAACCCCATTTCAGTTTCATAATTTCTTTAATTTAACTATATAGGACTTCATGGGAAACAATATTTTTTAAGAAAGTTTTTTTTTTTCCTTTTTAACAGCAAAGAATAGATTGTTAGGATTTCTTACTCTTGAGCATGCAGCATACAACTGTCCATGCGTAAATATTACTTTCTGAAGCCAAATTCCAACTTTTTGAAGCATTTCGCCTTGTCATTCTTTTATAGTTCTCACAAACGCAGGGTGAACTGGAAACTGGATTCTTGTGTGTGTGTATATATATATATATATATATATATATATTAATGCTATGTACCTTCAGTGTTCTATGTATGTAAAAGTTATAAGAATTTAGAAATAATAAAATTATTTTATCTTTATTCAGCACCTTAATTCCGCATAATCTTCCTTAGTATATGCAACCGTTCCCCGTAGTTTAACATTTATTTTGTGTGCAATTTTTATTTTCTTTCAAAATCACCATTCTTTATGATCTCTTTACATGAAGTCACTCTTCTTGAAAGACATTAGGGAATCTGAACTATGTAATATTTTGAATATGTATGTGCTAGGAAAAAAATATATGACCAACGTATCATGCCCCACTTAAGTTTTAATTGTGGTTTAATTAGACGATATCAATTGCAACTGCAATGAAAAGCAAAATTAAATTCAAACCTTTAATAAAGAATTGATTTTTAAACCTTTTACTCTGCTTGATATTTAAATTGAACTTTAAAAAAGTTTTTTAATTTTTTAATTTTGTGTAACTACAGTAGTTACTGCCTGTTACTTCAACTTCTTTATGATTCACCAAGATTGAAAAATCTGCACTTTATTTATATAGAAGTATGTTATTTTTAACATAGTGGAAGTATTTTGTATGTTAAATAATAAAACTTAATTTTTCAAAGAAAATTAAAGAAAATTTATTGTACGAAGCAAAACTTGTAAAACTAACTGTACCTCGTATTCACTTGCCTGTTTTCACTTCTGTCCAAAATTTGGTTTTGATTGGTCAATGTATGGTTATTTTAGAGGGTGTGATGAATGGACAGACTAATGGAAGGCACAGAACTTTATCTATAGATTGTAAGTCAAACTTTAGGGCTGTTTTGCTTGCTTTTAGTTTAAATCTAAAAATCTTTATGAAAAAAAACACACCTATCCATTACCCCAGAAATGAAAATCATTTTTATCAAGCAGTACAAATTACATTTGAAAAATATATTTTTCCTAGAACAATGATAAATTTAACCATAGCAGTGTCTTTGTTATCACAATGGCAAACACTTTAAAAACTGTTTAACTGCTGCTTGAAGAGAGATATACTTTCCAAGTCTTTGGAAGGTATCAAAGATGTCCTATAGTGAGCGCTCAAGTCTGTCGCAATATCGACTCATTAGCCTCGTTAGTGTCATTAGCAAACTCTTTGAATTTATCTACGTCAACAGGAGCAACCTCCTGATTGGTAAACAATATGGATTCATAGCTGATGTAAGACATTAGATAATACAAGCTCCCTTACTCTAGATATATCAAAGGCCTTTGACAAGGTGTGGCATGGGTGTGGGGGGTGGCCTGCTACATAAAATCTTCAGTTATGGAATCTCTGGAAGAACTTTCACAATTATCAAGTCCTTCTTAACAGGTCGGTTCCTAAAGGTCGTCACTAATGGCTAGTCATCAGAAGCCCGAGAAAGCAATACTGGCATTTCTCAGACTTCCCTCCTTCGTTCTAACTGCTTTCTGTTTATTTATTTTATTTTACGGCATATCAACCCCAAACAGTTATTTAATGCTAACAAGATTTTTTGAATAAATAGAATATGTATTCTTTGTAAGAAATCACTTTGTAGGAGATCAGGTTTCATTGACGTATTTTTGTAAAGAGACTTTGTAGAGAGTCTGATTTCATTGATGTATTCTTTTCATATATACAGTTTGTAGAGAAAATGATTTTATTGACATTCTTATTTGTTTTTTTGGAGAGGCCTACTGTTTTAATAAATAATATTATGTCATCTACTTTTCTTTTCTCAAAAAGCTTATACATGTTTTTTGTATTATAGCATTTTTGTCTTGAGAGAACAAGGTCTGAACATTCAGTTAATATGTTTAATAATTTATGCCGTTTCACATGCTTGGCATACTGGCTGATGATTGGGTTCTTGGATTTTTTCCCATTAAAACTATTAGGACAAATAATGAGTTTGAAAAAAATGAAGAAGTTTCTATTAATGATCTGCCTAAGAACATACTTCTGTTTTTAGTGAATATCTCTGCAGATGACATAGCAGATGCACCTCCAATAATCTGAATCTTACCTGATCTAGGATGCGTGTTCTCTCGAGGAAGTTCCTTGTCCTGAACATTGAGACTCAAGTTCACCCCAGGTCTAAAGTAGAACGCCTGTATAGGACCTATTACTAAAGATGCAGGAAAAATGGTCAGTTCATTGTATTGCTGCAGTAAGTATCTGACTCTCCCTGCCAGATCAGACCAAAAAGAGAGTATTGCTGCCCACTCCTCACTTGCCTGTCATTATAGAGTTCAAAAGTGCCTACACGGACTTGTGGGTGATTATTTTCTACTCTACAACCCCTTTTCTGCAGATCAAATGTTACAAGCCTTTTGTTACTCTGTTACTATCTCCTCAGGTTTGCATTTACGGCTGATGAGTCAGTTGGGAAACTTCTGATCCAGCCACTCCAGAGAGATATTTGCTGTAAGAGTTTGGCCCCATTTTGATGGTACCACTGGTGCCCCCTTTGAACCCTGGATGCACCTCTGCCATGGCTCATGAGCCCCAGTCCATGCCAGAATTTATTCAGAACCTCCAAATAGAGATCCTTCGTGATGGTCAACGTCTGCTCTTGCGCATCTTCAAACCAGAATGGTCCAATAATGGCATGCTTTGATATAACTGCCCAAGCAGTGCATTTCAGGGAATGGTGGGGTCTTTCTGAACTCCAGAATACATTCTCCTTATTATTCATATGGCCTGAGAGTAGAAAATGCGCTTCATCTGTGAACCATACATTATTGAGAAAGTCTGGCTCATCTTCAGTCTTGTTTGAAAACCAGTTGCACATTTCTACTCTCTTTTCCTTATCAGCAGCGGTCAGTTTTTGTTTTACTTGTATTCTGTAAGGGTAAAGATGAAGATCTTTGATGAGAATATTTTGAACAGAGGATTTGTTGAGTCTAAGACGGTTTTTCCTCAAACTCCTGCCTACTGAATCTCAGATAGCTGCTGTGTTTTCAGAAGACCTTACAGTAGGTTTTCTGCCAACTTTAACTGCTGGAGACTTTTTTTCTCACGTTGTTGATTGTCCCTGTAGCCTCAAACTTCTTGATCCATTGTTAAATGTCAGTTTTACTTGGGATTTTGTTCTTGTCATACTTTCTGTGGAATTACACAACGGCATGTTTATAGGAATTTCCCTCCACTTCTCTCAGCACTTCTCTGTAAAAAGCATTGTATTTGGTGTTCTGGTTTTGCTATTTTCTCATCGTTCTGAAATATAAAAGCAAAATATTAAAAAACAACAAAATTACATACGTTTATTTGGGTTACATTTATACTGGACCACCCTGAAATAGAAAATAAAATGATTAAAAATAATGCAATACACTTAGTTTGTTTATTGCTCTTTCTCTTGAGGGGGAAAATGTCAAAATTTATATAAATAAATGTTATTTAAATAAATGATTCATAAAAAAGTGTAGATAAAAACTGAATAAATATTATAATAGTCTAGGTTTGTCTTTTACATTTTTTTAAGTGTTTAGAGTAATTGAAAGAAAGCCAGATGGTTAGTAAAAAAAAGAAAGAAATTTGATGTGTAACATTTGTTCTTTAAACTTTATAAAACTAGAATGAAAGAGAGAGAAAATGCTGAAATAAAGTCTGTCAAAGTTGGATGGTTTACTACTTGTAAGATTTGATTTTCAAATTTCAAAAAGATATACACCTTGGATGTTGTTTTTTTTTCTGACCAGTGAAGAAGGTAATTTCAACCTATGGAAACTTCATCCTGGAATTGAACCTGCAACCTGTTTGAGGTTATCTAAGAAGTCAAATTGCTCTAAGGATCAGAAAGATTTTGGCATTCACATGCAAATAACTGACGGCTACTGACAATGACAATGACAACTCTAACCCCAATAAAGAAAAAGTAAAGAACAGATAAAAAAGATAAAGAAGAAAGAAAATATTCTTAAAATTAGACGTACCAACCCTAATCCTATCAACACATTTGAATTTGCCAACTTTCTCAAAAGATTGTGTGTTGAAAAATTTATGTCAGCTTTTATGAGCCTATATTTTAATTTTGGGAACTGGTTACCTTGCCTTTATAATAATAAGGTGCACAAAAAAAAACTTATTTATAAAACTTGTATTCTGTTCTATTGTTTTTATGTCATTCTAATAAACATTTCTTTCTTCCAAATTTCAAATCAGAGTTTCAAGTCATCTTTGTTTACATACACACCTTCTACAATATTTGATATGAAAGGTGGCATCTTACTTTCTCCTACTCTATCGCCAGTAATCCTTTTAACAAGCACGTCTACTGTGATATGTTTATCCTCTAAATATTATGTTTTTTTGTAATAAGAATGCAATTTAAAAAAGGCCAAATCCTCACTGGGAGACAAAGCATTTTCATGTCTTTTCAAAGTAACACTTTATATTATTTTTCAGGTTAATTTGTACCCATGTTGATAATTTCTGTCAATATATTCAATTTTTTCATGTTAAGACAGATTTGCATGTATAGGCCAAGAAAACTAATAATTTGAAGGAAATAAGGCACAAGTGTCCAATTATCTGACCACCAGTGTTGCTTTCTCTTGTCTATCTATTTCTTAAATTTCCATCTCCATTTTCTCTTTGTCTTCTTTCCTCTTCAGAAAGTCCCCAAAATCAAGCAGTTCCATTATTAATGAACTTGATGACCTTTTAGCTGAAATTGATGACATAAAAGATCTACATGTAAGTTACTTTTCCAAAATAAGTTTTCTTTTTAAAATGAAAAAAAAAAAGACAAACTTGGTCTTCCATGACCACAAAAAAAAAAGCTGAGTGTCAAAAAGACAGTTTTTCCTTTGACACTGCTATTATTTTAACTACCTTCACTCCTCAGTAAAGTTTGTTTTAAAAAGTATTGATTAGAATTGTAATAAAACTAAACAAGATGAAAGTGAATTTATACATTTACTTTTTATTCTTGAGAATTTACAAAAGTGCTAAACACTTTACATTTTTATTTTCTTTCTACATGCAACATATGAAAGCATGCACGATACGTTACCCCTGTTAGTCACCAGCCAGGAAAGGTAATACAATTTTGGTGGCTAAGGCAGTACTGCCACCCCTGGTGCCACCGTCAGCTTTTGCCACCATACAGGGTATTGTTTTTGTAGATGTGTCCATCTCTTGCAATTTCTTTTTACAACTGCAAGTTATTTATTAGATTGTTTATTTACAAGAATAATGTGATATTTACAACATTCTAAAAACTTGCATAAAAACTGATGCAATGCAATATTTATCATTTTACCAATTTATAAAGAAATAAATATGAAAATTTTTATTTATCAAAATTTACTAAATTATTAAAATATGTGAACCAACTATAAAGAAATCATTATTTACCATTTTATAAAGTTTGAATCAATTGGCAATTAGCTGATGTTTTACCAACCATTCCAATGAATAATGTAATATATAAATAGTATAATAGTCATGAACAAAGAAAATGTATAAATTCACTTTCATCATATGTTTAGATTTTATTAAAATTCTAATCATCGCTTTTTAAAACGAACATTGCTGAGGAGTGGGGGTAGTTAAAATAATAGCAGTGTCAAGGCAAAAACTGTCCTTTTGACTCCATTTTTTTTTCCAGACACAAATGTCTAATTTGTCATTTCTACTTATGTTGTTTAGATTATAATTCTTTATAACATATCTATGTTTTATTGGTGTAAATTAAAAATATGTTACTTTTATATGACACATGCTTAAAACAAATTAATCTATTTTAGAGTAAATCTAGCATAGAGATGAATTCATCTGGGAGTCTGATTAAGGACACTTAAAAAGAATTCTACCACCTGATCCTGAATCCTTGTATAGTTCCACCACCTGAGTACAGGCATGAGGTTTAAGGCTGCAGAATGTCAACACTAGATTGTCTAAGTGGAAGTCTTGATTAAAATATATCTAATTCCCTGGCGGTTGTGAGTTCAATCCTAGGTCTGGTAGTGCTGAAAAGTGAAAGAAATGGACAACCAACACAAAGGTGAATACAACAGGTGAGTATTAATTGATACAAGTTATCTCCCCTGATCATGGAAAGCGAAATGAGTACAATCTTCCTAATAGATTGAATAAAAAGTTTGCAACCCAAATCCTTGAAGAGCTTTTTGGTGAATATGCTTCAAGGCCACCAGTCATTAACAAAATATAAAAAAATATGTAAATATTTATAAGGACAATCACCAAACAATTGATGAGCTTTCTTACCTGCTTGGAATCAATTCTGGTGTCTGCCAGGAGATCTGAATCCGGAAGCTTTCCAATAACATCATACAAAAGCATATAGCATTTTTATAAAGTATTTGTTTCATTCATTGTTAATATGGAATGGTTTGAAATGTCTTTTGGGATTTGTGTTCAGTTTTATTTTATTCTTTTTTACTTTAGGAGGACCCAAACAACAAAGATACATGTTGCAAAAGCCCAAATTCCTCACAAAGTAATTTCACACTGAAGTAAGTATTTATTTATTTATATATATATATATATATATATATATATATATATATATATATATATATATATATATATATATATATATATATATATATATAGAGAGAGAGAGAGACATGTTTCATTGAATAATTTAGACAAGTTTTATCTACTTATTTTCAATTGGGTCCTTTCATATTCATGAACAAGCTTTTTGGTGTCATTATTAAAGGACAAGAGAAAATTACTGTGTTGATACATAGTGTTTATTCTGAGTACTTTTGACATTAGCACAATGTCTTCATCTGGGTGTTGTTTATTTCAAGACAAATATTGTAGTGTTCATTTTAAAAGACAAAACTGCTGTGTTCATCTGAAAGTTAACATTTTTTTAAAGTAATTTTATTGATGTTTATGTATACACCATGAACACAATTTTAATGACAACCAGTAACAAAAAATGTCAAAATACCCCCTGTATTTCAGAATTTTGTAGAATATTCAAATGTTTTATTGACTATACTTCTGTCAATCTTGACAACTAATTTTTTTTTTCCATTTCAAGTTTTTTAACAAAGTGAGGGCAGTTACACACCTCTGCCATGAAGGCTGACAATAAAACTAATATTTTTTTTAAATTTCATATTGGAGTAAATATTCTAGTTACCAATGAATTGTAATTATTTGCAACTTCATAAAAAATAGGCACTTATTTTAAAGATTAGAAAAAATATATGATTAAAATGAAGATGGTACACATATGTTTCTTATAATGTGTTTATTTAAAAAGCCAGTTAATAAAATCTGAGGAATAAAAAGCTGACAAAATAACAATATTGGCAATAAGATTGATGATATTTATTATATATTAGCCATTTGAAGCACAAGGAGAAAGATTTTAAAGTCAGAATTTTCAAACACGCCTGTGTCCTTTTTCAGTGATACAAGGAATAAACAAAGAAGTGAGACTTACTCTTCTGTGGAATGTTGTTATTAGAGGGCTCCCTGAGTAAACCCAAATCCATGTTTAATCTCTCAATGTATAATTTTATTTTTAAAATATATTTCAACTCTGATCTGCATCTTTCTTATCAGCTGTTGAATAAAGACGCTAAAAGCACGCTTCGAATGTCATCAATGCTATGAAACGGTTGGTTGAAGTGTGCAGCGACAGGTAAATTGTTGTTGTTGTCTTTGATGGCTTATTTATGGTTATTAAAGACAGAATTCCGTTCCAGTTTCTCCAATATAATTTCCTTTTTTGCATTTGTGGCAGAAAAGTAAATATATAAGATTTGAACTGTGTAGTATATAATATGGAGAAAGAGCAATGAAAATAAAATGTTCAAATCTTATCTTCCTGATTCGATTCTGCAGTTGGTATCTTCTCGTCAGTGATTAGACAGTTAAACTGAATTTACTTACAGATGCCATAAATATCTGAAAGCTGTCTTTAAGATATTTATGATATCAGTGAATAAATTCAACCTATTTAAAGCTTGTTATGAAGAAACCATTTTTGCAAAACTAGTTTCAGACATTTGTTTGTTCTTAATGCCCTATCTCTTAATATTGGGAGCTTGCAGCCAAATCATGTTGAAGCACTGGACCTGGTCAGTGCCTAGGTGGGTGACCACTTGCGAATGCCAGGTGCTCTAAGCTTGGGTGTGTGGCGGGTGTAATGGATAATGGCTTGGAATTGTTAATTGGGTGCTGAGTTCCAATTCCAGTTGGGTTTGTTATATTCACTTATGTGCAAATACCCTTGGGAAAAGGCATGAATCCAACTCTTCTCTTCCCATTTATGGGTTAATTAGTAGAACTTGTATCACTAAAAGCATTATTATCCCCTCCTCCCCAACAAAAAAAACGAAACAAAATTGCATACAAGGTATTTAGATTTCGGCATTAAATAACCCATAGAGGTGTTGATATGTCGCTAAACAAAGACAACCAACAACAATTAATGTTGAAGACTCACAAAGATTGCTTGCCTTAAAAGTGTTATCACCCACATAAGAGACCTTTTTCTTTCTTTTTTGTTGTAATCTTTGTTGTTTTACATGCATACACACACACACACACACACACACACACACACACACACACACACACATATATATTTCTTATTACTCTAAAAGTTATTAGAGTAGATACACAAGTTTGAGTAGAACCAATGTTTTTTTTTAACAGTATACCAGTCTGCGTGTTTGATAGACTTAATAAAGAAAGTGCTCTCTGGTGAGGTTTGAACTTGCATCACCCTTTGTAGGAAAATTCACAATCTGATCTAGCATGCTTTAAAATACTATTCGATTAAAAGTTAAATTCATTAATTCTTTAGAAATTACTTTGTTTGCATTTCAGTTAGAAAATAAAAAGTCAGCAGATATGGGCTTTGAAAAAGATCTGACTGAGGGGGTGGGGGTTCTCTTAAAAGGGTAATTGAACCTTGCTGGGCTGTGACATTCCCTGTGGCTAAGCAGTTAAGATTTTACAATTTGAGTAGCAGAATGTTTACTGTTGCCGAAAATGGAAATGCTTAAATCTTTTTTCTCCCCCCCCCCCCCCGACCTCACCAGTAAAATAGAAAAGCAGACAGAGTTCTTTAGCCTTGGTCGTCTAGTCTAGGAAAAGGCCAGTCTGAATTCAAAACTATGAAAATGATAACAGAAAATCAATTTACTATCCTTTCCAGAAACAATCATATATTTAAAAAAAAAAAAATGCTGTGGAGAGCCATGACCATCTACTTACTGAAAGGATATGGCATGAAAAAAAAAAAAAAATGAATACACATACAGGGTGCGATGGGTAAATTGTCGCCATTTTATATTTTTAATTATGCACATACGAGTTTTGTTTTTGATTTTATCAACTGTATGGTACAGTAGGGACAGCTGGGCACACTGTCTGTGAGGAAAAAGAGCACCATGATGCAATTCACTCCACCAGAAATTTGGAAACAGCATGCTGTACATTGCTTGGCATTTGCGCCTCGAGCTCCAATGCGAACATTTGCGTGTCAATCTGAGGACAGTGCAGAGTATTTGGGAAGAATTGGATGAGTCTGATAGTGATCACTAATGATGGCAACATGATGCCTCCATTGATCTTCCCACAGGACCTCAGAATCAACATGGAGGCTTACATCAAGTGCCTTGAGGAGGTAGTGCTGCTGCCCTGGGTCAGTCAAGAGGGTGGCTGCTGGAAGACCCTATATCTATCAATAGAGCTCTGCACCATGCTACACAAGCAGGAGAACCCAGTCATGGCTGCCAGACAATTTCTACAAGCACATTACCCCTTACATCTGGTTACCCAACTCCCCAGACTTGCAACCTCCTTGATTATTATGTGTAGGATGCAGTTGAGTGATAGACTAACAAAACTCCTTGTAACACCAAAGATGAACTGAAGGCAAGGATTATGGCAATATCCACCAACTTAAACAAGGAGACCGTCCAGAAGAGATGCAGGAGATTCTGAAGGCGTCTAGAGGCTGTAATTGAAGCCAGTGATGATTTTATTGAATAAATTTACTCTTTAGTATTCCATATGTTTTTATGTAATTTTGGTAAATATATCTGTTAAAATGAGATGTCAGTGTTATTTTCATTTTTGCATAATTTAGGCAACGATTTATCTATCGCATCCTGTATTCGTTCGTTGCACAAAGATTTATTATATTAGTAAGATAGGAAAGACTGAGGTATAGAAGTTAATAATAGGCATCATCTGTGTTAGTAGAAGTTTTGTGCAAAAGAAAGGATCCTACCAAAGCCCCCAAAATGTACAGATCATGAAGATAAGTTCAAGGTCATAAAAAAAACAAATTCTAAATCCCATACATAGATGTAATACGAGACATGGCATGTAATTTCAAAAGCCTTTTGAACTACTCAGGAGCGAGATAAAAAAATATTTCCTCCAGGCTGTTTGAATAATAATTTTTTTTGCTTAGTCAGGCTCGAATATTCAACCTGCTACAGATGCTTAACATTCAAAGGTACTTCAAATCACATACATACACACCTTCTGAATAAACAATTCTCATCCTATATTTAACATGCACTCAGCAAATCACTGATACCTGATTTATGTAAAAAAAAAAAAAATATATATATATATATATATCTCTTGACCGTGTTTTGAAACAAAAAAATGAATAATTTTATAAAACATACACATAACAAACTATTTCTAATTCTAACAGTTGAAATATAATCCTTGATAATGGCTAAATGTATAGCCGAAAGCGCTCGGATAAAAAGAACATTCGGACAATTTTTATATAATTTATCCTCTGAAAAGAAAAACTTTATTAGATCGCACGAGAAATTATATAAAAAAACTAAATAAAAGCACCTTGTCAGTCGTTTTTAATGAAATGTGCTTGAAAGAAGGATTGCTGCCTAAATACACACACACACACACACACACACACACACACACACACACATATATATAAATTGTTTATTTGACATGGAGATTTCCTCTTTTGTTCCAATTTTCTTGCCTGCTGATGGGTCACAACATAACTTTTTTAGCAGTTTCATTTTATCTAAAATTCTTAATGTTTGCTGGCCACTCTCTTCTGTTAATGTTTGTTATAGCATGGCTATCATATACAACTTCTACAAAGCCATATGTTAACAGTCAGACTGTCATCACAGAGATTCCAATGCTTAGCAACATTTTGGTATAATTTCCATCTTATTTATAAAAAAAAAAAAAGTCATCAGTAAACATCCACTGCTGGAATCTTTTAACAAATGTCAAGTTATGTGAATAAAGTAAATACTTGCAATCTCGAACATATTCATAGGAAGTAAATCCTCTATATTTTTCAACCAATAAGATTTCATCTGAAGATTTATTGGATAAACAATCATTGCTATAGAAAATGCCATCAAAATAGTTGTAGACCTACCATATGTTGTTTTTTTAACCATTTAGAAAATAATAATAACTCTCTTCACCACTTCCACAAATTCAAGAAAAAAGATTTTCACAAAATAGTGTGAAATTATTTTCTAATCAATTCACAAACGTTTGCACCTGTATGTAAAATTAGATTTTGGAAGATAGAAGCCTACTTCTTCTCAGGGTTCAAAACAATTCCAGAGGCCAGTTTAATCTACAGATGTGTGTACACACACAAACCTAGACACAGTAGAAGATGACAACCAGCAGCCACTGACTATGACAAACACATTAGGCTGACTATCATAAAGTAAGTCTGTCCACACATCTCACACTGCACTAAGAACACTTAATTATTTTATAAAACAAATTTCACTGCAAGGAAAATTGAAAATTTTATTGTTATTGCATATTTCTGAAAAGAATCTGTAAATGTTATTTCAACTGACATTCTTCTTTTACTTTTCCTTCATAGAATAAGCATTTTATGTTTCATTTAAAAGATGTGTTGTTGTTAAATATTTGGGATCCCAACACTCGAGTAGCAACAAAAACCTGGATAGACAGATCCCAACATACTAAAGAGACAATCTTTGTTACAAATGCAACTAAAGTAGTCATGTTACTAGCAAAACAGAATTAGTAATAATTAGAACCTGAAACTTAAAACACAATCAAACAATAAAAATGGCAGGCACTAAAAACAAATATATATACGGTTGATTAATTAAAAAAAAACAAAAGAACAAATGAAAGGATACTAATATAATCAGTATGATAAACATTTATTAAATATTAACCTTATGACAGAAATGAATCATGGAGAGAAAAGTTTTGTCTTCCAAATTTTTGGACAGACTTGTGTCCTTCATCAATGGTCCGAGGAACAAACCGAGAAATGGGAATTACCCACTGTTAGATATTTTTGTAGATGGGGTATTTTCCTGTGGAAATCATATTAGCAAAAACCAGATCTTCACAATGTTATGACTTTTACTAATAATTGAAATAATTCTGCAAATCTGTGTAGACTGCTTGAATGTTTACTTAACCCGCTGTGGATTTGTATTTTTGCTTTCTTTATCAGATGTTTCCCCGTTTACCTGGCTGGCAGTGATTACCCTTGTGGACTCAGTAGCAGTTCAAATAAAAGGTTAATCTAAGTTTTTGTATTATTTCTCCTAATGAAAACTCTGATGGCTGACAATTTCAGTAATGTTGTTAAATGTGAATTTCTTTTCTTTGTAATTAGAATTATAGATTGGGGGAAAATGAGAAAGCAGTTTTCATTCCAATTGCTAATATGGTTTGTCTGGTATGCTCTTATCAAGCCAACTTGCAAATTCATTGTGTTCAAAATATTTAGATTTTGGCATTAAGTAACCCATAGAGGTGTTGATATGTCACTAAAGAAAATTAACCAACCAAATTTTGCACTCCTTTCTTATGGAACTCTCTTTTTGCTTTCCAGTCAATTTTGATCTTCAACAATTTTAATGCAATGTCAATCATTATCTTTTGTTTTCTTAATTCCTGTTCTTTTGTCCTCTTTAACAATTTTTTCTTTTTCTCATATTCTCTCACACTCAGTGATCACTTACGTCTTAGTGGCTTTATTGCCTTGCTTGGGATGAAATGATTAAAAATAAATTATTTAGCAACTCTTTGTTTATTGTTTTGCATTTACCTAAGCTGAATTCGCATCAGTAATGTAGTTACTTAAGATTTAGTAAAATTGAGTCGAGTTGTTTATAAACAGATTCTGTCCTTTGACCAATGTATTATCACGATTATAAATGAAGAGAAGAATGTATTTCATATTTATTAGTCTTAGTTCTGAGCTTACTACAAGTGTAAAAGACAAAATTACACAGCGATAAAACTTATTACTTTCCTTTCCTAAACTAATATTGCCAAAATCTGATTAAATTGCTAAAAGTCGACTGTTGTCAGGAGAAAAATTCCAACAGTCTTTATAAAAAAAGACTAGTGTACCTGTGCAATCAAAATTGATAGCAAGACGGAATGTATTCCAAGTGAAATCTATTGTATGTAATTTTTGTTTAATCCATTTACAATTCTGAAATTTAAAAGTTTGTTGTTAAGGTTAATAATTGAACAGTGTACAATTTAGAAACATCTCAGGAAAGATATCTGTATTTTATCCTCATAAATATTTATAAACAAAATTTTTTTTCACTGCAAAAGTTCCCAAAGCACAATAATGTAAAGCTGTCCATCATTCTACTCGGGTTTTTGTTAAATGTCAAAATTCTGAGTGTCGAGATTTGATACAATTTAGTTGTTACTGTGTCGCACTTGAGAGCAGTTTTTCTTTTGTTGCCAACTTGGGGCAAGAAAGGGATTGTTTTGTAGTTTGTCAGTGCATTAGTGTTTTGTGGATGTGAATGGGGTCTTTTGCACACTGTCCTTCAATTGTTACACACACACACACACAAAATATCTTATATATGGCCTATTATATTTAAGGATTTTTTTTTTTTCTCACCATATCAAATTAGATTGTCTATACAGACTTTCCAGCATTGTTGTGGGCTAATTTTGATTTTCTGATAGAAATCATTTTCTTTAATAATTCTATCCATTCTTTATTCCAGATCTTGTGATAAATTGCGCTGCACATCATGTGACTTCAAGGTGTTGTCATTTGAGGGTTTCGCCTGGCATAGTTCAACCAATTACCTTTTCCTCAGGAATAATGTTCCTGATGTTGGACGATTAAAAGCTAAGCTCTTATTTAAAAAAGGTACGTTATTTACTTCATCACAAAATCAGTTCTACTTTTAAAAATAGTTTCTGTTTTAATATAAATATATATATATATATATATATATATATATTTCAGAATGGATTTTTAAAAAAAATCAGTTTGACAGATTTGTATCCCTTTAAATGTTATTTTTAGCGGATACTCGTATTTATTAAACAGTATATTCATTTATTTTCATTTCCTGGCCTGACTATTCAAGAAATCTTATTAAAGAAAAATTTGTACCCTCTGGCAGGAATTGAACTTGCATCAGTCAGAGCAGAGGAACCTACTAGTTAACCTGGCACACCTTACCAATTCTGCCACAGAGAAGTCAGTCAGGCAAAACAAAAGCAGATGTTTAAACCTCATGTATAATAAATTCTTGATCTCCTATTAAATTGCAACCCCCACCCACCATCACCAGTAAATGCATCAAAGTATTTAATTTACAAAATATATTTGTCAATATGATCTTTCTTGACAATGCACTTAATTCATTAATATGAATCACAGATCAAACATCACACAGTGGAAATCCATCCAAGTGTTTTAGGCTACAGACTTATTGATTCACTCTCATGATTAAAAAAAAAAAAAAAAAAAATGGATAAATCAACAGAAACACATGCAAAGTTAAAGATTTATTTTTAGTTTGGTAGAAATCATGAAACCATTCGAACAATAATTGAAATTTAACATTTTTGTTAAGTCCATTTATGCAACAAAATATTTTAAACCACAAATATCTTTCATTGATTTTTTTTTTTTTTCCTCCCCCAGGTTGCCGTGCTTATTGCTGCCAATGTTTTTATAAGACTGTCAGCAGCCTCACTCCTCTAACCCAGACAGAAGTGAAATGGGTGTGTGGTCAGCATTAGCAACTCATAACTAAAAGTAGCTTTTTATTTATTTTGGCTATTTGTGAGAATGGAGCATCTTAAGTTTAAGATAAACATAAGAAAAATGGCTTAAAAAAAAGAAAAGAAAAGATAAAGAATTCTTCAGATTGCTTGTAGCAAACAAGATCAAAAAATTGTCGTCTGAGTGAAAACTCAATCAGAGAGACCAGCTGGGAAATGACTCCCCAAACAGTAAAAGATGATTAGCAATTTGCTGATCACCAATGACAAAGAAACCAAATTAAAAATTTCAATTTTTATAGCAATTTATTTGCCATTGTTTAGGATCATTTAGCCTCTTTGCACCTCCAACCAAACATTTCAGTTTCTTATTTTAGGGCACAGATAAAATTATTGTAATTTCACAATATTTTTTTTTTATATTTCTAAAGTGTGTAGTTAAAAGAAGAAAGAAAAGATCACTTTAGCTTAAATGGAAAAGTGGGAAACGAAAGCACATTTCTTCAAGATTTGTTTTGCAAAAAGAAAAGAAAAAAAAATAATCCGCCTTTATCACATTTCCTAAAAACTGTTGTCAGTCAGTCTACTTGTTTTTCTTTTCAGCCATTGTTATTTTCTTGCAAATATAATTCATCAAATAAACATTTTCAGAAGGCACTGACCAGTTTTATTTTTTCTCTTCCCTAAAAAGAATTTTTTTAAATCCCTTACCAGATTTGAATTCCATTTTAATCATGGATTTTACTACAAACAAATATTAGAGATTTATAAAAAAGAATCTGTAAGAAGCAACGGCAGGATTGCTGGGGAGGGGGCAACCCTCCAAAACAGTGACACCCAAACTATTTGATCTCACAGACTAGAAGCATGTTTATGCCAAAGGCATGATCAGGAAAATACAACATATTTAAAATTAATTTAAGTTATATCCTAAAATGAATAATTGAGTAAAATAGATTAAAGACACTGTTTTGCCATCTCATCTTGGTCCAAATGAAGACAAGGCAACCAAAAAAAGGATAACATACAAGATTCCTGTAGACTGTCTGGATGATTCACTCTCGGAGGCTGTTGTTATTACAGAGGCATGGAATGGCAGAAGGGATTCCAAAGCAATTTCAGCAAGCAAAATTATTGTTGTCTTATTATTTTTTCTTTTTTGGGTAGAGAGAGAAGATTAAAAGGGCCAAATAGAGGCGGTTTTATTTAAAAAAAAAGCTTGTATACCAGAATTTAATTTAAGTTAGAATGAAATGGAAGAAAAAAAAAAGTAGATCCAGTCGAGGCACCAATTATAAGCAATTAGTGCAGATTTTAATTTTTATTCAAATGACTGAATACAAAGTTTTCTTTTTTTTCTGTAGAGAGATGTGATGTAGAAAATGTCCTAGACTGAAATGAACAGGTGGGTAAAAATAACAAGTGCAGGAAGAGAAAGAAAAAAATAAGGGGCAAGGTGATGATAGGATCTGGTTTCTGGCCCATGTCGTCAAGTCATACTGTTTAGGGGACAGCAATTGGCCTGCACACACCATCCATTCTATATTTACAGGAGCCAACTTCATCTTTGATGTAAACATCAGACAAGTGAACAAAGATGAAGAGAAATTCTTTTTATGGACCAAAATATCCATCACAGCAACCAGCTTTTAAGAAGACATCTCACGTCAAACTGAAAACAGATTGGAGAAAGAAAAGCGTTGAAAATTGTTCATCTTCACCAAAAGAGATTTTCATTCCAGATTGACACGAAAGCAATCTTAAATGAACAAAATAGTTAATCTGATTGACAAATTGTTTAGTAATCTTGGAGCTTTGTGCCTGCAAAAATAACAGTGGGTCAAAAGCAGTTTTTTCTCTTGACAACGCTATTATTTTAATTACCTTCACTCCTTGGCAATGTTTAAAAAGTGATAATTACAATTATAATAAAACCAAAATATATCAAAGTGAATTCATACATTTTCTTTGTTCACGAGAATTGACCATGAAAATAATGAACACTAATTGTTTATTGGAATGGTTGGTAAATAATAAGGATTTTCTTATTAGTTCACATATTTTAATAATTTAGTAAATGTTTATAAATAAAAATTGTTTTCATATTTATTTATAAATTGGTAAATGATAAATATTACATTGCATTAGTTTTTAGCATGTAAATATTAAATTATTCTTGTAAATAGAATGTTTTTTTTTTTTCTTAAGTAAAATAACAAAAAATGAATAAATTCACTTTCATCATGTTTAGGTTTTATTAAAATTCTGTTCATTGCTTTTTAAAACAAATATTGCCAAGAGAGAAGTTATTTAAAATAATAGCAGTGTCAAGGGGGGGAAAAAAATCCTCTTGATACTTTTTTTTTTTTTTGCAGGTACTAAAAGGTCGAAGGTTGCCAATTATTTTTCTATGAAATAAATATAACCAAAATATTTTATTTTTTTCTAGTTTCAAAGTAAAAATTTTAAACAAAATCTCAATATAGCCTACGTTTATAATAATTATTTTTTCAGTGTACCAATAAATATACTTTCAACCACTTTTTGTTTTAACAAAGCCAAAAGATAGCGGGGGGGGGGACTAATGTCTCATAGTAAGTCATTCATTACCTTTTCAGCATTTACACGGATTTGAGTCAGAGTATAAGTTAATGCAAAGACTCAGACATTGGCTTACAAGTGAGAGAAATGTTGAAAGTTGGTCAGGCATCAGAGAATTCTATTATGACACACGCGGTTCATATAAATAAATTAGTCTCATGATAAAAAGCCAAGGATTCTTCAACTACATTTATCTTCTGATGACGCATTTCAAACCAAAATAAACTTGTGGATTGGATCTGTACAATACAAAAGGTCGGATTTTTGTAAGTCTGTATACGTAACCTAAGTAACTAAAATAGCACATTGGAACCAAATACATTAAATTACAATACTTCTCAAATAGATAAACTTAAAGAATGCAGAAGAAAAAAATGTGGGTGATTTGTAATTGAATAATAATTGGTGGGGGTCAGTATGGCTGCTTAGCCAAAGGAGATTTAAAAGAGATAGCGAGTAAATTCCAAGTCGAGGTTAAAGTAAAAATCAGCAACTCTAGATTTCTGAGATGACATATTGTAACTATTTATATTGTTCTCAGTGTTGTCCTCATCTTGACTTTCACATAACGTTTCAGCTGTTGTCCACTGTGGCCTTCTTCAGGTGATATTTGTTGGGACTTCAACCTGAACCATTTAGCACCTTTAGGCATTTCAGTTTTTAGTTAATTTCCCTTGATAAGTCAACTCTCCAAGTTTTTGTTCTCTCTGCTATGGCCAGCATTTGAATGGGCCAAGTCACTTTTGGATCAATCACAATCAACACTTTTATCCACTAGGCCATAAAACATCCAAAGGCATGGTATATGGAATTAGAACAATCAAACGCAGGGTTTGGGTCAAAATTCAAACGAATATCACCTGAAGAAGGCCAGAGCGTACTATGGCTGAAACATTGCGAACATGACGGTAAAGACGAGGACAAGAGTCTATAAATAGTAAAATTCAGCAAACCAAGTTCACATTCCAGACTAATGTGTTGTGTTCACTTTCATACTAATGCAATTGGAAAAGGGATGAATTTGGTTTTTTTTTGTTTTTTTTACCTAGAGGCCATAGCCTTGGAATGGCAACCAGATTGAGAGAAGGAAAACCAGCCATATTTTTCAGAAGACTACAACAGAAATGATACACAATGTGTCGCAAAGTCTCCAAACAGCATCTGTCATGTTTGAATTCAGAGTTTTCCCTACTTCGAGACTGAGCACCCTACCAAAGAGTCCAATCTGCACTGGTATTTAACTCACAATTCTGACAGAAGATTAAAAAGTAGGACAGACTGGATTCTTTAGCACTGGTTGGCAACTTAAGAGAAAGAAAAAAAAAAAAAAAACAAACTTGGAATTCTGAACTGTGGAGATTGCAACCGAAAAACCACTCCCAAGATTCACTGATAATAAAGAAAAAGCAATTTGTGGAGAGCCATGATTCCCTAAATCCTGAATGTCATACATGGAATAAAAATTTGCAAATAATACATGAAAAAGGTAAATGTGAAATAGTGAATGCCATGCTATTATCATCATCCACCCCACCCTCCATTATAATCTTCTCTGAAAAGATTACCAAATGGCTCACAGGGTTTGTCTGGTAAAGAATGCATTTGATATCTGTTTCCTGAACATTCCTGTACATAAAGATTTTCAGAAATTATTTAAATTTGATTAGTGTGCCCATGCTGTCAAAAATGACAGCAATTGTGAAAAGATTTAGTGAGATATAATGAAGCAAAAGTCTTGAAACAATGTATTTAGATTCAATAAAGCTAAGATAAAGAATTTATAAACTAGATTTAATTAATCTCTTCCCTTTATATTTTTTTAGATGTTTAATAGTATTTATGATTCATTGATTTCCCCTGGTATTATAAAAATTGATTTTTGCTCGATATTTTTTCATGTTAAAATGTTGTGTGTTTAATACAACTGAAATGGAAATGTCTTTTGGAAGAAAAAATAAATTAGCAGCAGAACAAAGGCAATTTTAATACCAAGTTGAAGCAAGACAATCACTTAAGAGACAAAGGTATCTGAATGCCTCACATGTAAAGGCTTGAACAAATAAGGCTGCAATCTAAGGAACAGATTAATTTAATGGTTCATTTTACCCGGAAGTAATTTTTAAATGCAGATGAATATTTTATTTATATAGATTAAGGGAAGTAATCACTCATAAATTTACTAAGTTGATTTACCTACCTTGCCACTACAGATGGGACAGGAAATATTTAAATAAATACATATTGACAATTATTATATGGTTTGGGTAGCGTTTTGCCTCCTGTAGGAAACACCTGTGCATTCAATCTGAGATGTGCCAAAGGCCCCAAGTAGAAATCAGAATTTGAACTTGTGACCACAGTAAGTTAAATTTAGCAAATGAAAGTAGTGCTTTGCACTATTTGAAGACCGGGGGTTGAACAGGGAAAAAAAAAAAAAAAAAAGGGCAATACAAACCTGTCAATCAAAGATTCTCTCATGTTGCTGGTAATATTCGAAGGATGAGCTCCTTCACCAAGTTTGAACACACTTTCTATCACTGAAATCTCTGTACTGGTCGTGTCCAGGCCGCAGAAGGCTATCCAGTCATTTACAACCAAACCCCCGCCAATTATATCACTGCCTCGGTTCACTGTACCTGCCTACAAGAAAGAACAACAGACATGACTGATAATTCTAAATCAGAATTCCATTACAAGGGAACGACAATAAAATATACAATTTACAATAATGTCTTCTAGAATGTCAGAGAGAAGAAGAAAAAAGGTAAAAGTGAAATCTTGGAAAATTTCTTTCATGTAAACTCAACATACAATCTTCAAACTTTGTATAAATAAATATTTGTAAACAAAAATCTTTGAGTCGAGATAAAATCTAAGCCAATCATTTCCGAAGAATGAGAAAACTATTTGAGAAAAACGATTAAATGGCGTGAAATTAGAGATGGATTTTAAAATTATAAGGGGAACAATTTTCCTATTTGTTTTTAAATTTCCTTCAAGACAATCTAATTAAGGAAGTTAAACTATTTTTTTGCTTGTAATTTTAGAAATGAATTATCCAAATCATAAAAGATTCAATTCTGACTGTCATAAAAAGGAATAATGTCAAGAGATCTTTAAAATACGGGAGACATATTTGAAAAAAAGGACTTGAAAATACTTCTAAGCGATATGACATATAAAGCCAAATTGAACAAGACCATCAACGATTCATTAAAATTGATTATAGAAACATTTTAACAAGACTTTTTGTTGGCAATACAAAATGTTTTTATAAAAACACCAAAAGAGTAGAATCATATTGAAGTTTGAAAACAGTAGGGGTGGGGAGTAGACAAAGACGCAAGTACTCACAACCAAAGGAACTTGCAGCAATGATGAAAGTTCATCTTGATCTTCTACAGAGGTACGTGGATGGACCTGAAAAAGTGGGAAAAAACTTTTTAGTGTTGGTTATTGAAATTCTGATAAAATAAAATTATATACATCTTCTATAATAAATGCAAAAATGTCTGTGCAGGTCACACTTTTTCAATTAAAGGGACACAGCTCTGAAAAATTCTTACATCTGGAGCCATGTTCAAAGACTCGGCCTGAAAACAAACATAAGAGTTAGAATTACAGATGACCTTGAAGAAAGATATTCAGCTTTGCTGTTGGAGATTGGCACTGGACCCATAAAAATGGGCCAAAATGGAGATATATCTTACTCCCAAATGTTTGTGGAGTTTCAGTCTCAAGTATCCAAGACTTGATTAACCATATTTATCGAAACATTAAACATTATATCAAAGATTCAAACTGGCTTTGTGAGATCACCATATTAGCTCCTAAGAATCAAACTGTGGATAGCATCAACTGGAAACTTCTCCAAGAAATTCCAAAAGAAAGCATGAAGTACTTTTCCATTGACAATGTTGTTGAATAAGAGCAGGTAGTGAATTATCAAATAGAGTTCCTGAACTCTTTGAATATTGCTGGAATGCCATCCCACAAGCTGAAACTAAAAGAAAATGTGCCAATTATGCTATTGAGAAATCTGGATTCTCCAAAGCTTTGTAATGAAACAAGGTTAATTTCAAGAAGATGCTTCCTCATCTCTTGGAAGCAGAGATCCTTAATGTTCCAGGAAAGAGTTTTAATTCCAAGAATCCCCTTATTTCCTTTTGAGTTCAAAAAACTTCCGTTTCCAGTGAGAGTGAGCTATGTAATGTCAATCAATAAGTCCCAAGGGCAATCATTGAAAGTAACTGGATTTCATCTGATGGAACCCTGCTTTTCTCACAGCCAGTTCTATGTTGGTTGTTCAACAGTTGGGAATGGAAACAAACTATTTGGGAAAACCAAAAATGTTGTTTTTGCAATAAGTTCCAAATAGACAAATTATATTATTGTTTTGATAAAAACTGTTAATTGTTTGAAAATTATTGTTCAAGTTTAATATGTATTCAATGCATGAAGTATCATGGTTGGGCCAAACCCCCAATCAAAGAGCCCTCCCCAAGGATTAGCTGAAATACTGCCAGTTTTTAAGTTAGTACATAAGTGTGAAGTAAAAATAAATATTTTAAAACAACCTGTAATACACAGTAAATGTTAAAGACATTAAGAAAAAAATCTGTTTTTAACATGGGAAATACAACAGGCATCAGAAATTAACAACAATAATAATAAAACAATATAGAGTCATAATGGTTCTGTGGTAACAGAAAAGTGGTTGTTAAAGATTTCGTGTTACAGAATGCGTAGGCGAGACAGAAATGATAAATCCTACCATCAGGCAGTCGCTTATGTGCCATGAGTGATACACGCTTAGGCGATCATGTATCTTTCGATACATGACTGACGAGGCAGAATTTTCCTTGCATTAGGTTGCCATTTCTTTCTGCAGTAGACCAGTTGCCATCCAAGGCTATGGAACCCGGTCTGTCCTGCTATTTACCCATAGCTGGGGGGAGAAGAGGATTCATACCTTTCCCAAGGGTACTAGCACGTAACTGAATGTAATGGATTCGACTGGAATTTGAACTTGGCGCTCCGATTCCTCAATCCAAGCCGCTATCCATCACTCCACCGTGCCTCCACCCACTGATCAGAATTTGATAACCCCAAACTTAGTGGGAATCGGTTGAATCTCATGGGTGTAGAATCTTGACAGTGATGGATTGGCTTTGTCTCAGACAAAATATAGGTGTGTATGTGGGGGGGGGGCGTGCAGCTTGGTTGTGGCAATGTTTATCATTTTAAAAAGTGGTTAGAATTTTAATAAAACTTAAACATATAATGACAGTGAATTGATACATATTCTTTCTTCTCAAGAATAGACAAAAAATAATAATAAACACTATTTATTTGTATTATTTATTGGAATGGTTGGTAAAACATCAGTTAATTGCCAATTGATTCAAACTTTATAAAATGGTAAATAAGGATTCCTTAGAGTTGGTTCACATATTAAAATAATTTAGTAAATGTTTATAAATTTACGATTAAAAATTGTTTTCATATTTACTTCTTTATGAACTAGTAAATGATAAATATTGCATTGCATTAGTTTTTTAGAATATGTTGTAAATATAAAATTATCCTTTTAAATAAGCAATCTAATAGTGTTTAATATTCCTGCTAATTCTCAAGGACAAAAAAAAACCGCACAAATTCACTTTCATGTGTTTAGCTTTTATTACAATTCTAATCATTGCTTTTTAAAACAAACATTGCCAAGGAGGAGCGAAGGTAGTTGAAACAAAAGTGGTATCAAAGGTAAAACTGTCGTTTTGACAGTATATTTTTTTTTGCAGGCATGAAGGTCCAAATTTATCAATGTTTTTATAATTAAATCAAGAATTTTTCATTTTCTCTTGAAAAGAAGCATTTTACAGATTCTCTTTGACATATGTGCATTGCCAGCTGCGCTTTCAAAAGGCATTATTGATTAAAACTTATGGCCAATATACTTTGGCGGTTGACCATGGCTAAGGTGAAACAGTGGATAAGATGAAACCGCCGTATAAACAAGTGATTTGCAAATTAAAGAACCACTTGAGAAAAAAAAAAAAAAAACAAACTATAACATCTCTTTAGAAAAACATTTGCAAATACAGATTGTAAATCAAATATGGAGTTGGCCAAAAGGTTTATTCCATTTTTATATATATATATATATATATATATATATATATATATATATATATATATATATATGTATGTATGTATGTATGTATATATATATATTCCCTTTCATTTTATAAATGCCATCCTAATTAAAAATATTTTACCACTGATAAACACAAGTCAAACACATTTTATTATACGAACAACTTATTGAAAATCCATACTTAAAGAATCTAACATTTGTAGACCTACAACCACAAGTGTAACTTAAATTCTTTCACCCTCACACAAAACATCCCCAAATCAACATGCAGACAACCACCAAATATGGATAAAAATGTCTACTACATGCCCACACACATACTTGGATATACATGATCATCCAAATCCCACATAGACAAACTAGAATTATGATACACATACACACACGAGTTGTACACATAAATGCTGCTTGACAAGACAGATACACGTGAAACCTGCTTAACCATGAAAAACAAACAATTAAAAATACCAGAATTTCCCTTTTCTCCTCCATATTTCATACTCTGATGAAGCTTTAATGAAAGCACTGACCACTTTGACAAGCAGCTAACTTTTTATTGCTGAGTCCAAGTCACTGAAATGGTGAAAGAAAGCTTTTTTTTTTTTAAACTTATTTGAAGGCTGTTTTAGTAATTTTGGGTGATTTGGAGGGCATTACACCCCAGTCAAACAACAGCTGAGAAATTCCACCTGAAGATTGTGCACAGGCTTCTTCAAGGGTATCAGTCAACTGTGAGCTCTCGCTGAAGAAGGCACCCCAATGAAACTCCAGACAGGCTGGTTATAGCTACATCACGATAAATTCCAAGCCATGTCAGCACTGGAAACTCCTCTGTGCCCAACTGTGTGATGTTCTCCAGCAGCGACAAAAAGAGACACCAAACTACCGAATGTGTGTTGGTGCTGTCAGGTTCCCATGTGAATGATATCATACTTTGGTCAACTACAAGGTGGATTGTGAACTTAGATTACTCAATTAACAAGTAAGCTTCTTAATAAAATACAAACTTTCCCCACCCCTCAAAATTTATTATATGTACAGTAAAAAAATATGTCTAAATTTTCTCCATCCTTTCATACTCTGAAAATTTTATAACAATATCTCTAAAACCCTAAAAGTTACAGTGCTAGAAATATGCCCACGATTCAAAAACTAATGTGGATCCAGGGGACACAACTCGGAAAGTTAGTCCAGAGTTGTAAAGGTTAACAGTTGTATTGAGATTGTTTGCAATGTAATGATCAAGATGTCTACAAATTGCATTTGGTTTTTATAAGTTATAACCTAGTGAGAGTGTGTGGTGTATGGGTGGCCGTTATAAGAATATAATATTATTTTTTGATTATTGATATTGAAAATACAATCTCCTAAATGACATGAGAATTCATAAATAACATTGTTTTTACATGGGTGGGGGGAAGGAGATCTCAAGTTATTCGCATTGATTAGTTTAGATCTTTCAACGTTTTTATAAATGAGAAATCTAAGGTTTTTATTGGAATCATATTTTTAATGTCTTTCTCATTTTTTTTTTAAAAAAAGAGCGCATCTGATTATGGAAGAACAAATAGACGGTCTTTTTTATTTTTGCTTATATCAGCAGGATTGTTTGCATTGCCTAAATTTCTTTAAAGTTAATTTTATTTGCCTATTTTGGGGAAATTATTATTGGTAAGTGTCTTATCCTGCTTAATTCTTCCTAAGTGTGTGTGCAAGGGAGAATTTCTTTCAGTTCAATGCATTTGTAGATGTTCATAGCATTTTTTTTTTTTTTTTTTTTTACTCGATTGTAAATTCATTACAAAAGCAAATCGGACAAAAATTGTGGAAAGAAAAAATTTACAGAAATCAGAATTTGCCAATATTTGATGACCGTAAATCTTTTTTATCTTTGTTTTTAAAATCATTTCATCCCAGGTAAGGCGGGAATGCCACTTGTACACAGGACAGGGTGTCACAGGGAGTGAAAGTGAGAGAAAAGACTGAGTATAGGGAGGATTGAGGAAAGGACAAAAAAATGAACGGGAATTCAAGAAGATAGCGACTGACATTGCATTTAAATTTCTGAAGATTGTAGTTCTCAGGGAAGCGAGTAAAGGGAAAAGAGTATTTTTGTATGTTTCAGCAAAGGACACAGATTGAGGGTGTTATGAAGGCACAAAAATTACTGAGGCTACTTGATATTTTATTTATTGATCACACAACCTGGTCACCCCCACCTACTACCTAGATATACTGTTGTTTTGGTGACATGATAGACTACTTGATGCCGCTAAGTGAATACGTTTTGTGATACCACAACAACAGAATTTCTCATTAGTAAGTTGGGGATATCAGGCTGCTTATGCATTGCTTTTTATGTCTTTCCTTTCATATTAGATTTCTTTGCATACATTTTTTTTTTAATTCTAAAATGATTCAAAATCAATTGAGTGTGTGACACTATTTAGCTATGGTAATTGGCTAACTAATTAACCATAGAAATTAAGAACAGGAAATACTTAAGGCAAGAAAGAGCTATATCGAAAGAGACTGAGCGAAGTTAAAAAAAAAAGATTTTATTTACAAAGAAAAAAAGGATACTTTTTGCAAAAGACAAAAAATCCGTAAGAGAAAGCGAGATGTGGGATTCTGTCAAATTGATTAATGTCATGGTAAGGGAAACAGAATTCAGAAAGAAAAACAAAGCCGGCCGACACATGGCAGTCATAAAAAAATTGGGGCTTCTTGAGATGACCGCGATACAGGCAGAGAGAATCAATATTAATTATCTTTCAAAGATATCATTTATTTTTCATTCTTGGGTCCAGTGAAGAAAGGTCATGTGGTGCGTGTAAGAATTTTGGCATGAGAAAGAAAATTGTGGAGAAGTATTATTGTTACTTTATCAAGTTGTAGACATCGGATACAGCGTCATCAAAAAGGGCATCTGGTGATAAGAGAATTTTAAGGCATGAGAAAAATAAAGAATTTGATTTCTCAAGTAAACATGGACCCCCAGTTAAAAGTTGACTTCGGAGAAGCCAGATGGCAGAGATTTTGGCCAATGAGAAAAAGAAAAAGAGAATTTTGAAAAAAAAAAAATTCTGGATAATTTTAAAAAGGTCAGTCTAGCCACACCCACATTGCCGAGAGATCATTGGTCAAGTGGTAGCATGAGTGATAGGCGAAGGTGAATGTATGAGAAAGGCAGAGAAGTTGTTAACACCCACTGAGGGGATTGGTATGAGATACCAATGTGAGAGAGGAAGAGTCTAGGAGGATAACTCTCCTCCGACCTCCCCTCACGGACGAGGGAGAACCCCCTGAAATGGAAAGTGATTCATCTTCCAAAAATGGGAAGTAATTAATTTTCCTGGCCTAAGAACAAAGAGAATTCTTGTTGGGAATTGAGAATTATCGAGAAACCCAAACCACGTCAGGCCCCACACCGGGTTTTGGTCGGTACCCATATAAACGAACATCTCCAGGCAGTTTAGAGTTCAGTTCAGTTCTGAACAGAGTCAGAGACCGTTCGAGTAGCAGGAACCAGAGTGTTGCCCTGCAGAAGCTGACAGAGAGATTCCACATCCTTCAACTTCCTACCAAAAGCAAGTTATATTGACGAACGGCTTAAGATACCAAAACTCACTTAAGAAACGCAAAAGCGTCACAAATCCATAGAAACGGGCTGGGAGAGAAACGCACTCCTGTATATGAACCTCGTGGGTTTTGTTTTATTGTTTCTTTTTACTTACGCTTGTGCGATATCACCTTTACCCCGGATTCAGCTTGCACTACGGCCCGACACCCGATTGATTTCATCTACCTAAGATCAAAGTCAACACGTGGGTAGGTTAGACTTGAGATCAAAGTAATTACTTCAGTAACCAGATGTTGGAAGTGAGCTGGGAACGACAAAGCTGGTATCGAACCAGGAACGACCAGGACACAGGCTGGTGGCAGCGACAAAGAGTCAACCCCACAACGCTGGTGGAAGAAACCTTACAGCTTTGCGCTGCAACTGGGAGTTGACCACAGGCCGACAGCGCAGTGTCCCATATTGGCGCTGCGACCACCAGAGGGTGTCACAAGCGAATCATAAATAAAATTCCAGTATTTATGCATTTGGAAAATATGACTGATGCAACTCCAAAATTACTTAAATATTTTTGAAGGTGGGTAAACTCTGCTAGCAATGATGAAGTGGTCTGTTAGGGATTCACCAGGTAAATGAACTGGGAGAAATACCTTCGGCTTATATTGAGCTCCACAGCAGAACCCATTACAAAGAACAGGTGAGACAGACTAATCCAACAAAAAAACATTAACTGGAGGTTGTGAGTTCAATTCCTGTGCTGGGCAATACTTAAGTATACAGAATAACGGAGTTCCACAGGCAAGAAGTGTGAGAAAAGAAACTGTTGGAGTAGAAGTGGCTTTTGCATTTAGCTATTTGAGCAGTAAACGGATGGGCCATAGATGCCAATCTAGTAGCACACTTAAATTCATGTAATTGAGGCACCAGGGAAAACAGCTCATCAGAGCAGTTGCCATGAAAGTATTTGATAAATTGAAAATCTTGCATAAAATATCAACAAGATGTTTAAAGATAATTTTTTGAGTTAATTTTACTGATGGTTACCATGGCATCAGAACGTGTTCAAAAAGGCAAATGCTGAAAACAAACTTACCAGTCCACCTTGATTGTTAAAGGCACAATAACTTCCGACAAGAACATTATCAGCGATTGTTTGACGGAATACTTCAACTTTTAATACATCAGCAATAATTTCCTCCGTTTCCTTTGGGTAAAAGAAAGAAAAAAAAAAGATTTAAAAAGCGGCCAATAAAAAAAAAAAAGATTTAAAAAGCGGCCAATAAAAAAAAAAAAAATTTAAAAAGCGGCCAATAAAAAAAAAAAAAATTTAAAAAGCGGCCAATAAAAAAAAAAAAGATTTAAAAAGCGGCCAATAAAAAAGATTTAAAAAGCGGCCAATAAAAAAAAAAGTAGAAACTGACAAAATAGTTCCTTGTCGCTGCTTTTTTGTGTAGTGACAAGAACTAGCACCCCATGAAGACCAACCTAAAAAAAAAAATAGAAGTTCCTATTTATTTATTATTTGTTTGTTTGTTTAGTGGCGTATCAACACCTTATGGGTCATTTAATGCCAGAATTTAATTTTCTTGGAAGCATTAGTAGTTTGTTTTATATAAATGTGTTGCCGGTAATTTGTTTGTTTTTTTCATTTTTATTTTTACAAAAATGTATTGGTAGTAATTTTTTTTACTATGTATTGCTGGTATTTTTTATTATAAAAATGTTTATACTTGCATAGTGTTTTGACCCCAGTTTGGGGAGGCGGGGTTAACTATTTGCTCATAACTGGGACCCTAACAGGTGTTACCACCCCAGGTCAAGGTGAACTTGGGAATAACGACAATTAGGTTTCGTGCTCCTCAAAACCTCTCGATCTGAGGCCTTTTTGCCAGATGGAGTTTATCGTCATATTCAAGACGGTAAACAAGTTTTAGCTGTTGCTTTTCGGTGTCGTGACAATAAATAAGTCCCTATGACCACCAACCTAAAAAAATAGAAATTGTGGTTATGAGGTGTTGCTGTTACATAGAAATGAGAACTCAACATGGAAAGGACAAATGATGTGCGTAATGAGAAAAAGATTGTAACCCATCCTTTCTTTTTGGGGCACTAATAGTCCTTCCAAAATCTGTGTGTGTGTGAGGGAAGGGAGTTAAGAGGTTTGCAACTTTTAAATAGCCTCAAGTTGCAACTTTAATAGGTTTTATAAAGTCTCTTATTCTGAATACCAGTGAGATGGCTAAGCAACCATTTATTGGTCCTTGGTAGTTAAGGAGAAAAAACACAACAACGACGACACCTCAAATACTGTAACACCAAACAAAGAAAAGTATGAGTCTTGCCCGAGTCAATGTTTTGGTCCGAATGAAATGTAAGTTAATATCAAACAAAACTCAGGCTGAAAACCAACCAGAGAGGTCCGCCTTCATTCTTGTACTGTCATCTCGCTGGTTAGTTTTGAACAAAATGTGTGAAACCTAGAACTAGTATTAAACACAGTAAACTGTCAGTCATGTCAAATAGGGAGAAAGATTTTCTCACCATCTCAGATGAAGTGAAATCAGAATGAAATCTCATCAAACTAGTTCCCCCGTATAATGAAAACCATATTTATACAAATGAAGTTCTTTTTATAAATAAAAGAAAAATGAAGGGAAATAAGCAAGGTGACACACCCTCCAGCCAAATCGAATGATGCAGCCTCATGTTTAGAATAATTCTTACATATGTATGTTAATGTCCTCTTGAAAGGCATGAACCAAAAGATATCATCTTAGCTGGCAGCATAAATTCTTTCCAATCAACAGAATGAATATTCTGAGGATGCTTGCATCTATTTTGCTGCTCTTTTTTGCTTCTTTTTTCAACACTTTCAAAGAGTTTTGCTTTACTTTTCAAAGCAAAAAGGATCCAGCAAAATCTTAAAATGAACACAATTGCAGACTTTACAACTGAAGAGCGATTTGTTTTTTGCTACAATTAAAAAAATGATTTTTTTTTAAATTCTGACTTTATGTAAAAATCAATTTACCAATTTCTCCATTACAAAAAAAAAAAAAGAAAAAAAAAAAAGAAAGATTTACAGCAGATAAACACATCAATGTAATTGTAATTTGAAAGTTTCATTAAACTACAGAACATTGAAGAGGTAGTATCCAGAAGGTGATCACTAACAGGTTTGAGATTCAAGAATGTTTTTAATAAATGAGACTGTCATAATATGAAACCAAAAACTATTTTTCTTTTGCTTTGGAAAATCTCATACTTTTCATCTTTTAATGCCAAGTAAATGTTTATTGAAAGGGGGGACAACAAGAAGCAGAATGGTGACGCTACTCACTCTGTCAAGATCTGGATGGACAAGGGCCACATAGTCGTTACAAGCCACGACGTTGCCAAGTGCTGACAATTTCTCCTCCACTCGCTGGACATTTACCGAATCAGGCAAACTGTTGCGGATATGTTGAAGTTCTTGATCGGTCGTGGCATTCGGAACTAAAATACCATGTTTATTTGCTGAAACAAATGACACCGTATATTTATAACGATAGAAATAAGTGATTTGAACACAATGCTTTCTGAAATTAATCAACATGTACTTCTCTCAAATGACTGGCTGCCTAAAAATCATTTTAAATTTTATTTGCTAATAAGATATGAGAATGGAAGGAATTAAAATGTGTTAAGCAAAACCTTTTGATATCAAAAGGTTATTTTCATAAGACTTATAAACCCAAAGATCAAATAAGATTTAGATTGCAAGGGACTTATTAAAAAAGAAATTCTTTCCTATTTAAATGTTTTTTTAAAATAAAATTATTTATTGCATTTGATGATTAAAACCAAACAATTGATTTTCCTTTAGGCAAATACAGACACAATGTTTAATAGTGTGAATCAACAAGAACTTTTATGTAGATTTTACCAAAATTATTTGACAATGAAATTTCATTTATTCAAACTGATCATGTTGAAGATAGGGATGGCATAACAGTTAACAGCAGAAGAAAAAATGGGACATAATAAGCCAAGCTCAAAATCCAGTCAAGACACTTTGTTGACTTAACACTGATGCTCTTAAGTAAAATAGTAAGGTAGATGGATCTCTTTAAAATTTGGGTGGCAACCAACAAGGACTAATTTGAATTCAAACTGGTTCAGCATGCCACTAGAAACTATCCACTAAAAAAAAACTACAGGGCTACAGAGACTGCACAGCTCCCTTTTGCAATGTTGTTGGTGGCCTTTGGCTCCAAAGAGAGTTTACAAGTTTTAAAAAGAATGGTGAACTTATCTTGCAGGTACTTAAATGCAAAATCATTGCGATCTTTTATTTTGTTAAATGTTTCTCTATGCAACCTTAATTACTTCACAAGTGAAAGAAAAAACAGACTGCAGGCAGAGGAGGAGGTAAATTGTCTATCAGATGAAAGGAGATATTTTGATTGCTACAACAGAATAAGTACGTCACTGCTAAGCATTTTTTTTTTTTTTACTTGATAAGGGTTTTTTTTATAACAATTTAATTTAATGTCCATTATAAGCTTAGAACTTGGTAAAATACATTCAACAGAGAGGAAGGAAAAATATTTTAACTCACCAAGACACATCCGACCAATGATACGACATCCAGCAAGGGAAGCATGGATCACAGGAATTGTGTCTGATAATTCACCTTCAAAGACACTGCAAAAATGAAATTTAAAAAATTAAATGATTGAAAAGATTTCATTTTCAAGTCAAAGTAAACAAAGAAAAAAAGTCAGACCCTCTTTGAAAAGAGTTTACAAAACTAACATTGTAATTTTTAACACGTGATTTTTCTCTACACAAATGCATCTTGCAAATTCTGCATTGAAAATGCATTTATTTCAATACATACAGCATTACTAATATTGTTATCCAATACTATTATGTTATACAGACTAGACGACCCATAAATCATTTCGATTGCTTTTAAAAGCAGTTCATGATATAAAATGTTGAAGTAACAATATTATCAATTTTATTATTAATTAAACATTTGAATTTGTATTTAAAGAGGGTAAAAGAAGATTTATTGTTTCATTGGGCTTCATAATTAACACATTGCATGGAAATTTGGAATAATAGCTTAAAACAGGTGCAGATGTTTCAAATAGCTGAAAACAGGTGCAGATGTTTCAAATAGCTGAAAACAGGTGCAGATGTTTCAAATAGCTGAAAACAGGTGCAGATGTTTCAAATAGTGAGGAAATGAATGAAAAGTACCAAAAATGCCTTGATGCAAATTTAAAGTATAAAAATAAATTATTTTATGATAATGTTTTACTTCTTTTACAATAAGAGAAATTTCTTCCATAAAATCTACTTTGAACAAAAAATTAAAACAGGTATTGTCTCTTTTCAAAAGAAATAGTATATTTTTTTATTATACATACTTGTTTCTTCCTTGCATTTAATTCAAAATATGTAATGGCAGCCAACAAGTATGCATTTATCTATTTATTTACCGTCATGTGACACATATAGCCTCTTCACCTTTCAAGTAGTTGTTTATAAAATAAAGTTCTAATGTAGTGTAGTGAATTATGTTGTTATATATATATATATATATATATATATATATATATATATATATATATATATTTAAATTTACTTAATGTTGTTATAATACATTATGAATGTTTATTTTTCATACACAAATATAATATGCAAGTGTTTGTTTATATATGCTGATTGATATACGAATGTGTATCAAAAATAAATACTGAAATGCTGTGAAAAGAGAAAAACAATCAAGTGCCAATTGTCAAATATCAATGAAATTTGGTATGGCACCTGGCAGCGATTCAAGGTACAATATTCTCCTAAATCGGTTGGGGTATTATATATTGTTTAAGCTGCATCTCAGGAACACACATACATACAAGATTAGATGCTTTCCTATTATATAGATTTTATAATTTCAAATATTGCTGCCAGATCTGGTGTGGTGTTCCTGTTATATATTTAGAAATTCTTGATAAAATCCAAAGAAGAATCTGCAATGTTATCAGTCCTGACCTGGCATCTCAGCTTCAGTCTCTTTCCTACTGCTGTAAAGTAGCTTCCTAGTGCCTGTTCTATAAATACATTCATAGTAATTGTTCTGATGAACTTTCCACTATGGTCTCCAGACTTTATGAATTTAAGTGCAGTACTAAATTGGTGGCAATGTCTCATCATTTCACACTTGAAATGGCTGCTAAATGTAGCTAAGTTCTATGCTAACAGGTTTTTTTTTCTCTCACACTTCTTGCTTGTGGAACTCTTTCAGCTTCTTATTTCCCTGTCAACTTTGATTTTCAAAAATTTAAATGCAATGACAATCGTTGTGTTCTGTTTTCTTAATTCTTGTTCTTTTATTTTCCTTTCTCCTTAATAGTAGTTTTTCTCTTCCGTCCTAGTGGCTTTATTGCCTTCGATATTCAAAAATTTAAATGCAATGACAATCGTTGTGTTCTTAATTCTTGTTCTTTTATTGTCCTCTCTCCTTTATAGTATTTTACCTTATATTTTCTAACACTCAGTAACCTCTTCCATCCTAGTGGCTTTATTGCCTTGCTTGGGGTGAAATGATAAGAATTTTAGAGACAATGAACATTAATGGGATATAGATTGGATTTATTTTTGATTTTTTTTTTAGATTTTATGGTGGCAATTATCGAGTTAAAAAGGGAACAAAAGCTAAAATAAGGCCAACTTATTAAATAGCTTACATTATAACTTGTACGAAGGAATCAAGTTATGTCAAACAGCGTGGTCATCTTAAAATTTGTTGTGCATATTATAATCTCAAAAACATATAAACGTTTTAGTTAGCTTTTTTTCTTTTTTTACATTCATATATCTTGATTAAATAAAGATGGAATAACATTTGTGATCTATGCTTTCAGCCATCCATTGGGCCATCATCAGCAGAGAAAAACTTTAAATTTTTAAATCATTCAAACTCAGCATTTTCCATTTATACAAGACTAGCTTAAAAGCCGCACTCCAAGCTGACTTTTGAAGGCTAATTGGGCCTCTGGTCCAAAACTAAAGTGACCTCTTTTCCATCTTAGAAAATAGCAATGATAATTTTATAGAAATAACTTTAAATTCCTCAATTTATTACACGAAACTTTGGAACCTCACTTTGATTCAGGCTACAAGTCCAACTCCATCCAAATGAGTGATTTAGGCCAAAAATTGAATTCTTCAAATCACAATCTCATGTCATGAAACATTTCATTTTAACTTTAAGAAATAAAAATGACTTCCTCAATTTAAAACTGACTTTAAAACAAAAATTCTCAAAGTTTTTGTGTTACTTGAAAGTCAATATAAATTAACAACTTAAAATCATTAATTTTTTTCAGTTATTTTAAAATTTGAATTTTTAACTGTTCCTTCCTCATCCAGACACAAATCCCAATGCTGGATGTTCAAGCACCAGATGAAGGGCAGATTTTCCATCCCAGGATCATCGGGATTCCAAAAAGGTATAATATGTCTATGTAAAGCAAGTGTGGCCCAAGTTAGAATTTTTGGACAGACAGACGGACAGATAGAATTTGCCCTTTATTTATTTAGATAGAAGATGATATACATCAATGAAGTTCTTCACTGGGTTAAAAGGTAACAATCAGTCGTTAAATACATTTTAAATTCTAATTCTCAAATCAAACTAAATCTTATTTACTTTGAGATTTCTTGATTTTATAATAAACATTCTAAAAATCTTAACCTTCTTTTACAAATTTAAGACATTAAATAATATCATCAATTAATGTTTTTGCTTTTGAGAGACTATGTCCTCAATGACGCGCAAATTCATATATTAAACAAACAACTATTACTTTACCTTGGAGACTAACTTGCCATTTGTCTAGTTAAAGTATCATTGGTAATCATGTTAATGAATATAGATTGCAAGGAAAAGATATTTCCATTGGTATGCAGCAAATACTTGTAAACAATACATGTATACCATACAATTGTTAAAGAAAGTTCAGAGTCTTGAAGCCATCAGAATCAAGAAACCCCAAAATACAGGGTGCGATGGGTAAATTGTCACCATTTTAATTTTTTAATTGCAGTGTATAGTAGGGTCAGTTGGGCACCATCTGTGAGAGAAAGAGCAACATGATGTGATTCATTCTCCCAGAAATTTAGAAATATCATGCTGTACTGCTTGACATTCATACTGGAAGCTCCAATACAAACATTTCAGTGTTTGGGTGCCAATCTGAGGACACTGCAAAAGATTCAGAAAGTATTGGACGAGTTTAATGGTGCTTATGAAGGTGCTTGGAGCGATCATGTGTGATGGCGACATTATACCTCCATTCATCTTCCCACAAGGCCTCAGAATCAACATGAAGGCCTACATCAAGTGCTTTGAGGTAGTGCTGCCCTGGGTCAAGAGGGTGGCTGCTGGAAGACCCTATGTCTGGTAACAGAACTCTGCACCATGCCACACAAGCAGAAGAACCCAGTCATAGCTATCAGAGAATTTCTGCAACCACATCACCCCTTACATCTGGTCACCTAACTCCCTAGACTGCAACTCCCTTGATTATGTGTAGGGTGCAGTTGAGTGAGAGACCAACAAAACTCCTTGTAATACCAAAGATGAACTGAAGGCAAGGGTTATGATAGCATTCACCAATTTAAACAAGGAGACTGACCAGAAGAGTTACAAGAGATTCCAAAGTCATCTGGAGGCCGTGGTTGAAGCCAATAGAAATTTTATTGAATAAATTTATTCTTTAGTATTTTAAAATATTTTTGTGTAATTTTGGTAAATATATCTGTTAAAATGAGATGTCAGTATTATTTTCATTTTTGAGTAATTTAAATGACAATTTATCCATCGCACACTGTAAGTTCTTCAGATTGGGAAAGGGTATTTTAATGTATTTAACAAATGATAGATAAATTGAAGCCAATGAAGACTTCTGGATATAGGTCATGTTGTAAAAGATATCATCATAACACAAATACCAAGATTTAAAGTAGATATAAGTCTTATTAAAGATGATTGACAATTAAGTCTGCGAATAAAGTTTTTATTCAATTTTTCTTGCATGCGTAAAGGTATTTTCTTTTCTGGAGATAAAGGGCATAAAAAACTGCCCAAATGCCCTATATAGCTGAGCACTTTCAGCCATTCTATTAAACTTTTCTACATATTCAGTTAAAAAAAAAACTCTTGACAATGGCTGACAGAAGAGCCAAAAGCGCTCAGATACAGAAAACATTTGTACAGCTTTTACACACTTTCTGCCCAGAATAAAACTTGTATAAAAGAGGGATTGCTGCCAAAATACACAAATATATATATATATATATATATATACACTAATAATAAATATACATCCCTCAACACTTACAAGTAACAACTCTCAGTTTTGTGCACGAGTATCAGGTTTTAACACCAGCACTAGTAAAGGTTAGTGGGATATTGCAGGATGTTTTGAAAATTTTTTCATTAAAGTATATTTTGTGCGTATTTTGTATACACATTGATTTCTATGTATTCAGAAGAGATAAGTTTCATGAATAATGGATCTGTAGAAAAATGGCGATGTAATGTAGTTTTATTTAAACATATCCAATGAAAACATCTTACGGCATCTTACTAATTAGCAGAGAATGTGTGCCACACATATTTGAATATTATCTGTTACTTCATTACACGTGACACGTATCTAACCAATAAGAAATTGCCAAACACAACACATCATTAATCTGGGTCTCTTTACTTTTTATCATTTCTATCTTGATCGCTGACGAAGCTTTAATAAAAGTGAAACATGTCAGATCAAGATCCGTTTCCTACTTGTTCTTTATCCTATCATTTTGTTGGATTTCTATCCGATATGTCCTGGAAAGGGATATATTTGATCGAAGTAGCTAAGTGGTTTTGGCTACTATAACCAAGTAGTACATGGCAGCAGTAATTGACTGATACTCGTCGTAGTCACAAGTAATATGCTTAGGCAGTGGGTGTAGACCAATGGACGTTGTCAATGACTTGATCTCCCCTTGGCCTCTCCGTCAGCCTGTATTTAGGATTGACATCAGCCAATCATATTCCAGTGAGGGGGAACACAGGTGTATGCATATTCCATTATATCACTATCCATACTTGATCTCTCTCTCTCTCTCTCTCTCTCATTATATATACACACACACACACTTAATTGTAAAGTTTTAAATTAACATATAAATGAAATTGTCCAATTTAATGCAGTGTGTTTCTTGATGAATGGAATTCTCTCTGATCCAATTCCTCTTGTTTTCAAATCTACTCAGTGTTATCTTCCAACAGTAAAATGAGCAGACATCTATTCTTCCTTGTTTTTTAAAACAATCTACTAATGAGGATGGAAACATGATTTGAAGAGAAGTGAAAATATTAGAAATAATTTTATACAAACACAAGATCTACAATAATTAAATGAAGAGTTAAAACTTTGCTAATATTTAAATGTTTGGTAGACTTTGTTGTTAAAATTATCAGATTTTCATAATGGATATTTTTTGTAGTCTTGATACTTCACAAAGAGAGGACATTTATTTCAATTTTTTCTTTTCAGGTTAAAAAAGTGGTTTCAGCTGACCTAGAAAAGAAAAGAAAAGAAAAGAAAAAGAAAAAAGGAGCCGAGCCTGGATTTTAATGTCTGATAAGTGAATAGATTCAAGATAAGCAACAACGTAAAATATAAAACACTAAACAATTTGGATCTAAAGCGTTTATTTAAATGTGGAGGGGGGGGTTAAAAAACAAAAACAAAAGCAAAATATAATAAACAAATGGGAAGCCAATGTTGGTAAATAAAACAATGGCGATTATATTTATCAGTCTCGTCTAAGCTGGGAATAAAACTTGAATGAATCAACACTTGGCCAAGTTACAACTCTAAGTACAAGCAACATTCCTTAAATATACACAAGAAAAAAATTGCTACAAACTCCTTAAGTGTCCCAACTTTAGCCACTTTTCACTTTAGCCGATCAGTCTTGACAATATATATATATATATATATATATATATATATATATATATATATATATATACACGCACACATATATGAGAGAGAACCAGTTATATCTTTAGTTTTGTTACTTAAGAAGAATAAGCAATTCTTGTGATAAAATCAGTTTTAGTTCATATGACGAGGAAAATGTCTTTCATATCAACAAGAAATATTGTTCTCTTCTAAAGATAAACTTGTAATAAGACAAATTGATAAACAGAAAATATTTATTTAAAAATGCATTAAATGTGGCAGACATTCTGTCACTTGCACCTGACAGAAAACAAATTCTTCTTCAAAAAAAAAAAAAAAAAAAAAACTACAAGAAAGCTTATAATTAATTTG
Organism: Acanthosepion esculentum; assembly: GCA_964036315.1. Lineage (NCBI taxonomy): Eukaryota > Metazoa > Mollusca > Cephalopoda > Sepiida > Sepiidae > Acanthosepion > Acanthosepion esculentum. The sequence goes on along the minus strand of OZ038508.1, from coordinate 78,895,088 downwards.
AACCAGTGATACATCCTAAATTAATATTTAAAATGTGTTTTCTTTTAATTTCCGTTTCTGTTTTTATGAGGTGGAATTACTGAAAAATCATCATTATCTACTTCTCACAATCTGACCAAATGGAAGGGGAAAAAAATTTTTTTTTTCTTCTTGGAAGCACTTCATTAAATCCAAACCTTTTCAGCAACTGCCTCAATGTCTTCAGCTTTAAATATTTTTTCATCCTTGATTATTTTATATGATTTGATGGTATTAGCGTACAATAGAATATAGGATAAAAATGAGGTATAAATTTTTATATACGAGAGCAATGATAGAAAAATTAGTGACGCTGTAACTTTTTCTAACATTCTGAGCATATACAGAAAATTATATGATCAACATAATCAGAACAGAATAATATTTCATTTTGTGCAAGAAAGCTATGATATTGTAAACATATAAGCAGATACCGAAATTCCAATTAATGTTTTCAAATCATACAATTATAAATAAAAATTACAAAAAGTGACCAAAATATCGACAGAATTCTTTTTAATAATATTTTCTTGTGTGCCAATCTAAATTCTGCCATCATAAATTCCATAAATTGATGATATAACGAAAATAAAAAAAACACATTTTATCATCAAATTTATCTAGCAACATGTTTAAAATGATTTCTGATTTATGTAAACTGCAATCAAATATTATTGTATGGGAAATTGAATAAAATATCTTTTTGTTCTATTTAGCAAATCTGGCAACACTCAAAATATAAAAGTAAAATTCATGAGCCAAGTTCAACTTCTGGTCTGTTGTATTTACTTTGCAGAAATCTGCTCAGGAAAAAGGTATCAATCTTTCTTCTCCTCTCAGCTATGGAGGAAGAAAAGGAGAGATTGGACTCTCTAACTTTCATTAGAAGCCTGCCTAGGAGATGGACTCCTTGATTTAAAAATTGGCAAAGGTAAAAGGAAACCACTAATTTCACAGATAATAAAAAAAAGGAATCTGGATAGCCATTATTCCATGTTCTGAAGGAACACAACATTTATACAACACTACCGAATAAAATAATCATATTATTGGTAAATGCTGAAGTTTTCTTAAATTCATGAAAGTTTAAACTGAACTAATACAAGCAACAAGAACAGCCTCATTACAACATTACAATTTTTGCAATCAGACAGAAAAAAAAAACAAACATATTCACAAATTCAGAGTTGTGGAAAATATAGAATCAAAAATTTTTGTAATTACAAGTATTCATGTCAGCAAATCTAAAATTAAAACATTTAAATTTAACAGAACAATTACAACTATTGAAGATACATGAAGTTTTTTACGCAATGGGGGCCTCAAAGGCTAATTACAAATGATTAGCAGCATTCGCAACGGGGGGGGGGTCAAAGGCTAATTACAAATGATTAGCAGCATTCGCAACGGGGGGGGGGGGTCAAAGGCTAATTACAAATGATTAGCAGCATTCGCAACGGGGGGGGGGGGGTCAAAGGCTAATTACAAATGATTAGCAGCATTCGCAACGCAGGGGCCTCAAAGGCTAATTACAAATGATTAGCAGCATTCGCAACGCAGGGGCCTCAAAGGCTAATTACAAATGATTAGCAGCATTCGCAACGCAGGGGCCTCAAAGGCTAATTACAAATGATTAGCAGCATTCGCAACGGGGGGGGGCCTCAAAGGCTAATTACAAATAATTAGCAGCATTCGCAACGCAGGGGCCTCAAAGGCTAATTACAAATGATTAGCAGCATTCGCAACGGGGGGGCCTCAAAGGCTAATTACAAATGATTAGCAGCATTCGCAACGGGGGGGACCTCAAAGGCTAATTACAAATGATTAGCAGCATTCGCAACGGGGGGGGGCCTCAAAGGCTAATTACAAATGATTAGCAGCATTCGCAACGGGGGGGGGGCCTCAAAGGCTAATTACAAATGATTAGCAGCATTCGCAACGGGGGGGACCTCAAAGGCTAATTACAAATGATTAGCAGCATTCGCAACGGGGGGGGGGCCTCAAAGGCTAATTACAAATGATTAGCATAATTCATAACAGGGCTTCAAAGCAAAGGCTAATAAGAAAAAAATAATTATGAACATCTGTAACACTGTTTCAAGGTCTAATTAGTAATTTAATTTGCTATATAAATTTTACTAATCTTTCTAAATGGCAATAATAACTAGTAAAACAAAATTGGCTAAAATATTTTAAAATTTTATTCATGACAATAAATTTAAAAGAAAAAAATTGTGTTACTCAGTGTTTCTTTTTCGTGTATTAAATTAAAAAAAAGTACTAAATTCCCTATTAAAAGTTGCCTAATTTTAAACATTAGAAATTAATACACAAAAATCATGCATAACAAATTAACAATAATAGAATTGTGTTTATTTCTTTCTTTTTTGCTTTGAAGCTAAATTTCAAAATTCCACAGCGCAGTTTTGCTATATTTTTTCATTTTTTTGTTTGAACTTTTTGACTTTTATTTTTTTGTGGATAAAGAATTATCAATCAATTACTGAATTTTCATAATTACTTTCACAGTATTAAAAAAATATATTGTATAAATATAAAAAATATTATTTTCTAGTAGAAATTTGTAATTTACTAAGATTATTTGATTAACGTTACACAGGCCATCTGCTTTTTTTCTTTTTTCTTACGTAGGGTGGAGTCAATATTTTTTTTTTTTTTTTTTTTTTTTTTTTACAAAGTATTTCCTTTTTTTGTTTTGCAGAACGGAATTTGAAAATATTTCAATTTCAATGTTTCTCGAGACAATAAGCAAAACAATCCAAATCTATCATTATTTTTGTAATGGATTTCTTTTCTTTTTTTTTACAGGACTTAAATTCAGTTTATATACGCCTCCACACCAATTATTCATTTATTTCCAATGTTGCTTAAAAAAAAAAATGAAAAGAAAAAAGCCAATCTAAAAGGAAATTGAAAAAAATACGCATGAAACATGCACAGGACACGCATTATTTATTTTTTATTTTTTTAATAGACAACCCAGAATTAATTCAGTTACTTTTACTTTTTTACCACAATGGGTTCATAAACAAACTTTTTTTTAAAATTATTTTTCTTAATCCTAAGGCGGCTCTTTTTTTAGCTGTAACTAAGTAAACAGATTTAAATTCCAATGTTGATAATAGATACAGCAGATTTGTATTTATTACCAAGACCAAAAACCAAACAGAAAAATGTTCAAACACTATCTGAGAAGAAGACTACAAAATAAAATGTGTCCTAATTCATTCAAGTTTAAGACTAAGAGTTATTCTTCTTGTCTGTTAGAAGTTTTTATTCAACACAATATTTAGTTTACAGATAGTTTGAGATATTCATACAGATAAAAATATTCATATTTAGTTTGAGATATTCATACAAATAAAAAAAAAAAAAAATGTTTAAATTTAAGGAAAGAAAAATTTTTACACAACTATTATTTCACTATTTTTTAATTGACTCAATCTCAAGCGAATGATTTTATTTATTCAATCTTTTTATGTTTTTTAACTTTTTATTTGTTAGAGAAGAGACTCAATTTTTGCCATATTTTCATGTTTTTCTATGAATTCAAAGCCTGAAATAAGGCAAGTAGTCAGATCAGATATGTGCATCAGATGCATCCGACTCCAATTTAAAAATGCATGCATGGATAAATAAATGCGAAGAGTGAAGACAATGTCAGAAAAACTGAAGACATTCCCCTTCCCATATGAAATCCACTAAAACAATTTTTTTCTGTATCAAGCAAGAAGTCATTTATCAAACAATTACAAAAACATTTGATCTGAAGGAAACAATTGACAAGAGCTAATAATTCATTCGTTATTTATTTTAAATTTTAAATGTATATCTGGAAGGAACTAATAAATTGGAAATATACACCTTGAAAGATTTCTACAGAAGCTTCTTTTTTGATCCAAACAAACAAAATAAGAATTTTCAGAGTTTTTAAGTAAAAACACTTACATTTTTATTTTTTAGTTTAAAAAAAATAACAGAACAATGAAAAACTCACAAAATATTTATTTTGAAGTTTTAAAAAGCGTTCACAACAGTGTAAAACTGTGCACTACTGTTTTAAACTTTATTACAAGACTGTTGTGAATACTTTTAAAAAAACTGTAATTCAAAATTTAAGATTGCTATTTAGAATAAATAAACCGCAAATTAACTGAAAAAAAAAAACCCTGTTCATGATTTCTTAAACTAAGCATCCTTTACTACCACTTTTAAAAGTTTTTAGATGTCAACATTAGGATCAAATGTACAAATTGTTTCTCCCTCCCACACACTTTTAAAAAGCGATGACTTTTTCAATCAATGCCATGTCCTACAGATAATTAAATAAAATTATATAAATTATACAATGACTGATATGAAATGTCCGGATAATCTATGTGAGATTAAAAAAAAGAAAGAAAGAAAAAATTTGCTTTGTTTGTTTTTTGTTTTGCCAACATTCCGTTTCTAATGATGTTCATGTTGAACAAAACGTTAGCAACAGGATTAAAAAAAATTGAAATATCCAAATGGCTTTGCTTTCATCTTTGGTGACAAGTAAAAAAAAAAAAAAAAAATTAACTTAAAAATGACTTGCAAATTCAAGCTTTGTCATAAAAAAGTGAAAAGATGAAATAAAATTTTCTTTTTCTTTTAATGACTTCCATATTTTTATAATATGCTCATTCTTTTAATTTGTAAGATTTTATTAGAAATTTATTGTAAGATTTTATTAAAAATTATGCTTAAAAAGGCCACGTGGTATCACGTCTCCGCCATGACGAACTGTTTTTTTTTGTAGGTGTGTAAACAATATTATAAACATTTAGAAAATTCGATTCAAGAATTCAAAATTCGAGATAGAGAGAAAAAGAAAAATTTTCCAACGTAAGGATTCAAAAGAGAAGGTTTTTTTTTAAAATAATGATTAAAAAAATAATACGAGGAAAGACTTCTAGCGACAAATCAGCAAACTCACAAACCAACATCATCGGTTTTAGAAAATTCTTATTTATAACACGATTTCACAAATTTTACTTAAAGATTATTTTAAAAACATTTTTCGTAGTAATCGATCAAACAAAAGTATTACGAAATCTAACACTCGAGATCAGATCGTGATAATGTCAAGTATTTTTCAATTGATTTCTTTACCAAACTGTCTGATCCGAACCTGGAAATACACTAAGAAATCTGGATTGGATTCAAAAGACTTAACTCAACAACCAGAACTTAACGAAAAAATGAATACTTTTTAAAATAAATTACAGATTTAGAATTTCATGTCAGGAAGTCGTCAAAGCTCTTTCTAAATGGGAAGAACATAACGGTCCGAAAAGCCCCAGGAAGAATTCTTTCTTAGTAAAGAAAGATTTAGACGATCGCAACATTTCTAATAAAAACGAAGTTGAAAAATGAACGTGGTTTGCTTATTGACTTATTAGTCGATTTAAGCGAACCCTTTTTGGTCTGATATTAAAACAAACTACAGATGTTATTTAAAAATGTATTTTTAAATATTTTTTTATTTTCGTATTTATTGTTTTTAAACCAATGCCATATTTAAACCGGAAACAATTATCAATAAATTGAATGAAGTAAAATTTAAGTGATTTCAAGTCCAATATTAAACATAACTATGATTTGGTGATGTTAATCTCTTATTATTGATGATATGATGCTCTTATAACTGTAAAAAAATTTCCTTTCTGTAGCTGTCGTGCTGAAAAAAAAGGACAAGAAGTCAAAGTGAATACTGTTCGTCCATACCTGTAGAAGTTTTCCGATCCCCCAATAGCAACAAGGCAGAATGAATTCGTTAGCTTAGAAAATACTCCAATTTCATTATTCCCTTCAAATTGCGTACGTACAGCCATTATGAATCGCTTAGGATGAAATTAACAGTGAATCAAGTACAAGAATCTTTATTTGACCTTAGGCCACTCAAAAGATGAACAGAAAATGCTGCCTGTTGGGTTGAACAAACTTTTTATCCTTAGTTTAGAGAATTACCCAAGAGCAGGTAACTCGCACATTTCTCATTATTGCACAACTCGAATGCAATACTATTTTTCTCAATATGATGCAATTCACCATAACATTTAAAATTAAGGTCACTGTCGATAATAATTTTACTTTAATTTTTTTATTTCAGATTTAAATTGAAATATCAGTTATCATTATCTTTTCAATCCAAATTCCTAAAAACCTTTGAAACAACCATCTTGATTTTTTTTATTTTGTTTACTACAAGTATCGGTACTGTTTTCTCTGGATAGTGAAGCTTACCTATTCCCCACAGTGGTAGGATGTGACACAAGGTCAGTTCTATATGGGTGCTGTACAGATATCAAACCCAGTGCCATTGTGGCGGACTTCCACCACATTTATTAAATTTTGATTAGGAAACCAAACTGATGTGAAGAAAGGACAAGGCAAAGGTATCATTATATATAAAAATTATATTCAACAATGTATACAATAAAGAATGTGTAAGAAAAAGCATGCAATGAGTAAGACGAGAGTTGTCTCTCTTTGACTCTCATTGTCTATCAAAGTTCTCTGAAAAGAAAGAGTTAATAGTTTGTTATAAATATTTTTTAACAGTTTTGCTGTGCAAGAGGAAAAATTATGTAAGTGTAAAGGAATGTGCAGTTTGTGAGTGTTGAGTGAGAAGATCGGCACATAGCTTCAACTGTCGTGGATTTCTGTGGCAGCTGAAGTCTCACTGATGTGTCTACACTTTTTTTTCTTGCTTTTATAGGTGATCATTGGATCAGAAGTGCTGCGTGGGAAGAATCACTCTTCACGTGCAGAGAATTCAATTTGGTCGACACTGACCAATCAGTGAATGAGCTTTGGGGAGATTTATGGGAGCCGATTCTCTCAAAAGTGCACAGAATCTACTATACGAAAATATAGCGATTTCAAAATTGTCGCATAAGACAGTAGTGTTGATTTCTATCCAATGAATAATTGTTATTGAAATTTAAATTTGTGTAAGTATGTATGTGTGTGTGTGTGTGTGTGTGATGATGATGATCACTATACCATCATCAACTGCAAAATAGCCAAACAACCCCCCAGCAACCTCTGTCACTGTGGGGTCAGTATACACCAAATATCCACCTTTTTTCTCTAGATAGTGAATATTTTAATTATATCAACTTCTTAGTTATTTACTAAATGTTGTTTAATATTTACATTATTTACATCATTCAAACTGTGGTCCTCATCTTTATTGCTATATTCCTAATGTTTTGGTCATTGTACACTCTGGCCTCCTTCAGGGGATATACATTGGAATTTCAAACTTAACCATTTATATAGTCTATGGGGGTAGATTGTTCTAATTCCATGTGCCATGCCTTATTTGGATATGTCAGTTTCAGTTAATTCCCTTTAGTTTATAAGGTATGGCATGTGAAATTAGAACAATCTACCTCCATGGACTAAATAAAAAGTTTGGATGGAAATTCCAACGTATATCACCTGAAGAAGATCAAAGCATACAACAGCCGAAACATTGTGAATATGGTGATAAAATTGAGGACAACCGTCCATACACTATAAATAGTGTAAATAGTTACAATATCTGATAAATATAGACCAAAATGTTATTTAGTTTTGGTACAAGAGCTATAAGTATGGGCTGACCATTGTGGATCAAACTCTTTACTCAGTAGTAATGATCCATAGCTTGTTAGCCATTACACAATAATATGGCACCCATATCAGTTTCTGAATAATGTTTTAAGATAAGACTAAAGTAATTTATCTCATGTTCTAGAGAAATTTATTAAACTTTACTTAATCTAACACAAGGCCAAATTTTAGGCAGTGCTAGGATTGTAATAGAACTTGAAAGAAAGGTTTATTCTTTCCATTTGAATTTCCCCCATTATGGACATTATCATATCCATGATATACTAACACCATAGTAATTAATGGATAGGATGGATCGGAATGGCTGAATGGAAAAAGAATGACAAACATGCTTTGTTCTCAGAGTTTTATATTCCTAAGACATACACAAAACTAATACATACATAAACATGTCCCACGTGGAGAATAATATATCACATATATCTACACAGCAAAGAAGAGAAAAAAGGGAGGGTTCTTACATATAATATGGAGATACAGGAGAAGCCATTTTTAGGACTCCAGATTCAAATATGTCCCAGGCAAGGACATATTCCATGAATGGGAAATAATGAGTGTGAGGTTTTCCCAAACTGAGGACTGTGAGCTAGTTTCATTCTATATCTGGGAAAGATATATTTCCAAAAGGAAATGGCACTTGTAAGCTGCTGAGGAGGTAGATTTAGCCTCTCCCCGGACCATGGGGAGCCTGATCTAAAGAAAGCAACCTTACTGTTTGGTTGCTGTTAAGGAACTGAAATTGACTGGTGCGTTCCATCACTGTATGGAGGGATGTCATTTAAGCAGTCTCACATGATCTATGTAACTTATCTTCACCAACAGAAGATAAGCGCTTTCTGTATCTTACAGGGTAAATAAAATTGTATAGAACCAATCTTTCAAGAGAGAAGAATTTCTTGAAAATCAACTTTTAAAATTCCAATTATTTCCGAGGGCGGGGACAAGGTTCAAGCCCAAGCTTAACACAGACTACTGACACTGGTAAAAAAATAGACACACCCATCTCAGCCATAAGGGAACACTATTAGAATATTGCTTAAACCTGCTTACAATATTCCTGCCACAGAAGGCCCAGTGCCTCTACTATTTACCTTGAGCTCCTTGATAACATCCAAAGAAGAATCAGTAATATTATTGATCTCGATCTGATGGCTCAGTTTCAGTCACTTTTCCAACACTGTAAGGTTACCTCTCTATATCTTTTCTATAAGTATTTTTATGGTAATTGTTCAGATGAACTCTTTGCTATGGTACCTAGACTTTTTGAATTTAAGTGCAGACAGTCGACCTGGCTAGAAGTAGCCATAAATTCTATGCTAACAGTTTCTTCTCTCACACTTCTCACTTGTGGAACTCCCTTCCGGCTCCATGCTTTCCAGTCAACTTTAATCTGCTAAAAGTTTAAATGCAATGTCAATCACTACCTACTCTCCTCCTGATTACTCTCTCCTCCTCCTGTTCATTATTAATGTTTCTGTTCTTAATTCTTCCACACCCTGTTAGCCTTTGTGTCTTAGTGGCTTTACTAACTTGCATGGGGTGATACCAATTAAAAAATTAAAATCTTTGAATCCGTGGCTGGTGGGAGGGAGAAGATATGGATTCATGCCTTTCCAAAAGGAATTTGTGCAAAAGTGAACACAGACTAGGCGGGAATTTGAACTCTGTTTACCAATTCCACTTCCAATGCTACATGTACAATGGATTGCAAAATGTCTAATTTTATATGGTGACACCCAGGGTTGGCCCGGAGTGCATCATACCATGTATTTGGCTCTTCCAAACTAAAGCTTATGAAAACATATGCAGTCATCCATGACTCAAGACAGATTAAATTCTTTGGCTATTTTGTCAATAGAAAATGATCTTGTAAAGAAGATAGGTGTAGAAAGTACCATGAAAAGATTTGCAGTTCTAAAGGCTATAAAAAATGTTTTAGGGTGGATAATGAATGCTTTCTTTGGCATACATTATGTTGTATATTGTAATAAAATCGTTTTTCATTTTTTCTCCTTGTGAAAATTGTAAAAGAATTGTGTTGTAATGGATGCTACCTGCCTTACCTATAATTATAATGGCTGGTGAAAAAAACATTTAATTATGGGTAGAAAAGTGGCTATATATGAGTCAATGAGAAATTAATGAGAGGCTTCATCAAGTATTCCGCCGTTTACCCCGTGCTCCTTCTACCGTGAATGTCATCTTGCTCTGAAACACCTCTTACGGGCGTCGGATGGCCTCTCCAACGTCCAGGCGTTGTATCGTAGGGCATTATATCAAGTGTTAGTCAGGGAGTCCGTTCATGATGATCTGATTGACAAGCTCGGTCTTACAAAGCGGGAGGCTCGCTCAATCTGGCCTTGGGCTCCCAGGTTGAAATGTCTCAATAACGATGAGGCATTCCTCGCCTGGCTGGTGATGCATAGGGCCCTCTGGATCACCAAAAGGCTTTGAGCAGTGGGTTTGGAGAAATCTCCAAACTGTCATCGCTGTGATGGGGAAGTCGAGACCCTTGGTTACATCTTCTTTCATTGCAAATTGGTAGCACCATTGTGTAAGTTTGTTGAAGGCCTCATGGTTCACATGTTGCAGGGAAAGTTTTTTGTTCTTGAGGCCTCTTCTGTTTGTAGCAATGTGGCGCCGCCGTTAATGAAGGCTGAACTTTATATGTTCCACTTCTTGCTAGGAGTTATGAGAGTTGTGATTTGGACGACACGTCAGAAGGGATTCTATGGAGGTGAGAAGTTCACCTCTTCCCAACTGATCTTGTACTTTAGGCATCAGCTTAAAGTCAAGATTAGGACGGAAAGGCGGTGACTCTCTTCATCAGAATTCGGCAAAAGGTGGGTAAATCTTGCGCAACTGTGAGAGAGGCTGACCTGGTGTGGCACTTTGATGTCGGTTAGGTACAGGATTTTGTCCTTCCTGGGCTGAACAGAGGCAACCCGTCCCGATATTAGGCTAGTTTAGGTTTTAGTTTGAGTCTTTAGTTTCTCGTTTCTGGTTAACTTAGCTAGGGTATGTATGCTCATTGCCCCTCCCTTTATTTCTGTCCCTATTTTTCTTTAGTTTAATTCCCTATCCCCTTCCTCATGAGGTGGTCAGTGACGCCAGTTCTCTGGTAGTTGCAGGATGACTTTCGTTTTGTGTGTGTGTGTGCGTGTGTGTGTGTGTTTTTCTTCATATTTGTTATTGTGTCTAAATGAGTGCGTGGTTGTGTGAGTGCTTTTTGGATGGATGATTGTTTTTTATACTTTTATAATCTCGCAATTTTTTCGTCCAGTTAACTGATGTTTCTGCCACATTTAGGTATTGTGAGGGGGTTTTATTACTAACCTTATTTTGTTTTGTTTTCATGTAAATAGTATTTAATTCATATTGTAAATATTCATCGGGGTTTTTAAATTGTTATTTTCCCCTCCCCACCACAGACTTTGAAATGTACATATGGGGACTAGTTAGATTTTCATAGAGACATTGTGGTATTATGGTGAATGTAGTAAGAAAGGTAGGAGAGTATGTGTTGTTTTGGTGATAGGACTATTGTTAGTATGTTTGGGTCAGTGTTTGTGACTAGCTAAGTTTAGAATTAAGACAGAAGACCGTACTTCCCCAATCTCCTTTTTGGCCTTGTGCCACATTTTGTACCCAAGTACAAATAAATATCTTCATCAAGTATCAAGCAACTTAACAAATGGAAAATTGTTTTACCCCCTAAAACAACAAACATTTTAAAAAAATTGTACTTGTAATAGTGCTGAAATTCAGCTTGCCTGCGGTGCCAGCAACCCTAGGGCCATCACTGGTGACACCAGACAAAAACAAAAAGGTATTCTGATATAGTCTAAAACTAAAATATTTTTTATACACTAATCTATTTAAATCTTACCTTCATTTTTATTGTTAATATTAAAATGCACCTAATATATGGCTGAAGAGTGAATAAAGGTAGAACTATAATCTATGGAAAGACTATGGCTCATCATGGGTTGAATTCATCTAAATATTTATTTATTTAAATATGAATTTAGAGTTTGGTTGGTGGTTTTATTACATGTGAACTCGTTTAGTTTGTGGATAAGTGTGTTCATGCCAAGAGGTCACCAGTGTGGGTGAGTGATGGGAATTTCTTTACTGGAAATTTTGGAAAAAAAGAAACTGACTCAAGTGTATAAAATAAATAATATTTATTTTCTTTAGAATGATGAGGGAGTCCTTTGATATTTGGTGTAACAAAATGTTCGTTTATAAGGCATATGTTGCTTGGAGAAAGTCGGGAGGTGGTTTTGAAGTCAGACCATGATAGGGACAGTAATAATATTAGAAATTAGGTCAGTGTCAATCTACTGTTTTTCTTGGCCTGAAGCAGGGCAGAAATATCATTAGCAGATGACCTCTTGAATACATTACTCATCACACATGGCTTGTTTCATCACAGTAGCATTCTTTTGTTCTGTCCTCTCCTGCTGTTTTCCTTCTTCTAGCTCAGAAGTGTTAGCTTATATCTTTTCGACCAGGCTCTGAGCCTATGGTGCAAACATTGGTTTTGACTAACATCAACATTTTTTTGTGTCAATTTTTTTGATTGGTCAAAATTATTTTATTTTCCAGCGTTCCTCTCTTTTTCATTTTTTTAAGTTATGCATGGAACCTCCCTGATTTTTGGTATTTTTCAGTCACAAATAAGTCAGCTCTGATCCTACAAACTTCTGGTGATTTTTGGCCAGGTTCAGTCTTTTCTTCTTCTTCCTCTTTTTATTTAAGGGTTGCCTTCTCATTAGTTGAGAGAGAAGTATAGTTGAGAGAGAGAGAGGGAGAAAGAAAGAGATAAGGGTTTTAAAGGAAAGTGCAAATGCCTTATTTTAATTTTAATTCTTTTTATTTTTGTTTATATATTTTATTTTTATCAGCTTTTGAGACAGCTGAAATTATTAGGACACACAATGAGGAAAGAGGACTAGGAGCATTTGACACTCACAGGAAATACTAATGGCATGATGGACAAAGGAACACAGTGAGTAACCTACCTAACAAGCTTGTCTAAAGGACAGCAGAACAGGGAATAGGAGGAATGGTAAAAAAAATATTGCCAAGAGCTATAAAGGATCAGAAGCTGTAGAGAGCCATCTTCACATCCTGAAGAAATATATCAACATAAAAAAACATACTTGACATTAAGAGATAGGTCAATATGTTGTATAGTCCCCCTTGTTCTGGCGGAGGAGGTCTTGGGTGATTGTGATCATATGGCAATAAAGTTGCATTCTTCTCTTGTGGCCAGCGATCGCTAGTTGTTTTGAATCCAGAGATAAAAGAACTACAACAGAAGAAACTGCTGGCATAGAACTTGCAGTTATAGCTGTCGCTGGGTTTGATGAGGTAAGTCGCCATTTTCTTTGCTATAATAGCTAGTCATTTCAACTGTAAAATGTTGAGACTTTGTCACCAATTTAGTACTGCACTTAAATTCATAAAGTCTAGGTACTATAGAGGAAAGTTAATCGGAACAATTACCATGAAAGTATTTATAGAAAAGGTACAGAGAAGCTACGTTACAGTGGTGGCAAAGTGACCATTAAGATTGCAGATTTTTCTTTGTATTTTATCAAGAATCTCTAAATACACAGCAGAAGCACCAGATCAGATGTGGCAGCAATATTCAGAGTAAGGATGGTAGACTTATATAAATATTTAGATTCTGGTCAGAAAAATCATCTCTCTTGACACAGTGAACCATCTTTTCTCGGTGCAGATTTAGCAATTGATTCAATATACATTTTCCACTTCTTGTCAGTAGAAAACGTTAGTCCGTGAAGGTACAATGAGTCACTCTCCTTGATGTTAACGTCAGCCATGTTGACGGAATGTAAAAAGAGTTCACTCAAATGATTAAAAGTCAGCAGTTTCATTTTTGAGGCGTTAAAAAATGGTTTCTGCTTAAATTTGTGAGATGTGTTATCATTAGTAACATTATTTACAATTGGTCTAATATCCTCATCTTTGTTGTTATTATCACAATATTTAGCCATGCACCCCTCTGACTTTCTGCAGGTATTTGTCGATCTGAGTAAACGTCAGGGAATTTCAAATTGAACACTTTAATATACAAAAGGAAAATCTTTCTCGTTCCACTGTCCGTGTCTTGGGATATCTCGCTTTGTTCTTTTTAGAATTGCTCAATTATTGCTTGTCCCGAGTCTCTACTAGCCAGCCCAGGGTTTGAACTCACAATTGTTATGCTACCAAATTCAGGAACCAATACTTTAATCCACTAGGTTAAAAATATAAAATATAATCTTATTCCTAACTAACCTAGAAGCCACCCTTTGGGCAGAATTTAGGCTAGCTCCTGCAGAGGGCTTTTAGGCCTTCAGCATCTTACTTATGTAAAAGTTATAAGAATTTAGAAATAAGAAAATTATTTTATCTTTATTCTACACCTTAATTCGGCATAATCTTTCTTCATATACACAACCGATCACCGTAGTTTGTTTACATTTATTTTGTGAGCTATTTTTATTTTCTTTTAAAATCACCATTTTCTATGATCCCTTCATATAAAGTGACTCTTAAAAGACATTAGGGAACTCGACTATGTAATATTTTCAATACGTCACAGCACATGTGCTGGAAAAAGAAAAAGAAACGTATGAGTAACACACACCAAACCATGACCGGATTAAGTTTTAATTACGATTTAATTAGATGATATCAACTGTAGTTGTGATGAAAAACAAAATTAAACATTTAATAAAGAAATGTTTTTTAAACCTTTCACTCTGTTCAATATTTAAATTTAACCTTAAAGGAGTTACTACAGTTACTATCTGTTACTTCAGGTTGTTTAAGATACACTGCGACAGACACACGTACACTGTGCCTTATTTATATAGAAGCAAATGAAATTATTTCAAAAGGATGGTAGGAAAAGAAATCAAGCAAGGCAATAAAGCCACTAAGATGCAAGGGGTTACTGTGAGTGAAAGAAACTGAGAAAACATTATTGAGGAGGAAGGACAATAAAAGAACAGGTTTTAAAAATGATGATTGATGTTGCATTTAAATTTTTGAAGATTGTAGTTGACAGGGAAGCAAGAAGTTGGAAGAGAGTTCCACAGGCAAGAAGTGCAAGAGAAGAAACCTTTCTACTTAATGTATAAAATGTATGTGCATGTTTAGGGTTAGAATATTAGTATTTCAATTATGATGTTGTACCCAAATAAATGAAAATAGAAAATAAGTTAGAGAGTTGTCTCCCTTAATCACTGCTATGAGATTTTCAAAACAGGAGTTTTTTTCTTTCTCACATATTTCTCAGCCTCAAAATCACATCTTATTTTAATCATCTTTGTTTTCCTTTTACCTTTGAATTTAGAATTAATAAAAGAATCTTATTCTTTGATGTCCTAATTAACTATAATTTTTTTTAATCGTGTCACCCCAATCTTTTAAATTTCAGATTTTATCTTTTGTCTTCATTATCTTCTGTCTTCTTAATTGTTGTTCTTTTCTTGTCTTCTCTCTTTAATAGTATACTTTTCTCATATTCTCTAATACTTAGTAACCCACTTATGTCTTAGTGGCTTTATTGCCTTGCTTGGGATGAAATGATTAAAAAAGTCAAGTTGTTAATTCCATTAGGACACAAGGCGTTATAAGGAGTGAAAGACGATGAGACGACAGAAGTGAGGAGAAAGGACAATAAAGGAACAGGATTCAGGAAGACAGAAGATGGCGATTGATATTGTATTTTTTAGTGAATTACTGTAGAGGGTAAAGAGGCCCAAGGTTGCATGCATCTTTTGCAACGCTAGAATAAAATGGCTTACCATTACCATCAAGGGATACTCTCTCGTGGGAACATTTTTTCACATATGTAAATTTGGGCTGTCAATGAGGAGATCAAAAAGGGCACAAGATGACAGGCAGAATGGTTACTGCTGTATTCAATGGGAGACGTGTTGTGGAGGACTTGACTAATGGAAATGAAAATGCAGGAACTGTTAACAAGCCAGAGAAGAGAGTACAATTTTACACACTTTTCCTTACACGTCTAAATTTTTGAAGATTGTAAGTGTCAAGAAAACAAGAAATCGAAGGGGAGTTTCATAGGCAAGAAAAAAAACTATTAGAATAAAACTTAGGGTTACAATCTAAAAATAGCATTTTCTACTCTTGTTCATTTTTTATCAATTGATAGTTTAGGTGTTAGTACTGTCAAAAATGTAGTAGAAATGATTTTATTGTAGGTTATAAATAATGACTTGATAACCTCTAAGTATTTTTGATTTTTGTTTATTTATGAATGACTTTTTCATAATTTGTTTTGCTTTCTAGTGTTTTTGTTTACTTAAAATTTTATATATTTAAAAACCGTTACTTTTTTTTTTAGCTTCTAAAACACGCAATGTGTACATATTTATATTTTATATGTTCCATAGCTAGTGATGATATTGAGGACAAGTTCTTCGTCTCCTCTCAAAATGCTTCTGTGGCAAATAGCCTCTGACAACTAAGTCCAGCTCCAAGCAGGAGAATGGGTGGAAGGTGAACAACTGATGCTTTATAACCAGCTGCATCTGCAGGCAGATGGAGAGCTGAACAGCTAAGGATGGTGGGTGTCTATGGAGTAGGAGGAAAACCTTGATTTTAAACCTCAGTTGCCTTGAGGTCATATCCAACCAAACACGCAAAAGGCTATGGAAGTAAATCCAGACAGAAAACCCAGAGAGGAGTACCAAAGGCAGTTGGCTGTCAACACTTGACAATTTTCCAGCAACTCCTGCAGCCAAACTGGCCCCAAATATAATACCCTGTATTCCTTTGGATCTTGTTGGTACAGCCAAGAGGTGCGTTTTATGTATTCTGGGCAGCACAGGGTCTCCTTATACCATTGCCAAGGCCCGTGCCCTGGAGAGGTCGCTCCCATCTCACCACCAAAGGATATCACCTATCATCCAGTTCACACTCGTTCCAAGCAAAAGTTTATCGCTTTGTTTCTTGTTTAGGTTTGGTTTTCCAGTTCCTTCTAAAGTCTTTTTCATTCTCTTTCACTCCCAGTAGCCCCTTGTGTCTTAGTGACATTACTGCCTTACTTGGGGTGAATTGAGTAAAAAACAAACAATGATGGAAAACTGGGAGCTATCTTTATCTCGTGAGATAAATGGATGCCTACACTGATGATGAAACAGTTAATCTTATAGAATAAGCATTTGTTTCTTGCAATTAATGAAGCCAAAATTGTTAAATCCAATGGATTTAATCTGCTATGAGTGATTATTGAAAAAAATGAAAACATTAACAATTAAATTAAGTAAAATTAAAAGAAAAACAAATTAGATTAATACAAAAAAACAAATCCAATTCTTAGGTAAATAAGATGATTTATTACCGTATAACGGCAGAGAGAATTCATAAAAACCAAAATTCAGTTTTGAATTATAATAAAAATGATGATCAGCAATGTTTATAAAATGGTTCTGAATCAGGTGATGTTGGCATTCAAGAAAGCATTTTTTGCAATATGTCCTTGGAGTAAAGAAAGTAGATATTTCATTTGTTGATTTGGTTGCAAAAGGTTAAGCATGGAACATTGGACCTAAAAAGATAAAAAAATTATAACTTTTGAGATCAAAAAGAAGATTGTTGTGAGAAATTAATCACAGAACTGGTTTCACTCCACAAATAAATTTGCATTGTTTATTTTCTGTACATTTTATTCTGTAAAAGCAATACAAAAATAATTAAACTATTCTAATCAATGATATATTTTGTCATTTTTAAAATTTTATGCTTTGGTTATTGTTATAAGTAAATTTTAATTATTATTTAGTTAGTAAACTAGTCTAAACCCGTTTTACAGTTCGTACAGCCTAAGATGTTGTTGTTGCTGTCGGCACCTGCTCACATTCAAACTTTGTGATCATCATCCTCTCTCCCTATTTCCTTTCTTGCCTCTGGGGGTAGAAACGGAGATGGCTATGAATCAAATAGTTTGACAAGGCCACTCACATGAATTTGATTTTGGTGGACAACTCTGTGTGATGAAGAAGTTCACATATTTAGCAAGAAAAGCTCCCCCCCCCCCGGTGCCTGAAAAGGGATTGAGACAGGCAAAGTCTGTTAAACCTGGTTGCGCTGGGCTGTCAGATGCTTGGTCTGTCAAGGTTTGCTTTGGTTACGTCAGCCCAAATGGCACTACCCTCTTCTACCAGTTTGGTCATTGAGATTATGTAGATCTTTGACTATCCCTCCTTTGGGGTATCTAAAGGTTGGTCGCATTCAGTCTGGTGCTTCCTCTTCGACCTTACCGCCATGGCACAGTGGGTTCCCAAGTGGACATATCGAATTTTGACCACTTCCTCAAATGACTTTAGGACATGGAAAAATGAAAAGTTCAGTTTCTGTAGTATCAAAAATGGTCTTATTTGTCTTCTAACTCCAATTATTTCTCAAGATATGCCCATTTGAAGCTCGTGAATTTCAAGTTTTCGATACATCCTGGAAACATAAGTTTTTTTTCTAAATATGTCCCATAAGCCCCTAAGATAAGGCCAAATGCCCAAAATTTGATTCAATATAAAAAATTGGGTATATGAACAGGTTTTTGACATATTTTTATGAGTTTTCCACAAAATTTACTGTAAAAATGGGCATTTTTTCCATCAAAAAAGCCCCAAAATTGGCCCCCGCTGATAAATTGTGATGAAAAATTGCAGAAAAGCCCCGAGATGAAATTTTTCATGCTTCACATATAAGAATCTAGACATGTAGGGCTATCATAATCCATTTGGGTGAAAAAATTCACTCTGAGGAACCATTTTAATTCTTTTATATTGAAAAAATTTGGGACAACCTTCAATTCCCTTTGAATCCCAAATCCGGATAATTTATGTAATTCTCACTCAAATTTCATGATCCAGCCCACGTTTCCCATGTTTTCTGGGGTGCTGAATCCAAATCTGGCATCAGAACACCATAAAACTGCACCATGCTCTTGGTATAAGTAATTTTTACCCTTTTTTAAGCCCTTTTAAGACCATGGAACGCTTGTCTTGCAAAGGGACAGGGCACACCATTCGCAGCTGTGAGGAGTTGAAGGCTGCTATGTATGGTTGTAACAGTCATTATGAATCTTTGTTGTGCTTCCTCACAGATGAATAACTATTAACTTTTTTTCAGTAATCTTTGTGATAAGTTGTAGCTGTATATGATTTATTGTTCATTTTTAAACTTGAATATTTGAAACGCTCATTGTCTGTAGTGTCAAAAAAAATGGTCTAATTTGTCTTCTAACTCCAAATGTTTCTCAAGATATGCCTGTTTGAAGTTCGTTCGTAAATGTCAGATTTCCGCAAAATTTCTACCCTTCTATCTTTTGGCCCCAACTTGGATTTTTGAGCCAAAAACTCATAAAAAATCATATCTCAGTTCTTGAAAATCAATTTTTTTTGCATACCACACCCTAGAATTTGTCTAAAATGTACTTAAGCACCTGAAGCAGGTACTTACCGTATGTTATTGTCATATGTCCGCTTGACCCCCATTTAAGCCCACTGTGCATGGGTGGCCCTACAAGAGCTGAAACTCCAAACAGCTTCACTCTTGGGATAAGTAGCCCTCTACCATGACAAGAAACGACCATATATATATATATATATATATATATATATATATATATATATATATATATATATATTATACTGGATATCAGAGTGAATAGTTTGTTAACAAATGTACCACTTTGACTTAATATTACTTTAATAACAGTCTAAGAAACTATACAGTAATTATATCATTTGTCATTGAATATTACATATAGAATATGCCTGTTTATTGACTCTTTTCTTTTTCATTTGTTTTAGTTTCTGGAACTTTCCATAAATTCCTTGTTAGGAAGTATGGGTTGGTGGGTAGTAATTTAATGAGGTTTTTTTTTTTATTCTTATTTCTTCTCCATTTTATTATCATTTCATTTCTATCTCTTTTTCTATTTATTATTTTTTCTTTCTTTATTTATTTCTCATGACAATAATAATAGTTGATTCACAGTAGCAGCCATTTTTCTCAAGACAAGCAATGTTTGTACAAAGACGTGTATTTTTTTTATATTTTTTATACTTGCAATTTTTAAACCTAACATGTAGAAAACAGACAAGCTGTTGAAATATTTTAATAAACATTGTTAAACACTGTGTTTTTCTTAAGTGTTGTTGCAATACATCTGTTTGATGCCTTGGTACACATCATCAGTGATGCTTTTTAGCCAAGGATCATTAGGAGTTTCAGGCCTTACATCATGCCCCTTCTTCACAGTGACCCAATTCATTCTGATTAGATATCGAATTACATGCCATCCACCAGCTTACAATTATTCTCAGATTATAAGGTTTTTGCCTGACACACTGTAACTCCCCTGGCTTTTATAGTCGAATCACAAACAATTTCTGGTTCATCAGCCTCTTCACTCTTGCATAAAAAAATTAATTAGAAAATAATAATAGGCTACAGTAAATAACCTGTTCAGGACCACAGATTTGCTTGCCAGTTGATTGACCTTTACGAGATGGGCATGTACTGTAAGGGCCAATGCCCTGTGCAATTTCTGTTCATCAGCAGGAGTCGTCAGGAAGTGTTATGACCGAGTATTGAGAAGGCTAAGTGTTTTTTTTTTTTCTTTTTAAGTTTGAAGGATTAGACAGCCAACGTTGGTTGTCTTTGTTTAGCGACATATCAACACCTCTATGGGTTATTTAATGCTGAAATTTAAATATCTTGATTGGTTTGGTTGGCTGTCTTTGTTTAGCGGCATATCAACCTCTATGGGTTATTTAATGCCGAAATCTAAATATTTTGAACACAATCTTATGGCTTCAACTATAGATAAAATGTATTGTTGGTCATTTTGCTATAAAATGTATTGATGGTAATTTTAGCATAAATAGGTATTGTTGGTAATTTTTTCATATAAAAATGTGCTGCTGGTATTTTTATACTTTCATAGTGCTTTGTTTTTATTTGTGAGTTCACTATTTGCCTATAGCTGGGACCCTAACAGGTGCTACCACCCTGAGTCAGAGTGGATTTAGGAACAACAGCAAATAAGAGGTGGTTCCAAGCTCCTCAAACCTTCCAACCTCCTGATCAGAGGCCTGGCAGCCAAGGTGACTTGGGTGCTACATCTAGATACATGAGAACACCTTCAATTGAAGACTGAGTGAACTGGGTATCCTGACCTGAAAGTATTTCTAACTGGGCCCCACCTGCAAGGTTATGTGCATTTTTTTAATCAAAACCTCCCCCTCCTATCACATGCATTTGGCTGTGCTGCATGTACCTGGTATACCCTTATCAGACTGGCTGTCATGATGAGTATATTAAGCTTTGTATATTTGTACACCAACGTCTCTTTGTTAGCATACTGACCCCCCACCCAATAATAGTAGTAGTAGTAGTAGTAGTAGTAGTCTTGTATCCAAGAATTTATTTCCTCTTTGCTGATTGCTTCCTTTGTGATGATTAATGACTACATTCTCGTCCAATGTGCAAGTTCACAAAATCCTGCTCCCATCATCCATTCCCTAATGCCATTTAGTTTTGCAAGAGTTGTTTGAAGGTGAAAAAAAAATCAGAATCAAAGAAAGTGCCGATGGTGTGAATTTGTTTAAGGTGGACCTCAACCTGCTGGGAAGTGACCTACACATTTGATTTCGTTACCTTCTTCTGTGGCACATATGGAATGAGACACATGCAAAATACAGTTATGAAACTGCAACGGGACTGCTGCTGCAACGGACTGCTGCTGCTGACTCTGTTATAATTTCAAGTGGTACATTCTATAGCATAACTGTCATGGTTCAACTGTTGAGATCTGTTGTCCTTGACCTTGCCCCTATGGGTGGCCCTAACAGGTGTTTAGAACTCCCAACGACATCATTCACAGAGCCATTGGACCATGCAACCCCTCCACCATGACAAAGAGTGATCATCAGAGGTGTGCAAGTAGCAGTAGGAACTTAGTAAAAATACAAAAAAGTAAACTATTATTCCCCTTTATATCTTCATACATTGAATATTATAATAAACCACCACCACCACCGCCTCCATGTCTCATAATGCTAAGTGATGTTAATATCAAAGAAATAAACTTACTTCAACTACTTTATAACCAAGTAATTTCAGGTGTCGTACTTTCATGGCATATTCCCCCATTAAATGGCCGGTATTGGAACAAAAGTGTTCAGGTTGGTGAAGTATTACTGCAATTCTGGAAAAGAACAAATTCGTATAAGTTTTTCAGATCATTAACGAACAGAAATTTCTTACAATTCCTTATCAATCTTAATGTAAAAATATCGAAAGCTTTTCTTTATGCACTACATCCTGTCAGGATCTAGGCGATCATGCCCCCCCATCTTCCTGTCCTTTGTAGCTCTTAATAAATTTTGTCTTTCCGTTATGTCTTCTAAGCCTTGTTCTGCCATCCATTTACTCAAGCTCACTAAGTATGTCAAGTGTCGTCTTCCTCTGTCCCTTTATGTCCTGTGAGTATCAGATTTTCCTAGCCTGCTTTCCTCATTATGTGCCCCAGAAACCTCAACTGTCTCTTCCTGATGATAAGTATTGGTTTCCTTTTTGTTTACATTTTCTCCAGAACTTCATCATTGCTCACAAGTTTGGTCTGTGGTTTCCTCAGCATCCTTGTGTAAAACTACATTTCTGTTGCTTCAAATCTCCTCTTCATCTTTGAGGAGATCGTCCAGCACTCACTGCCATACTGGAGGACAGATATCACATAGCAGTTTAGTACTCTTTTCCTTATTACTAGCAACATTTTTCTCAACAGTCTGAACAATGTAAATAGTTACAATATCTTATCTCAGAAATCTAGATGAAACCTGAAGAAGGCCAAAGTATACAATGGCTGAAATGTTAATAAGGCAGTAAAGATGAGGACATTAGTCTGATAAATGTAAATAGTTACAATACAATTTCAGAAATATAGAAAGAGAAAATTATATATATATATATATATATATATATATACAAGGGTGTGCTGAAAAGTTCTTAGCCTGATCAACTTCCCAAAATCTGACCAAACAGAATTTCAGTTGGACAATCTCCTCCTGGTTGGGTGCCTGCTTGTAAGTGTCTATATATTAAACGATGCTAATATGCAAGTACATGTAAGTATCTACATTTTAAAAAAAAAAATCATAAATATTAAAATGTACTTGTGAATTATTTCATGTATAATAACTTGTACAAGTGGAATGAAGTCATTGTGTTGACTAATAATGACTTAATATCTCATATTAAACATTATATTTCCTGATTGTTAATTATTATTAGCCAATGTGTGCGTGTGTGTGTGTGCGTGTGTGTGCGTGTGTGTAGCTTCAAAGTCCTTCATCTGAAAAATGCACCTTACATTCTTGCCTACAATGTTTGAGAGGCTGTCCCTTTTTACTGCTGGGGTGGGTGCTTATATGTCTATTTCTCTCACGTTGCATCCCAGATGCCGCAAGACCAATCACCAGGGTACCTCCACCCACCTGGCCAGAGGTCACCTTGTTAAGCCTGCACCTGCTTCCCCAAATTACACTACTGAATGCAAAAAAAAAAAGAAAAAAAAAGTCACTTAATTTCAGAATCAATAAGTACTTAGAGAAATTTTTTTTTTTTTTATTACTGAAATTTTTGATGCACACTGTTTTGAGGCTCAACATATGGTGCATGTATATGTAACTTGTTATTGTATTTGCAAAAGTGTTATTTTTAATTATATATTCAATGTTTTTTTTCCATTATTTTTTTTTTTGTATTTGTGAATTTCTGTTTTTGACTTTTGTTACCCGCCACTCCGCACCCTTATTTTAGTAGGAAGTACGTAAGAACTCGCTTTTTGTCGTCCGTGATATTCAATCGTGCGTCGGCCGGTCAGTCCCAACTTGTTGAATTTACTAATCAGACCGTTTCTTCACCGTGTCGATTCAAAAATTCACCATTTTGGCATTGCCGCTGGGCCCACTGTCTGGGGATGAAGGAGGCTGGCCGATTCCTCTACCCCCCCCCGACGCTGCGCTCACTTTAAGAGATCGCCCAGCGTGACTGGTTTGCTTTTAACTTTCGATGTCTCTTTTGGATAGCTTATGGTCGTGATAGGAGCCTGTTCGATGTATTCCTTGCATATGTATTTAATGTATTTGAAAAAATTCGTACTAGTTAATATTTATTTATTGATTTATTTAATTTTTTTTTCTCATTCTTAACTATAAGTGCCCCCCCCCCTATTTGTTGCTGTGTTCCTGGTGTATGTATATGTAACTTGTTATTGTATTTGCAAAAGTGTTATTTTTAATTATATATTCAATGTTTTTTTTTCTTTATTTTTTTTTTGTATTTATGAATTTCTGTTTTTGACTTTTGTTACCCGCCACTCCCCACCCCTCCTACTTTAGAAGGAACCGGTGTAACGTAAGTGGTAATCACATTTTTTAAATATAGGTCAACGGGACTTATACTAAGTTAAAACTTACTGTTATTGTTAAAACTCAGTGTACACGTGCATTGGTATGTCATTCCTATCACCCTGTACTCTTACCTTTTGCAAGCCCTGCGGCTACCCCGCCTACATCCCCCTCTATTGTTCGGTCTTGTCGTCATTGAATTTTGTTATACGTAATAGGAGTAGGTAGGCTTTCCTACCGCCCGGTCTACACTCCTCCCCCCTCTATTGGACACGGTTAGAGGCCCAAACCTTATTCCGTGTCTAGGAAGGGGTTTCCGGATCTCTCTCTCTCTCTGGCCTCTGTGCTGGTGCTGCGGTGTTTCACCCGTGATGCGTGTAGTCTGTGGCATTGCCTGTTCATTCTGAGGGTACACGATTGACAGTTCCCTGGTTGCTGTTTCCGACTGGTAGTTAGGAGCCCTAACTCTTGCGTAGCGGCTTGAGCGGCCGCTCTGATCAACAGTTGCATAATATCGAGGTGTCTGTAGTGCCATGTCGCGCATGGATAGGTGTCCCTGCATTCACCTCCGGTGGGCAACCCTGAGGCCACATTATGATTCAGGCTGTGTCAAACCCCCTCTCTGCCCGCGTCATAGGTGTTAACCGTCGGCTTACTGTAACTCAGGCCTTCTCCTTTTCCAACACCAATCTCCAACCATGAATTACAAAAACCAGAAATATAAACCTAAACCAGCCTTCCAAAAATCACCCAAACCGTTAAATATCTCCTTCACCAACATCCGTGGCATCAGAACCAACTTCTGCAGCGTTGAGTCCTTCCTAATTGCTAATCGCTCGGATATACTGGCCCTGTGTGAGACCAATCTCCACTCAGCTATCTCCTCCTCTGATCTCTCGATCCCTGGATACCTTCCTCTCCTCAGAAAAGACTCTCTAACACACATGCATGGCCTGGGGGTTTACGTCAAGGACCATCTCCCTCTAGCTAGAGAGTCCTCCCTCGAATCGCTAGATCATTCGTTCTTGTGTCTCCGGCTCTCTCTTCTCAATGCCGTTAGCTATCTTTTCTTCCTATACCGCTCTCCATCCTCTCAGGACTGTGGGATACTTGATGTAATTTCTGATAGCATAGATAGAGCCCTCTCTTCCCATCCATACGCTCACGTATTTGTATTTGGCGATTTTAACGCCCATCACAGCCAGTGGCTTAAGAACGCTACTACCGACCTCGCAGGCGTTCATACTCTCAACTTTTCAGTCTCTCAATCCCTCACTCAGTTAATCGATTTCCCCACGCGTTTTGCCTACAACCGTGACGATAAGGCCTCACACCTCGACCTGTGTTTTACCTCCATCCCTGAGTCTTGTAGTGCCACGCAACTCTGTCCTATCGGTAACGCCGATCATGCTGTTGTGTCCGTTAGCATCTCCTTCAGCCCCACACCCTGCAAAGAGCCTCCTACCACCAGAACCACATTCTACTACCAACGGGCTGACTGGGACGCGTTTCGTGACTTCCTCCGCGATGTCCCCTGGGATGCTGTATTTAAGCTCCCCACTCATGAGTGTGCTTCTGAGTTCTCTTCCTGGGTTAAAGCCGGTATCGAAGCCTTCATCCCCTCCAGGAAATTCAAGGTCAAACCGCGCTCCTCCCCCTGGTTCACAGCTGCTTGCTCAGCCGCCATTGCCCATAGGAACCACTTCTTCTACCGTTTTCGAAGTGATATGTCCGACTCCAATAGACGTCTATTTACCTCTGCCCGTAACGAGTGTAAGCGTATCCTCGACGATGCCAAGTCACTATTTCCTGCTCGGATGAAGGAACGTATTGCATCCCACAAATTTGGCTCCAGAGATTATTGGCGCCTCTGCAAGAGCGTCCTGAACAATAACAAACCCTCCATTCCTCCCCTATTCAATCAGTTTGAGGTCTTGACCACCTCTGCTGACAAGGCCGAATGCTTCGCTCGGAAGTTCTCTTCTAATTCTACGCTAGATTCTTCCGGGGTGCCCTTGCCTGATTTCCCTCCCAGAACTGATGCCCTCCTGGACGGATTGCACATAACCCCGTCGTCGGTATTGGGCATTATTTCTAACTTAGATCTTCACAAGGCTACTGGTGGTGACGGAATACCAGGCATTGTCCTAAAGAAATGCGCACCTGAACTGGCGCCTGCCCTCTCTAAATTGTACAACCGCTGCCTCAAGGAGTCCTGTTTTCCTGACTGCTGGAAGTCCTCAACCATTGTTCCTGTCTACAAGAACACTGGTGACCCCTCCGACCCTTCCAATTACCATCCTATCAGTCTCCTACCCCTCTTCGGCAAAGTCTTTGAGGCCATTATCAACTCGGAAGTGATTAATTACCTGATATCCCACGATCTGCTCTCAGACAAGCAGTATGGTTTCCGCTTTGCCCGATCTACTGCCGATGTGCTTACGGCCATCACTGAATTTGTCTGCCAAGCTATCCATAACAACGGTGAAGCTCGTGCCGTGGCCCTTGACATCTCCAAAGCATTCGATAGAGTCTGGCATGCCGGCCTTCTCCGCAAGCTCCAGGGTTATGGTATCACAGGTCGATTGTTTGACCTAATACAATCGTTCCTGTCAAACCGGGATTTGAAGGTTGTTCTTAGTGGATCCATCTCCAGATCCTATCCCACTAATGCAGGTGTTCCTCAAGGCTCCATCCTAGGCCCTACTCTGTTCCTCATATTTATAAATGACCTTCCTGACGCCATTGACTCCCAAGTCGGCATCTACACTGACGACACCACTATTTACTCCTGCCTCAAACGCAAATCTACTGAGGCGGAAAAAGCTAACCTGGCAGCCCAAATTGAAAAGAACCTCCAATCAGTTGTGATCTGGGGTGAGAAATGGATGGTTAACTTTAACGCGTCTAAAACAAAACTGCTCTCCATCAACCACCACAAGGTTCCATCCCTGCATCCCATTAGAATGTCTGATGACCATCTTCTCGAGAGCCCCTCCCTACGGCTGCTCGGTTTCACGCTGTCTGCTGATCCGAGATGGAATAAATACATCGAGTCAGTTGCATCAGCCACCGCAAAGAAAGTTGGTTCTCTGTGCCAAGCCAGGAAATTTTTCTCCCCTGAACCGATCCTTCAAGTCTATAAATCGACCATTCGCCCATGCATGGAGTATTGCTGCCATATATGGTCTGGAGCCCCTGCTGTTTGCCTCGGGGTTCTTGATAAGATCCAGAGACGGATAGGCAATGTGATTGGCCCTGATCTGTCATCTCGTCTGCAGTCGCTCTCTCACAGACGCGATGTTGCCTCGCTCTGCCTTTTTTACAAACACTTCCACGGTAATTGCTCTGAGGAGTTGCGTTCGCTTGTCCCCAGGCCTCGTGAATTTAAACGCCCCACCAGGCTGGCATCCCGCTCCCACCCCTACACCGTGGAAACTGTTAGGTGTAGACGTCTCTTCTACTCCAATAGCTTCATGTCTCGCACATCTCGCATGTGCAACTCCCTTCCCTACTACTGTTTCCCTGACAAATACAATCTCCAACGGTTCAAGTGTAGCGTCAATCGACATCTCCAGTTGCCTTGATCTATCCACTTCCCTTCTCCATATCCTTTCATTTCTCATTCCTATCTGCTCTCGCTCCGGATCTTTTGTGGCCCCCTTGCCTTGATCGACCCACTGTCTTTCTCTTCTTCCTCATCCCCTCCATTGCCACTCCTATCTGCTCTTCCTCCAACCCTTCTTTAACCCCTTGCGCGATAGTGACCTCTGGCCTTGCTTGGGGCAATATGATTTAAAAAAAAAAAAAAAAAAATTTCATTGTGACTGAACTTTATAGATATTTTATCTAAGATAGAACCTCATCAAATGCACTGATAATTTTTACAAGTTTCAGGTAATTTTATAGTTTATTCATAAATACATTTTTTTAGCATCAGGTAATTTTAACTGAGCCTGGTCATGTATAAAAGATTTTTATGCTTGAGCCAAATTTCATGCTTAAAACATGACATTAATGAGAGAAATTTCAGGTGTCAGTGGTTAATAAAAGGTACGTTAAAACATCTGAGCCTCTCTTCATGCTTAAAATGGACTTAATTTTTGAACTGATCTAAACCTTGTCATGCTTATAAGCTTCAAGCTAATTAAAGAAAAATGTATAATCAGGAAAATAAAAAATACATTTAAAATATTGAAACAAAGTTACATTTTTTCTCTCATTCCACTTTTGTGGCCATTAAAACTTAAAAGTTTAACCTAAATTTACTTTAGCATCCTAAACTGGCTACGTCTTTGCTGTCAGTCGATATGAAAAGACTGATAATGATTTCCCATACTTACTCTGTTAGTTTGAGTGTAAATTTTGCCGTTATGGTTGTAGAAGGGGACTTTAGTTGTGCAGGCATGCAATAATGTTTTGAGAATATCAGATTTTACGGATGGAGATAGAATCCATAGTCTGTCTATATTTCTGAGATGAGGTATTATGTACAGTATTTACATTAGTCGGACTATTGTCCTCATCTTTGTCGCCATATTTGTCACAACATTAAAGCCGTTGTACGCTCCAGCCTTCTTCAGGTGGTTGGAATTTCGAACCGAACCCTTTATTTCGATCACTGGGGTAGACTGTTCTAGTTCCACGAGCCATGTTTGATGGATGTCAGTTATCAGTTATCTCCTGCTAATTTTCCCTCTGAAAGTTCTCCACTGCCTGAACCGGGTATTGAAGGACACATGGCACAGTGGATAAAGGCGTTGGTTAGATCCAGTGACAGACCCAAAGAGTGTGAGTTCAATACCCGGTTCAGGCAGTGGAGAACTTTCAGAGGGAAAATTACCAGGAGATAACTGATAACTGACATCCATCAAACATGGCTCGTGGAACTAGAACAGTCTACCCCAGTGATCGAAATAAAGGGTTCGGTTCGAAATTCCAACCACCTGAAGAAGGCCGGAGCGTACAACGGCCGAAACGTTGTGACAAATATGGCGACAAAGATGAGGACAATAGTCCGACTAATGTAAATACTGGAGATAGAATTGAATTAGTTTTATATCCAGAGTTAAGGATTATATCAATGGTTTCATCGACAGGAACGTTCCAATTTAATGTCACCTCCATTCATAAGAATTTGGAATGGAATCATCTTGTGGCTCGCATTGTTTTCATCAATTCCTTGAAAAGGGACAGAAACAATTCACAGAAAGCGATCTATAAAAAGTTCAGAAAGTTTTTATGTCAGTGTTAGGAAGTTAGAAATAATTATGAAAATGATTAAAAATCAGAAAATCAAGTCAACAAATACTGAATCTCCTTCCAAAATCGGTATCAAAAGATTTAAGGTTTCATAACAACAATTAGAAGAATATTTCAATTTGGAAATCCTAGAATATTTTTAGGTGATAACAAGTATCGGTTTGATAATTCTTCCAAACAGACATCAGGAGGACAAAATCGGTTGTAAAATTAAATTAATATTAACACATTGACTGCCAATCAAGAGATTAATTCCCAGTTGGCAGTTGTTACCATGACACCAACTATGAGTTGTCTTGTGTTTGGCATTCTCTGATACATTGTCATCAACAAGCATCGACAATGAGTTTATAGTGTGAAAACAATGTTAAGACTTCAGTCGAAGCTAGAAATCAACGCATAAAAATGTTTCTATTGCCCAATTTGGCTATTATAATGTTTGCATTTGGAGTCAGTTTAGTAGTTAGTTTTGTGTTAAAAGTAGCACAAAAAAAGTGTAGAGTAAAACAAAAAAAAAGTTAATAATTTACCGGGAATTTATTTCCATTGGTTGACTGTTAATTGAAAGTGGAATTAAGTTTTTATCCAGCAAAATTTCAAAATCTGAAATAGAAAATATTTTAACTATTATATATTTCCCAGAATAAAGAGAATGCAAGTTTAATCCTTGCCAGGAGGTATATTTCTTTTTTTTTTTCTTTTTTTTTAAATAAGACTTTCAATTGGCCAAGATGGTAGATGATAATTTCAGTTTAAAAAAACAAGGATGTCTACTCAAACACTTGTAACCACTATATACAACTTTTATAGAAATAAGGAACTATTCTCTCTCTTTCTCTCTGACCGGGGTGACTATGTTTAAAAAAATTAAAAAAAAAAAACATCCCCATAACTCTAGATACATACATAAAAAGTCTGTACCTTCAGTTAAAAATTATCCTTGATAATGGCTAAAAGAACAGCCAAAGCATTCAGGCATACAGAACATTCAGACAGTTTTTACATACTTCATGTCCAGTAAAGAAGAAAAAACATGTGGAATTGTAGTGAAATAAAATTAAATAAATAAATAATAACAAGGAGGCCAAAATTTCACCATCTCTAAAAATAGATGTATATTCAGAATCACAAAGCCACATTTCGACCAAACAATCAGAAAGTTTTCATAATCTTGATATAACCAAATTAGAAGCAGTGCAGAAATTTCAAAGCAATTCTCTGGATAAATAAGATTTAAAATAGACCGTAATCAGAATCAATTAATTAATTTTGTCCATTCTTCAATGATGTCGTCATAATATAATCAGAGTTGAAATGCAACACTTGCATGACCAGCTGGCGACCTACATTTGCTACATTTTAAAACATACATAATTTCCTTCACCCACATTGTTAAGCAGGTGCCTGCTACATTTGCATACATACGTACAAATACATATATATATTTACTTTCTCTTGGAATCTCTCTCTCTCTCTCATATGCAACAGTCTTTTGCTCTTGAAACTTCATCTCTCACTTTATCCTTCTGTATTATTAGATTGGGTTATATAAGATTTATTCTGTATTTATCAACATTCAGTTCATTTTTCTTATCATTACTCAAGGCCAATTTACATCCAAACCAAATATAACTATATATGGTCATAAAATAAACTCCAGAAATCTTCCCTAGAGTAAGTAAGGATGCATATGTCAGCTTAGACAAAATTTTTTAAAAAAATTTAACCAAACACTTTTTCATTTTCTAACATTGGAAGCTTTCAAATTGAGATATCAACTACTTCAATTGTTGAGAGGACCGGAAGGCAGAAGACTGCTGGTTCCAATACAATTATGAGAATGATTGCACTTTCTTCTCCCCAATTTATAAGCAGAAGCACACAAACGCATTCTGGGATTTCTTTCTAGCCAATAAAATAAAGCAGTTCGTGGTTTCATTTGACTCAGCCCCAGTCTGTCTTGTGTTGAGGTCCAAATGCTATGTTCGCTTATTCAAATTTGCTCTTGTGTGCCAATTCCAATTCTTAGTTGTCTTATAACTGTTAATTTGCCTTGCATATGTTTGCTTTGTATTATTTTTGCCCAGTTTTCTTTTGTTTTCTTGCGGATGCTTATTGTAAATTTTGTTTGTTGGGCAATTCTGCTATTTACATTTAACCACGGCCATATACTCTACACGCTCCTCCAGTCTGATGGCAATGGTCCTCAGAAGTTCCGGTATTATCATGTCCATCCACTTTTGATGTTGTTTGACCAGCTCTTATGTTGCTGTCCCGTCCTGCACCTGTCTTCAATAGTGCATGAGGGTCTTGCAGAAGCTGCCATGCCATGTGACATGGCTGAACCCTGCCATCTCCCAAAGCTGAATAGTGGTGTGGAGGGATTTCTGCCAGAACCACAAGACTTCCAATCTTGCTCCATACATGGTCATTGGTTTTGTGCTCCCAGTAGAAGATGGAGAGCAGTATTTGTTCTCGAATACCTGGATCATTTTCCCTGTCTCAACCAGAAGTGTCCAAGTCTGATGTTACTCTTCTATATCCTTTCCAGTCTGGCCATCGCAATCCATGTGTGGATATCTACGTTGCAGGTGCCATCTTTTGGCAGGGTTGCTTCCAAGTATTTGAAGCAGAAAACTTCCTCCAGTGGTTCGTTGTCTGTGGTGAGACTTAAAAATGATTTGCATCTTCTGAATAGAAGCTGCTGTTGTCATTAAAGGATTTTATTTTTTGCTTTTATCTTTATAAAAACAGTTTATTGTAAATATTTCTTATGAAAGTATTCAAATAGTAAATTGGATTGAAATAAGTTCATTAGCTATTTTCTTTAGAATTGAATTCATTTCTTTGTAGTTTGTAAGAAAGCTATAAAAGATCATGGAGAGAATCAAGCTTGACAGCTAGACTTCAGCAGAGATTTAATACTCCAAGTTCTAGACTCAGGATTGTCCCATAGTAATAGCATAGGAGATTAAAGCATTAGTTCATGAATTTAGCGGCATAGTAATTGGGAGTTCAATCCCTGGACCAAGTGGTAGAGACACAGAGTCAGTGGAAACGGTATGAGTAATAAGTGAGCAGGACTAAAGTAATTGAGAGTTCAATCCCTGGAATGGGTAGTACAGACTCAGCGGAGATAGGGTGAGCAACAAATAAGAAGAAGATATCTCTAAACACAGATAGTGGAACACAAAAAAATATATATGCATAGATTAAATAAAAAGTTTAGTTTGAAATTTCCTGACAGTTACCTGTATTGACAGACACCTAAAGAAGGTTGAAGGGAACAGTGGTCAAATATATTGTGATAATAACAACAAAGATGAGGACATTAGCCCAACTGTAAATAATGTAAATTTATTCTTTAAAAATTTGTAAATTGCATGCATTTACTAAATAACAATGTTATAAACAAAAGCAACAAAGTAACCAGTTACTAACTAAAAATTTTAAATAAATTTAAAAGTATTCAGAAGAAAATAACTTTTCCTTTTCCAATGTGCAAAACTATCAGCACTGCAATAGTGCATAAAAATAATAATAACAAAACCCCTGAAAAGTGAATTTTGATATAATCATTAACGAGGAAAAAGACTAATTACCGATCACATAAATGGCTTTCAATGCCTGCTTGCAGCAATCAATTTTATCACAACCAACCATACGATCCAGACACTTGAAGACGTCTCGATGAAATTTGGAACTCAATGAATCTGAAATAAAATAAGAATAATTAAAATTAATAAATTTCAAATTCCTTACATTTTCAAAGTTAAGTAATGCAGTAGCAGGGCCTTAGAATAAAGATTGTTAATGCACTTGATACTAATCTGTGTAGAACTTTTATTTTTGAATAAAACTGCTTTTGCATAAAATTAACATGAATCCCACATTAATATCATTGGTGGAAAATTAAGCATCAAAAATATTTTTCCATTAATCTTTTCTCCATGTTTCCATGTAGAAACCTTCAATTGTGGTGAGATTAAGGAAACATTTGACATTTATTAATCAAACAGCATTACTGTCAGTTGAAATTTATAAAGTATTTCTCTTAAAACAGTTATTTCAGGAAAATAGTTTTCTCAAGTCGGCTGTTATCACTCTTTCTAATACTGATGGGCGTTTCTTTCCTAACTTTTTGTTAAAGGTAGTGTGGAAAGCTTTATTTTTTATGTCATTTTGTCTTTAAGTTAAAATGTGCCATCCATTTCAGTTGTTGCTGCTGTGAGAAATCTTCAAGTAATGTGTTTTTTTGTTATTTGGTAAAGTTCTTTGTGATTCTGCAGTGTCAGTCAATGAGATCTGATGAAGGATAGATTTCCAGAACTCAATAATTTCAAAGCTAATTTGGTAAATTCTAAGTCAGTCACTCAAAACTGAATATAAAAAAGCAACAACTTCTCTTAAACCTTCTTTGACCCCCAGTTTAAAATATCATCTTCAGTTGTATATAAAAAGGAAGATATTTGATTATTTAGTGATATTTAATAGACTTTCAGTTCTATAAAGCATTTGCATTCTTAAAATGCAGAAGAGTCATTTTCAACATTTTAAACTGATGAACTACATCCGGCAGCAAGACCCGATTGGGAGATTGGAGGTTCTGAGGAATGTGGAACCACCTCTTAATTGCTGTTGTTCCCATGGTCCACCCTGACACAGGGTGGTAGCACCTGTTGGGGTCCCAGCACGCAACAGCGTTCAAAATGTTTAGATTTCGGCATTAAATAACCCATAGAAGTGTTGATATGCCGCTAAACAAGATCAACCAAACAACCAACATGAAAGAAAACTTTCATGACATGAATCCATACAATATCCTACAATTCCATAAATGATTCAAACTGTATTCCAAACTATAACGTCAACAAAACTACAACATAAAACACATATTACTGCTTAATTATATCCACACAAACAGGCATTTGCACAAAGGCTGAGTATCTTCTACCATGTATTCAATTGTGAAAGAAGAATAATATCATTTTTTTTTTTACATCCTAGCTCCCAAGAAAATTAAATTTCAGCATAAATGACTCATAAGGTGTTGATATGCCATTAAAACAAACAAAACCATTCATTCATTGTTTTCATCTGTGTTGTGTGTGTTTATTGTTTTTTTTTGTACCTGAAGACTGCTGTCCAAATTCATTCCTCATTGCAGAGACAAGAACATTAAATACATAAATAATACTGTTCACCTAGATGAGTTTACTCCACTTTCATTCCAGAATAAGTCAACCTTATTTAAAAAAAGCAAATATATTTTGAAGGTTTTCATCAGTCAGTAATTATTAACTAATCAATACAAGACAATAATTATCCTAAATTTGATTTGTAATGGGGAACAACAAAAAGAGAATTTTCAAATTTCTTTTTGCACTTAATATAAAGAACTACTTTGAGATGCCATGAAATTCTACCGCTTATGTTAAACAATTTCCGCAAATTAATTTACTGACCATTTTCTTTTCAGCTATTTACAAATCTCAAGCAACTTAAGAATTCAGAGAATATAAAATATTTCTCTTAACCCTCTGTTAATACAATTGTGCATTTGACCCCTCCAGAAAGTGCAATAGGCAAGTTTTCATGATTCATCAAGTAGTTTTTTGAATAGCTCTGTCAAGTAAATAATTTCTTTTTACATCCGTTATCCCCTACCTTACTTAATTTTACGAAATTTCGGAAAATTAAAATTTCATCCCCCTTCATATTAATTAAAAGCAGGACTCTTTAGAGAATTTAAATCATCAATTTGTTTTTGTCAAACAGAAACACAATTTACCGAAAATCTGCTCTGAATCATAAAATAAAAAATTCAATAAAACTAAAACATTACTTAATTAGAAAAGCTTTTAATTGCTTTTATAAATAAGATATATTAAAGACACTATTGTCTTAAGAAAAAATTTTTTTTTTGATGAATAATGAATTTGTACAAGAATTGTTTTCATTATTTTAAAATTTTAATTAGAATTATTTAAGTCACAGCAGCAACAAGTGAAGGCAAAATCTTTTAAAATTCTGTATTAATTTCACCCTTTTAGATGATATTGTTATTAAGTAAAAACTATATTTACAAATCATAAATGGAAAAACTTAGTACAAATCATCTAACACCAATATTTTTAAAAGAATTTTGAATTTTTTTGTATATGTATAAAGGTGCTGATTTTTATAGATACAAACATCCATACACAACATTATCAGAAAATAAGGGCGATAACTATAATAAATTTAAAACCAAAATACCTAAAATTCAATAAAACATTAGATTACAGAGAATATTTCCTAAATTTTTAAGATTACTGAGTACTTAAAAAATATATATAAAAAAAGAGCTCATGTTAAATTCAATTATTTTTTGCAGTTAAAGACACCTTAGAACAATATTAGATAAGCCTCAATCTGTCAACACATCAACTGATGAAATAAACAGCTGCCAACATGTTAAAAAATGCATTTCTGCAATACTTTAAACTTAAAGTGATATTTGTTTCAAATCGGATGAATTATACTTTAAATCAGCTAATATTCCTCAAATAAAGTTTCAGAAAAGTAATCATTTATTTTTGGAGGATTTCATAATAAAAAGAATTATATCCTAATGATAGGTGGCTAAAAATGTCAGTAAAATAAACAATTTCAGCAATTTCAAAACAAAACTCTTTCTAATCAATTTAAATTACTTTTGCTTTTAAAATATTTTGCTTATTGGAAATATTAAGTTTAATCTATTTTCATCTTGAAATTAAAACTAAAATAAAAGCTTCAAGTAAGGTTTTTCATTTTTTAAAATTCATTGCAAATCTGTGGGGGTACTTAAGTTATAATATTTTAAATAGTGGGTTTGAAAACCCACAGTATTAATGCTGTGACAATGACCCACACTATTAATGGAGGATTAAAACAAAAAAAACAAAAAAAAAAACACACACACACAATTTGCTGATATGGATTTAGTTTAATATTGTTGATTACTAAACTGACAAGAAGGTGTAAAACTTTGTAGTTGGACATGAATCAAGCTCTCAGTGTCGTCCTGAAGCATTTCTATAAAATGTTGTGTACCAAAAATCATAGTATAAAGGCAAAAGGAATTAACTCACATTTTATTCTGTGATCCATTTTGAAGAGATGAGGTATGTTTCTGTGTTTAGTTTCTAATAACAAGGCAGACTGCAACATTTCAAGCCATTTACCAACTGTTATCTGAAGTTTTTCATTTGAGATTCCTAGGAAGAAAAAACATATTATCGTAAAAAAGAAAAAAAACAAAAAACAGATGAACATTTAATCTTGTAGTGAAGCTTTTATTCAATGCAGTTCAACTGCTGCCCATGAGTAAAGGTTTGGCCATTTCTTTTATAGTAGAGTATACGCAGAATGATATCAGAAAGAGGAATACAAAAGGATGTGTACTTATGTTCCATAGATTATACAAAAGTGTTTGATAAGTGTGTCACAAAGAACTGTTGAAACTGCTCGTTAACCGTGACATATTTGGAAAGGATATTACAATAATCCAGAACCTATGCTGGCAGCAAACCACTTGTATATGGACAGAAAATGAATTCAGTAAATATAAAAAAAGCAGAAGGGTTGCAAGACAAGGACGTGTCTCCTCATTGGACTTATTCAACCAATACAGTGAAGTGATTCTGAGAGAATTAGAAGCCCAATTAGAAGTCCTACCAAGATGCATTATTGGCAGTCACAATCTTAACAACATAAGATATGCAGATGTCAAAGTGCTGATTGCAGAAACAGGAAGGAAATAAAAACTCCAACAGAAGAAAGTGAAGAAAGGACTAAACAAGAAGATGGAATGCATGGTTATGAGCAAAAGGAACAGCCCAACATGCAAATTACATATTGGAAATACTAAGAATCAAACAAGTATAGCAATTTGAATATCTGGGAAGTGTTTTAACAGACGATGGAAAGTGTGACACTGAAATTCAAAGCGCATTGAGATAGTGAAAGACGCCTTCCAAAAGCTAAGCAAAGTATTAAGAAACAGGAAAATTTTGTTATAAACTAAGAAAAAGAGAACGGAAAATTACGTAATATCAATCCTCCTAGATCACAGTGAATATTGGAGAATCTCCTCAAGGATGAAGAAGAGACCTGAAGCAACAGACACGTGGTTCTACAGAAGGATGCTGTGAATACCATGAACCAATCATGTGAAAGATGACAAAGTCTTAGAGAAAATGGAAACAAAAAGGACACTTATAGTTAACATCAGAAAGAGAGTCGACATTTCTAGGGCACATAAGAGGAAAGAGGACTTGGAAAATTTCATACTCACAAGACAGATTGAGTGCAAGAGGAAAACATTGCATAAACTACCTAACGAGTTTCTGTAAATGGATGACAGAACAGGGTTTAGGAGAGATAGCAAAAAGACAAAATTTATTAAGAGCAACAAAAGACAGGAAATTGTGGTGAGCCATGATCATCAGCATCCTGTAGGGACACAGCACATAGAAGTTCAAGGGGGAGACATCTACAGTTGTCGTCCACCACAACTATCACTGAAGCTTCGTTTCTTATTTGAGTTTTTGACTTTTGGCCCATTTGTAGAACATTCAGTTGTATTTAGTAAAATCTAAAATGCATCAAAAAAGAAAAGTTACAGCATTTGGTATTCCAAAATTATCTCTCATTTATGGTAAATAATTCCATTTAATTCTCTTCATTTCTGACAGGAGAACTTACCTTTATTTACATTCAAACTAATATCCTCATCTTTGTCGTTATCATAACAGTTTAGGTGTCTGCAGATTTGGTTAACCTTCATGGAATTTTGAATGGAGACCTTTATTTAATCAACAAGAGTAGAGAGTTCTCATTCCACTATCGACATCTGGGGATATCTCGTCTTCTTATTTAGAACTGCTCAAATACTGCTTGCCCTGTTTCCACTGAGTCTGTACTACCCAGACCAAGGACTGAACTTACAAACCAATGCTGTAACAAACTAGGCTTTTTCCCCCCATGATTGCTTCTTGAATTTGGTGACATAGTAATTGTGAGTTCAATTCCTGGGCTGGACAAAACAGGAGGAGCAATAACTGAGCAGTACTTAAAAAAAAAAACAATAAAGATGAGATATCCCTAGACATGAGTAGTTGAACAAGAACAATCCATGTCTACAGATTAAATAAATGGTTAAGTTCAAAATCCCTTGAAAGTTAGTCGAATCAATGGACACATGAAGAAGGCCAGAGAACACAACAGCCAAAAACACAGTGACAATAACAAAGATGAGGACATTAGTTCAGTTATTTCCTACAATTTTTAAGAGAATCTATTTTTATGAATTAAACTTCTCCAAGTTCTGGGTCATTTGATGTGATCAGATGATGAAATATTGTTTATTACTTTTTGGAATAAACATTTTGTGTAGACCCCCAGTAATGTTACACAGACCCCCCCCCCCCCCCCAGGGTATATATGGACCTTGGTTGAGAACCACTGGTCTATAGCATTCAAATGTCACAGCTACATCTACTTATTACCCATAAAGTATTCACTTTTAGTGGTTAAATAAAAAATGGATGTTACATTTTACCAATGCCAGTTTATATATCAAATATTAAATGGTATAAAAAAAACAAAGAATTTATAAATTTGTGTAATTTGTCTTCAATGCTTAGACTTATTGGCAAAAGAAACTATAAAAAAGATTAACATAAACTGAAAATTTACAGTCTCTCCAGATACTGTTGACAGCAAGATTTTCATTTTAAGTTGCTTTACCAAATTTTGGAGACACTCTATATATCTATATATATGGAAGTCAAATGAGTCTGTATTGCTGCAATGTCACTTGTACCAATCAAAATACCGCTGGTACAATTCACGGTCCTGGCTTTCCGAACACGTCACCACATAAAGCCGTCTCTTCCCCCCGTTTTCACTGCTCCAGCCCCTCTTTTATCAGGCCAGCACTGCGGTTGGCCAACCAATCAGCGTTCTTCGCTTCTATTCTCAGTTACACAGGCAAATTGCCTCCTCTAGTTTGACCAATCAGCACACGACTTGCTATCGGTGGAAGCATTCCAAACTGTACAAAAACCCTCATTACTGCACGTACTACTAAAATGTCTGGAGGGGGAGAGTAATGCCATTTTCACGGAGCAAACTTGCTCATGTCACGTGCCTCACGTTAAAGTAAGACCCTTATTTTCCTATACACCAGATACAAGCCACTCTGGCTCACTTGCTTCTACGGGGATGTTCACCACACTCCTCCCTGATCTCATGATCACAAAACATGCAGTCGCGAGCCGG
This sequence comes from Acanthosepion esculentum, assembly GCA_964036315.1. Lineage (NCBI taxonomy): Eukaryota > Metazoa > Mollusca > Cephalopoda > Sepiida > Sepiidae > Acanthosepion > Acanthosepion esculentum. The sequence continues at coordinate 78,855,363 of OZ038508.1, read as the reverse complement.
TGGCTTTTGCCGGGTACTTCGCCGAGGAAGTGGAGCATCACAAGCTTCATCTTCAGATGAATTGTCATCAGGAGAGATAGCAGGATGTACCACATTAGTATTTTGAACGCCAACAGTTGGGGAGTCGTCGTCCTCGTTTGTGTCGTCAGTATCAAGAGAGTGATCAGTTTCTCTTAATGATGGGGCTGATCTCAAATTTACTAACCGCTCACTCTCTTCAGAACCGCTGTCCTGTGTATCCGTCGGGACCGATCCCATAAAAAGACGCAAGTCCTTCACATGACGTGGAACTCCATCAACGTGCACTGATTGTGGGCTATTAACCTGAGTCATGTGACCCATTCTAAATTTAGTCGTGCATCTCCCATGGGGAGTTTTCACCCAAACAACGTCTCCCACTTCATATGCTCCTTGAGTATTCTGAGGTTCAAGGGGGGACATAGCCTCGATGCCCCATACACGGGTATGGTACCTATAAATTGCTTCAGCTGGTGCAGTAGTAGGTGAATGATTATCTTTAGGCATGACGTTATACCAGTAAACCGCCTCCGGTATAGAGCACTGCTTTCTAGCTGCAATGGTTTTGATGCTTCGGTGACTTCTTTCCACTATACCATTCCCAGCAGGGGCATAGGCACACCGGAACCGTAAACGTACACCCCAATTACTCAAAAAATTTTTGAAATGATTGCACGTGAATGCTGTATCACTGTCGATCAATATCTCAAGTGGCGGACCCTGTTCGTAAAAAATTGCCTCTAACTGCCGAACTACGCTAGTAGAATCTTGTTGACGTAGTGGGAGCCATATCGCGAACCGAGAAGGCCCGCAATCAATAATTGTCAGGAAGTGCTTGCCACCATGGTGAGTGATGTCCATTGCTAACATATTCCAGTTGTCCCTCACGTTCAGCTTCCCTTTTCGCCAATGGTTTGGCACGCCTCACATTCCTTGACAACTGCCTTTACAACTCCTGACGATACTGAAGGGTCTATCAACCTAACAAAGTACAGGTTCCTTTTCATGCCGGGGTGTCTGGTTTTCCGGTGGATATTAGCCACTTGGTGTGCGTCCAACTGGGTCTTTGCAGTAGCGCATACCGACTGCACTGGCTCCGTTCCCTCCTTGTGTACGTTTAAACACCTCTTTGGCACCCTGGTCAACCAGTCTGCCAGATTCATATTGGATTTGACCAGTATTATGTCCACTGTCAAGTCATATTCAGCTACAAGCTCGCGAAGTGTGTTCAACCGTCTCCGCACTAGCATTTCTCCAGATGCCTTCGTATTTATTCGAGCCTTGCCAGTTAAGGTGTGCGCAATCCACTGATGAACACATGCTGAATCAGTAAAAAAATGTATTGTCAACACCTGCCATTGAAGAGCCAAATTGATGTGCTTAGCATCTCCAACCGGGTGCAGCCACGACGCATCCTCAATGACGTTTCCATCTACCTCTAATGCGACACCTGTGGCTACGGAACTCGCATCCACCCACACGTTGATTTCGCGGCCACTCACCCACCAGTCTCCTCCTACTGGATCGGCCTCTCGTATTCTGGCTATTATGTCGGCTAACATGCAATTAATAGAGGCATTCTCAATTTCATCATCCCATCCTGTGTTTGAAGTGCTTACTTGTCGTTTCACAAATGCAGTGGCCACTCGTAACCAGCCGCAAACAGGAAAGTGGCCCACAAGTTTTTCACATAACGAGAATACGTGCAGGTGAGTTATTCTCACAGGGATATCGGGGATCTCTCCACCTCGCCTCCAATTGGAGAGTACTATTGTCACTCCAGACCTGTAAGCCCAACACCTTAGCTCCATCTTTTAATCTCGTCAGTTCCTTGCACACTAGTCTGTACTTGGACAGGAGCTCTCTCACATGGGCAACAGGAAGTAGACTCTTGTTGACATAAATGTAACAAATTAAAATGGCAGCTGATAAATCTGATTGTTAGAAAAAAAATTTCCATTTCAAAATCGCGATTTCTGTTTCAAGTAGGCCATTCTGTTTTTCTGTTTTTGCGGAAAATAAGCCCCTCTACATACTCAGCTTCTCTTAAATGCTTTATAAATGTATACTAGGTATTAAAGATATACTAGGTATTAAAGAGATAATGTTAAAAGGAAAACGTTTATTGATCCATCTACAATATAAGTAATATTTGTAGAATTAATTTTGTCATTAGTACTGGGTTGCTCAGTTCTTTGAGAACACATCTTTTAATAGCTCGAACTCTTTTTCTAACTTGCTCTGATTATCACAAAAATCATGTCCTTAAAAGTCAGAGCATAGTGATTTACAGATCATTTGCTTCCTGAAATTTCCACGGTCGTTTACTGTCAAAGTTTGTAAAGAGCTGGAAGCTGCCAACTCGAATTCTACAGCAGTAGCCAAATATCAAAACACACCTGCTAATTGTCGTAATAGCAGCGAAACACCCAAATTTGTATGAAAGGTGCAGAAAATTATCAGAACGGAGGACACTCCAGAAAGTCAATTAATGCCATTGCTAAGAAGCCTAATGTTTGAATGCACTCTATCAGAAGAATTGTGCTTGAGGACCTTCGGTTCAAGTCTTACGTGATGTGGAGAGGCCAATTCGTCTCTACAAAAACAAAAGATAACCATCTGATCTGCACAACATGCTTGTTAGGCAAGATGAAACATCAAGAGCCTTGAACGATTTGTCTTTTTCTGATGAGAAAAACTTTGATCAGGAGAAAAAGGTCAATCAAAGGAATGCCAAATGGTTATGCAGAGGAGGACATTGCAGCATTCATGCATACAAAGTTTCCAGCAACTGTGATGATTCTGGGAGTTGTGAGCAATGAGGGAGATGTCATCCTGCTCACTTCTTTCCTCAGAGATTAAGGGTCTATGGTGCCGATTATAATGAGGTGTTAGAGAGGGGGTTGTGTGGCCATGGATAGAGTCGTGTAAGCAAAGGAAGACCATACACTTACTGACAAGATTCTGCAATGTCTCATAAGACCAAAACAACTCAAGAACGAGTGAGTTACAATCTCCACGATAAGATAACCGTAAACATATGGCCTCCTAGCTCTCCAGACATAAATCTGTTTAACTACTGCATATGGGGTAGGGTCAAGAGGGAAGTCAGTCAATGCAACCATAACACTATAAAATCTCTATGTAATATGAAAATGTTCAAAATAGATATGATCTTCTGATTCAGGCATATCAATTTCTTCAGACCTCATTGATACTAATGGCGCTACCATTAAGTTGATGTGCCAAGAAGAGTCCCAGGATTATTCATGCCAATTCTTTCTCAAAATAAAGCTATTCTTATGTATCTGTGGAATCCCGTTAAGAATTGTAGGAAAATTCAATAGATTTAAGTAATATCTTTAAAATCTTAATTCTCTGCACCAACATCGGCTCACACATGTCGATTCATTTTTGTGCAATTTTTAGGCTCCAGATTTGAATTTCCACATTCGCATTTATTAACCAATCAGCACCAACGCACTGATGGCTTTGAATTTTCAGACAACTATGTTTGTCATCTGCTATGAAATTTGAGTGCTCACTCCAGAAAAATAACCAACAATATTTTTCAAAATAAAAATAGATATTTAAAAATTGTGAAAAATATTTATTAACCAATAAACTTCTGAATTTCGTAAATGTAAGTTTTTGATTGCTGGAGCCTATTTCTCTGTATAAATATGATCGCATAAATCAACAAAGTTAGTATTCAGTTTTCAGTTATTCCATGAACCTTTGAACAGGGTTGATCCTTTGTTGCTGTGAAGGCTACAGCTGTGACGAGCCAAATAACGTGGAGAATTGAATTAAAGGGAGATAATGGAGACATCCAGAAGAGGCATAGCAAGTGAAACTAGAACAGTCTGCCCCAGTGGACGAAATAAAGGGTCGCAGTTTGAATTCCAATCACCTGAAGAAGAGCGTACAATGGCTGAAATGTGAATATGGCAATGAAGATGAGGATAACAGTCCGAATAATGTAAAGAATGTAAATTTTTCTTAGAATAACAAAATACAAATAAATAAGGATACATAATTAAAAAAGAAAAAAGAATAATAAATTATTTAATAAGTGATTTCTAAAGCAAACAACATTTTGTGGGCTGTAATGAAAATCATAACTGAATCTTTGTGCAATGTTAAAATTTGAATATGGATCACAGAGAAATTCGAAACTTCATAAAAGAAATAGAAATTACCTTTAATCCTGGATAAAAATGATGGAGTTAAAATTAAATGAGAAAAGTTAACAGGAAAACGTTGAATGAAAGCAAACGAACAAAGAAGTTCAACCAAATTTGGGATGGAGAATTCAGACAAATTATTTTGAAGAACCTCCTCTGCCTTCAAAAACAACTGAGTGGAAACCGGACACTGATAGTTCAACTGACCAAATGGCCGAAGCACTGAATAAACTTGCAGGCAGGTGTAGTCATGTCCGTTTTTGATAAAGTCATGAGCGGCTATGTCAAAGATTTGGGTTGATAAATAGCGTTGAGTGCGGCAATATTCCATCACCAAAGCTAAAAGATTACGGTCCATTTTTTCTATTTTGGCTAGAATATAACGTTTAACAGATTTGATGAGGTGGCTGTCTGTGTAATGAAAATGCAAGAAGCAAGCAACAATTTGAGTTAAGTGAGTGTCATTAACAGTGTTGATGTTCATAAATGTCCATTTGCCAATATATTGTAGCATTTTGATATTATTCAGCCTAAGTCGAAGCATGTCGAGAACAATACTGGCGATATCTTCACTCTTCAGTTTCCACCAACAAGAAAAAAACTGTTTTTGGACTAATTTCAAAAGTTCTGTCTGCGAGCTTGGGATACAACGAAAAACCAGGTGACAATTGTCCTCGTTGATCTCTTCATAACGATTGCCAATATGAACCCAACAAGTGTCAACAAGAGTCGGCTGTGAGAGAAAGGAAGCCAAACAGCTAAGGTCACAGAGCTCACTGATTGAAAATTTGCTAACACTAATTCGTTTCTCAATTTCCTCAAACAGAAACTCATTTGAGCCAATAATTGCATTCACAGACGGGAAGGTACATTTGAAAAGGCAAAAAAGTGTCTCGTTGCTCAAGGTCGTCACTTCCTTCTTTACGATCTCATAAAGCTCATTCATGACAGCTGTTTGGATAAAAGAATCGATGCCTTCTTCCTCATTCTGACTGTTTTGTAAATAGCAGATCTTCTGTAAAGCAAAAGCGGCCGTGTAACCTGTGATGACATCTGAAGGAACCTCAAGATGGCAAAATACTTCTTTGACACTGCTACAGATATGAAGCTGTTCTCGAAATAATTTCTCATCTTTTGTCATTTTCTTCACTGTCGGAACAAACTGGTTGTTCTCATGTGGAAAACAGCTTGGATCCAGTTTACGTATAAATATTGGAAGTTCTGTGAAATCAAGGCCATCCTGCAACAAGATGGATGATAGACTGAGAGTGCGATTTTTATAGTTTTTATTGGAATACTGTCGCTGGGCTTTGAGCAGATGCCCTTGTACCGGAAAGACTTGAAGGAATTTTTGGATTCCCCTGCAGAGAGGTCTTGAGGAAGCCTGCAGAATTTTCTGTGCCATTAAAGTGAAATTCTGAAAGAAAAGATAAACCAAAATTAATCATTCTGTAAATATTTAATTGATAAGACAATTGTATTTACTCTGAAAATGTACACAATCATTTTGTATTTATAGTGAGCCAGGTAATTGAGGACAAATATTTACATATTCAAATGTAATCTTTCAATAATAGATCAAATATTAAATGCATTGATGAGGAAATGAGAATATGTTTATCATATACGAGGGTTGATAAAAAATTATTGAGATTAGTGTTATAAAAAGAAAACTATTTTAATCTCCTTCGAAATAGTCCCATTCTGAAATCATACACTTTATCCAGCGCCGTTTCCATTGATGGAAGCAATTCCTGGAACTGCTTTTTTTGCCTCATGGATTTCCTCAATGTCTTCAAATCTTGTTTCTTTCAGGAATTGATTTTTTGAAAGATGAAAAAGGCATAAGGAGCAAGATCTGGGGAATATGATGGTTATCAGACCTGGAGAATGCTGCGCTTAGTCAAAAATTGCTGCACAAGCCATGGTTACTGATATAATCTGTGGTATGGTGAGACAACTACACTCTAGACTCTTCTTTCAAGTCTTGCTATAAACAATCAAAGCAAGAAAGAACTTTATAATTTAGTGTGTATGTGTGATAGAGTTCAAGAACAATCTGTTCCAAGCGACTTCACAGTTACCATAGCAATAGACTCAATACTTTTTGACTGGACCTCGTATGAGGCCAAACATTAAAAAAATTACCAAAGCAGATCAAGCACACATTTCACACAAGCAGACGTAAATATACAATGTGATATCTTAAAAATAAATGGAGACTTCTTTATTATTTTCAAATCTCATGACCAATTTTAAAATTTAAAGTGCACTTCAGAGTTTTAGTTCTACAAGTGCAACCTGAAGTAAAAGAAATGTTGAGAAACACTATATACGGTTAGATATACGGGGTGCGCCAGGTAATTGAGAACATAAAGTAAAACAAAGACATCCGTTAAAAACTAATCAGTAAATTTTCAAAACAATTTGTACACATGTTCAACTTGGAAAAGCCGAAAAATTATTAGAATTTGAGAACCACGACTACAATATATCACAGCTTCACATTCTCGCCTTTTTCTAATGCTCATCCCAAATTGTTTTCCCTTGCTTTCAAATCTGGCTGTGGGTAATTCAGTTCCCCCGTCGTTTGCGCTGACTGAAATGGATTAAAGCACTTGCTTTCTTTCCCAGTTCACCACTCTGCCAACTGCGCTGTCACAAATGACCTCTTCCTTATTCTCTCATTAGTATGCACTTATGCCATCACACCAACAACCCTTCCGCCGTCTTCCTCACAGACTTGCTATTTATGCCTGCATCAGGGGCAACTAAAATTTGCATATGAGACTTATTTCTCGTTCGCCCGAAACTTCTGATCTTATAAATTCAAGCTGGCTTGATTTCTTAGTCTTTTTTTTTTCTTTGTACACCTGCCCACGATATAGGAATTTCGGAATAACGCCGGTTACGATCTTTCAACAAGACCTGACATGCCAAGCAAATTCGCTTTGCGGGAGGTAAGTCTTCTTGTTCCTCACACCGGCTCCCAAAGCCTTGTTCCTTATCAGATATAAGGATATATTTTCTGAACAACAAGAGAGCTGGCAAATATAAAAAGCAGTTTGAACATCATTATCTTGTCCTTGGTGCCATGAAGTCGTAGCTTATCGGACCCTTGCCAGCTCCCAAAGCCTTGTTCTTATCAGAGATAAGAATATATTTTCTAACGAATGAAAGGGCTAGGAAATTTGTATAGAATACGGAGAATCTTCACCTATTTGGAGTGAGTACTTGACAACCATCTGTGACATAGGTTGGCGGCAGAAAAGCAGTCATCTTCAAGAAAGAACTACCTATGGGCAATCGAGAAAGAACGCCGGGCTCATTACTAAAAACCAATTGAGATCTGCCTCCTTTGCACCTAGAAGATATCTGTTGCCAGCCTACGAACTCACTCAACTACAAAATTCATATCTTCTGACAGTTTCTTCCTATACAAGAAATTTGAACAAATCTGTGAGTGTTTTAACCTTTAACAACAATCTACTCCTCGTTTAAAGAACTTTTTTAGGTGCTCAGAAAAATATTTTGAGCAAGCCTTTTCTTTTTTAAGAACATTTTTTTCTTCCTTTAAAGTTGAAGGAGTTTTCTTCTCCTTTTCTTTCTCTCATAATTGTGTTTATCCCGTTACCCCCCTTTTTTGTGCATGTAGATGGACATTTTCCTCCTTTATTGTTGCACACCAGTGGGAGTTTGGGTCTTTGTTCTTCTGCCTGAAAGAGCTGCCTAAAAATGGAGAATTGCCCGCTCTAATCTTTCAAGCTATTGTTGATTTTTTCAGTTTTGCCGCATTTTTAATCTCAACCCTTTCATGCGGGAAAGCCGGGACAAATTTTCCACAAAATGTTTATTCAATAAAAGACCATTTTTAGCTTTGAAAATGACAATATGCTTATATCAAGTGATTATTGTTTATTCCGGTCATCTTTTACACAATGGAAAATGTCAATAGGTTATTGGTGTTGTGGGGGTGGCTGGTTGGCTTCTTTTTAATAAGAACATATGCAAACTCCAAACAGGGCTTGAACACTCAATCCAACATGTTGATATAAGCCAGTGGTTCACAACTTTTTTTTTTTTTTTTTTTTTTTACTCATGGATCACTTTTACTCTCAATTCTTTTAAAATTTTATTTTTTATAATAGATAAGTTTAGGAATTGTATTAAAGATATAGTAAATGTATATGCTTTATTTTGAAGTAAAACTAATTTAATGAAAATAAACTTGTATTTAACAACTAAATTCTATGGAGCATTTATGTACACTAGTAAAAGAAAACCCAAAAAAACTCAACTACAAGGACCATCACAAATAATGTCAACTTTGTACCATGATACCTCTGTGGGATCTGCACACGACCACGTCTTTCTTTCTGGTCACATGGCTATCTCAGAGTCCCTGCAGTTAGCAACTCATGCTATAAACATAGTGTGCTTTCTCAGCTGTTATGTTAATGCCCTCAATATGTTTGTAAGAGAAATGAGAATGTCAAATTGATCTCAAAACTTTTTAGATGAGGATTTCTCATTTTTATAGACTTTCCTTTTTATACTAACAACATTTCAGTCATTGTACCCTCTGGCCATCTTCTGATCTCTATCATACTCAGTATCCTTCCCAGAATTTCAAACCAAACACTTTATTCAATTCCTGGCACTAGACTGTTTCCCATTCTGCTTCAGGGAATATTTTAATTTTATTCCTTTTAATCATTTCACTCTAAGTAAGGTAATAAAGCCACTAAGATAACGATTAACAGTGCATTTAAATTTTTCAAGATCAAAGTTGACTGGAAAGAATTTTACTCTCATTTTTAGAGATAAGGAATGATAAAATTAATTAAATACCCACATGCATACCATATTAAAACACGACCAAACTTTATTTTCTACCCAATAACATGCTAAAAAGATTCCATAATACAACAAACACTGTTTAAATCAAACTCTATTGGTTAGAAATTAACATCACCATGTCAAATATTTGACCAATCAGAAAAAAATAAAACCCTATTTTTCTGGAGCCTACTTCCTTTGAAAATGTTTTTAGAAAAACCTACAGATTTCAACTTTCAAACATCAGAGAAGTGTCTGTCTTCAAGTTGAAGAGAAGATGTGGCTACATAACTTTTTTCTTCTGCCACCAGCAGAAAGCAACATGCCAGCGACTTCAAATGAATCATCTCCAACAACGAAGATGGTCAATGAATCTTCGATAACCATAAAAATCTTTTTCCAACCACAGATTTTTCTGTGGATCAATTATTTAAAAGTCTTTTCTAAACTACTACTTTTTCTGTGTTTCAACTACCCAAAGATTTTAACTCAACTAAAGGCTATTTTTAATACCTTTTTGATGCCTTCAAGTCCATGTACATATGCTTGTAAAAATGATTTATTTAACAAACATAGTCATGTTTTCTTTGCTTTTATTATTGTTTGGAATTTGGACAGTTGGAAAACCTCATATATAATTTTCATTAGAGAAAAATTGAGTTGTTACTTTTGCAAGCAAAAAAGGAAAAGAATAAATATTTTTTCTATCTACATTTGGATTTTATTCGGTTCTCCTTGTGTTAATATAAAACACAAGGACAACTGGTTTCTTCTTGTTTATTGGCTCTTAACAAATCATTTTTTTTGGTAAGTCCGTTAGAGAACTTACCAAAAATGTTAAGTGACGTACATCCACTTGGTCGCGTAAAAAACATGAAAAAAGGCCCCAAACTCAATAAAAACAAAGTTTTATCATCAAAATGTTTAAGAGGAAAGATTAAATTTTGGTTAAAAATCTTTATTTTTATTTATTTGTTTATTTTTTCTTTTTTTTACATCAGCGGCGGACCAAAGATAAAGAAAGGTTACTTTTTAGGGTTTTTTGGGGCGTTTTTTCCGGTGAAAAACACATTGATTTGGAAATTGTTGCAAAATTCAAATAATTGTCGGATTTTAAATGAAACTTTCAGGACATATTCTAAAAATTAATTAAAATGGTTTTGGAATTTTTATTTTTTTTTTTTAGAAAATCTTGGTAAAATACGTATTTTCTATCATGAAATTTGGAGAAATTAAATTTTGAAGGAGGGATTTTTTTTTTTTTTTAGTTAAAAAAACGGGACTCTTTGGAGAAAGTAAGTAAAATAAATCATAAGAAGAATTTATGAAAATGAAAATGAACAATATTCTTATTCTACTAACTACAGTAAAGGAATAAAAAGTAAAAAAAAAAAAAAATAAATGATTTTTTAATTAATTATTTGAATATTGTAAGAAAAATATTCGCTGCACATGTCTTCAAAGTTACGTCATTTTTGGAAACTCATTCATTTTTTTTTTTAGGTGTAGGAATTAAAAAGAAAAATGAGTTACTTAACGTAATTAAACGAACAAAAATCCGAAAATTTCAGTTAAGAAATAATCTTAGAAATTTAAAGACTGGCTGTTTTTTGTGAAATTTTTTTCTAAATTTCTATTTTAACAATAAGTTTTTACTTTGTTGTGTTTGTTGAATCAAGACACTCAATGTACACGTGGAAAATGGATATTCTGATATTTTTCTCTAATTTTGTAATTATTTCGTGAAATAAACTAAAGGATTTAAAAAAAAAATGAAAAATAGACCTAAAAAAAACTGAATGAAAATGAAAAGAATAAATATAAAATTAAAAACAAGACCATATACTAAACTTGCTTTAAAAATAAAAAATGTTTCATTTTTTTCTCCCTAAGAAAAATAAATTCAACAAAAAGAGAAAAAAAGCCCCCCAAAAACTTACCATGGTGTTTATGATCAATCCACAGCTCGAAGTTGGCCCCAGTTGATATTTTTGACCGAGAAGTTTGTTCAAAAATAAAATAAAGTTTTAACCCTTGTGATTATGTAAGATGCGATTAGTTTTAAAGAAACTCATATCTGACCAACTTTAAGATGAGTAGTTGGTTTGTTTATTTCTTGATATGTTTATGATTTTGTTTTTCCATCTCAACATTACCTTTTTTTTTTTTTAAATTATTCACTCCAACACGACGACGTGAAAACAATCTTTTCACTCTCTTTTGAAAAGTCTGTTGCCTTACATAAAAAGACTGGAGGAAATAAATAATGGTTATGTATTTTACTTAAAAGGTTCCAAACTGAAATATTTTACTTAATTTTTACGGTATATAGCCAGAAATTGCAGCTTTCTAAAAAGGAGATGGCAACTTCACCTCGTCGATTGCATGAAACGTGACATCAAGGTCACTTCCGCCTAACAACACGTGCTTGACTTTCCATGTTTTTCTGAATAACGTCGTAATAATAAGTCTTCTTACAAATTCGGTCAACGTTAAACTAAATGAATACTTTTTCTACGAAAAAACAAACTATACTTTGTTCCGCCTGTTATGAAAACAATCTTTATTCGTTTGGAAAATGGAAGTGATTTTTAAGTTAAAAATTTTGGGGACTTTATTCACTCTCGACTGAATGTCAAGGACAGTAACTATTAAATAAAAATTAAAGAGTAGTGTCCCTTATTTATTTATTAGATAATTTAGGATTAATAATATTCTTTTTAACTTAATATTATTAAAATTATTTTCCACTAATCCTCTTACATGTTGATATTTGTTAAATAAATGTTATGAGTAGATTTTATCACAACTTTTTAAAATTTATAAACATCCTTTTCTGATTTAATTAAATGAAAACATCTGTTTGTAATGAGAGGAAGGCTAGGGAAGAAAAACTTATTCTCCCCATTTTTACATTTCTCTAGTTATAGATATTATTATATCCGTAACAACACTATAGTTCACAGACAGGACAGAATGGCTGAAGGGGAAAAGAATGACAAACAAACTGTAAGCTGCTGGGGGGAGGCAGATTTAGCCTCGGCCTGGGCCATTTGACCCAGGCTAGAAGAAAACAACCTTCTCTTTTGGTTGTTGTTCACAAACTGAAAAATGACTGCTATTTTGGTTACTGTATGGAGTGACATCACAAAGTGACATAAGCATTACCCTACATTACAACATAACAACTACACTGGTTAGATGACAGCAGCTTCACAAACTGGGATAACAATAAACAAGGATAACAACACTCAGAAACAGCCTCGGTCTACCTACCCTATGTGAAAAGAATATCAGTAAAAATTACAAAAGATCTGTGGTCCATATAACATCAGGATGATCTTCAACTACTCAAAGACTTTAACACGACTAAAGATTATTTTGACTCCTTTTCGATTCTTTTGAATTCATGTACATATGTATGTAAATACAAATGATTTATTTAACAGACATTGCTTTTATTCTTATTTTAATTGTTTGGAATTTGGACCATTGAATTTTTAATATAAAGAACTTGGGCGAAAGAATTACTTACATAGGTACCATATTGTCTCAAGATACTATCAATAGTTATTTCACATTTTTTTTAAAGATTTTAAAAAATTCAAAATCTAAGCCAAATTTATCTGAAGGAAACATTGTCCATTTATTATTTTGATTATTGGCACAGGAAAACCCAATCCTATTCACAAATGAACGCTCACTTTAATTACTCTCTGAAGTAACTCTCATGTCACGACTCTTTCAGGATAGAAGGAAATATGGCTTTCTATAAATTCCTGTCATTTTTTGCTCTAAGTAACTTTTGCTTCTTTGTTCTTGTTCTGCTATTAATTCCCTTAAATTTATTAAATAGGTTACTCACTCCTTCCCCATTGATTCTCTTAGCTTCAGTATACCCTATGAGTACCAAATTCTCCTTTCCGCTATAGGATCAAGATCATATAATCATTCGTAAAAACCCCAAATCACTGGCTTCAGATTTAATAATACAACAACACATTCTGATTGGCTGAAAAATATCAATTATGTGTCGTCAACTATGTCCGAACATACCGACCCTATTTTTGACCTGAGCAAATATACATTTGCACCAAAAATTCTGGAGCCTACCACATGATGCGTATTGTCTATATTAATGACACAAAATACAGAACCGGACAGTGAGGTGGAAAAAATCTAACCTGGTGCTATACTGCACATGTCACTATTTTTCATTTCAGACTATATGCTAAAATTCTTTTAGCACTAAAACAGTCTGCATCACTCTTTCAACACAAGCGAACTAAGTCAACAAATATCAAAGAAAGACAACCCAGTTAAAACATGAAGTAAGTCTACTTTATTCACACACAATTTTTGTAAACCTTTTAATGTCCTACCTCAATTTAAAAATATTTTATTTCTGATCTAATTCCATTGGTTAAAAAAGATTCCAATACATTTCCTACATAACACCACTGAGATCGACAAAAAATCTGTGCAAAAAGTAGATCACAAAGTTAAAATCCTACTTTACTATTTCTCTGACTCCTCATCAATCCTAATATTATCTTTTCAACTATGTCCGAATTGTATCGACCTAGTTTTTGACCGGAACAAAAATACAATTCCGGCAAAAATCTGTCTATGTGTTTTGAGCCTACCACGTGACCATGTCGGTAATAAATATGAGTGACATCTTCAACTCTTTCTTTTTTGCTTTCTCTCACACACACAAGACGTAATTTTAGGGAAATTTCGTTTGACCCTTTGGGGCAAACACTATGATACACGCACACACATGCACACACATGCACACACATACGTATGGACATGGCACAGCTCTGAACTAATCTTATTCACTCCTTAGACTACAAGCAACTGAAACTTATTCAACTTCTAACAATGAGATTTTCTTCAAACATGCCATCCAAGAGAATACAACTTTTGCCTCTTATCAATATTCATCAGCAAGAAATATTACTTCAAAATCTTCTGGAGCTACAAGTTATGATTCAACATATTCTCAGCTTTCCAGAATTCTTTCACTCATATTCAAATCTCTTCGGGGAGCAACAATTTAAGCAGCAAGTTAATTCAATTTTTTGATATTCATGTGAAGATTACATTTTCCCTCAATCAACGAGTTTCTTTGAACTCATCTTAAACCAAATTTTAGCCTTCTTATTGAAGAACATTCTTTCCATTGAAACTTACTATTATTTCATGAACTGAAATCTTTTCTGTGAGTCCAGATAAAAAAATTTATCTTCCTTAAAGTCTTAGATAATTCAAATAACATTAAAGGGAAATAACTCCTGCTATATTATTAAAACTCTTACTACATAAAAATCACACACTTGATTGCTTTGTATCTTACAGTTAAATGAAGATCGTTTGTTGCTATAGAAACAGTTTTGTGTAGTTTCTCTTGTTTGCTTTTTGTTTGTAAAGTAAAAAAATGTACGGGTTGATTTAGGCCGACAATACTGCTACAACCTCAAGCTATTTAATTTCAACATAGACCAAATTATACTGTATAGTAATTATAATATCTCATGTTCACACACGTTATTCCACAACTCAAGATCTATATAATCAGAACATTGCTAAAACTCAAAACCAAACATACAAAAACATTTGAATGTTTTAAACAACTTTTTCAACAAATATTACTGCCTTTTGTTATATAAAAAATTCTATTTACTGTTATGCAAACACTCTTGTCATGAATATTATTGTTCTCTTGTTGTTCATTATTTTGTTATATTTGCAATAATATAAATGTGTAATGATGATTAGATGCCTACGGGTTGGAAACCCCTACACCACTCTTTCTTCATGAATTCCAGAAGTTCCATCTCTTTCTCATTGTTTCTTTGCTCTTTCAATTTTTTTTTAAACCTTCCTTGTTTCACATATATTGTCTCCATAGTATTTTCAGTTGACAAAAATGCTGATAAATTAGCAAGATGCAGAGAAAATGATCAGTTCCTTGTACCGCTCCAGTAAGTACCTGACTCCTCGTACCATCCTCTACCTTTATAAGAGCTAGATCAGGCCGAAAATGACATGTTTTGCCAGTTGTCCAGTCCTCACTTTCCAGTTTCAGTAGAGTTCAAAAGTGTCTCTGAGTCCTTGTTGGTGACATATTATTTTCCACCCTCTCTCTTACAGGTGGGTGTGGCAAGCCTCTCACTGCTCTATCACTACATCTATGGAAAGTGCTCAAATGAATTACATTCCTTGTAGCAAACCAACCACATTCCCTCTGTACTCCATCGATGAGAAGTAAGTTCCACTCAAACAGCTTCTTCCTGTGAAATGCAGCTCTGAGGATGTTTCCCTGATCACTACAATCTTAATCTGTTCAAGTCTAGAGTTAACCATTATCTTCCCCTCCTATCCATATAAACTACTCCTTAATGTAACCCTCTACCTCGAGTGGCTCCCGGGC
The DNA here is from genome assembly GCA_964036315.1 of Acanthosepion esculentum. Taxonomy (NCBI): domain Eukaryota; kingdom Metazoa; phylum Mollusca; class Cephalopoda; order Sepiida; family Sepiidae; genus Acanthosepion; species Acanthosepion esculentum. The sequence goes on along the minus strand of OZ038508.1, from coordinate 78,839,880 downwards.
CTTGTACAGAAAAAAAGAGTACTAAATTCTCCATGATCTCTTTCCTCATGAATCCCAGAAATTTCATCTCTTTCTCATTGCTCTTCCTATTGCTCATTTCTCGCATGTCCTATCCATGGTATTCTTGGTATTTGTCAGTAGAATCCCATTTCTGTCACTTCAAGCCTCTTTTTCATCTAGGCAAAGTTTGTCCAGTATTAACTGCCATATAGGAAATGAGATATTACATAGTAGTTCAACACTTTTCTTTGTTTTGTTACTCTTAATACTTTGTTTAGTTTCAGAAAGGTAGATTTCACAATACTTATGTCCATTTAGATGTTTGTGTACCTTTTTATGTCATCTGTTCGTACACTACACAGGTAGTTAAATTTCCACACTTGAGCTTTATATACTGTGATGGGTGCCAACAAAAAACATCGCCTCCATGTTTTCACACTCTTTCTTTCTACCATATGCCTTCCCTCCATCACACCCTTTCCTTCTTATAGCAGCGGTGGGCAAACACGTTAATTACAGTCTATAACTGAACTGCTGCGGCAAACTGATGAACCATGGCACGAAGGTTCAAAAATTTTGAGTAGTGCCAGTTGGATGACAGTAGCCAATCAAAAGGCGGAATTATGGCGGCAAAGAGGAGTGACCATGAGGGAAAAAATATAGTCAGTTGCAGAGATGGATTGAATCTGTGCAGATGTCTCATGGTCTACACAAGAAAATATCTGTCAGAACAAGAAATGAGAAATATAATTTATCCCGGACATAGAAAGGCATGGCAAGATCGGAGAAAACATACCCTCCTCCATTCATGACAATTGAAAAAAGTTCATCTTGATTCCGTTTGCCTAATACAACTCCGGAGACAACAAATCCAAGAAGAAAAAATCTTCTATACAAAAAATCACAGATGGATTCCTGAATAGAATCAAGTGGAAAGGAATGGGAGCTCCCGGACAAAATCATAAGAGATAAATTATAAGAGAAGAAAGATATATCGGAAGAAAAAAGAGAGAAGGAAAATATAGTTCTGAAAGAACGAGAGAAAGGAAAAGAAAAGGACTTGTAAACAGATGAGTTTATTCATCCCTTCCCCACATAGTGTTACAACCATATATTAATAAAGTATTCAATACATTCACCATTACATGAAGATATTAAGGCTCCTCAAACTGATTCACCATATTTATTTATTCAACATTGGTAGAGGCTGTAACTGGACTTTATTCTCCTCATCTCTCCAAGTCTTTGTTATTTATTTATTTATTTTTTTGTTATTAAAATTTTAGTTAATCTAGTCATCATATTGTCTCATTCCTGATGGTGAATCTGTTAAATTCTATCTTCACTCCATGGGCTCGAAGAGGAATCCGGAAGTAGATGGTTTCTACTATATGTTTATACTTTTTTTTTCTTTCTGTTGCGATGACAATGAAGAAATTTAAATATGAATATTTACAGTCAAAGGGGGGATAACCCTGACTATTCTTCATCTTTAAATACATAACAATACCTAGAGCTATCTCTTTTGACAACAACCATGTATTTTACTTTCTTACAGTTAATGATTAGTTCTTTCTTCTTACTTTCCTTTTCTAAGTTGTCTAATAGTTTTTTTTTTTTCTGACTAGGCTATTGTGGTGATAGAGAAATAAATAACAAGAAGCCCAAAATTTCACCATATCTAAAAATAGATAATAAAAATCACCAGGTAAACAAAGCCATAGTTTGACCAACCAATCAGAAAGCTTTCACATCCAGGATATAGGCCATGAGCCAATGAGAAGCAGACCACATATTTCGAAGCAGATCTATAGATATGTATATAAATGGATGGAAAATCAACTAAAACCAGAATTGATAAACTAATTTTGTCCATTCTTCAATGATGTGCTCATTCTAACATAACCTGAGATGAAATATAATATTTGCATGACTATCTGACAGCCTTAGATGGCTAACCCATCCTTGCTGCAGTGAAGCATACCTTCCTTCACCACGTTGTCAAGTAGCAGCTACTATATTTGGATACAAATCTATATATATATATATATATATATATATATATATATATTTTAGGATTGGACATTGTCCGACAATTTATTTAAAGACATGTCTTTATGTCTTTAAATAAATTGTCGGACAATGTCCAATCCTAAAATATATGACGTCATTTGTTTACATTTGATACGCTAGAGCAGATATGAATAGAAGAGATTCATGGAAGATTTAAGTTTAAAGATAGTAAAATCGACCTTACTAACCGGACGGTTCTTCGTGGCCGAACGGTTAAGGCACGTCACGCGAAATGATGGTTCCGTATAGGATACAGGTTCGATTCCTGTCGGAGAGCGAAAATTTTCTATGAAAATTTCTCGGACATTCAGGCCGGTAAATGTTATTTAATACTGTTTATTATAAAACAGAGCATTTGCTTAAATACTTGTATCTATAAAAAGAACGTTAAACATAATATAAATGTCTTTAAATATATATATATATATATATATGCATATACATTTACTTCATCCCACACTCTTAACCTCTTTCTCTCTCTCATATGTCCCAGGACTTTTACACTTGAACTCTTCAAACTTCAACTTTCACCTTTTGTCCTTCCGTATTATTATATTGTGTTAAGATTTATATTGTATTTATCAACACTCTGTGTACTTCCTTTTAACCATTACACATGGCCAATCTGCACTCGAACCAAATATCCCAGGATACAGGGTGCGATGGATAAATTGTCATCTAAATTATGCAAAAATGAAAATAACACTGACAACTCATTTTAACAGATATATTTACCAAAATTACACAAAAATATCCTAAAATATTAAATAAATAAAATCATCATTGGCTTCGAACATGACCTCCAGACAACTCTGGAATCTGCTGCAACTCTTCTGGACGGTCTCCTTGTTTAAGTTGGTGAATCAATTGCTATGTCTGCTGTTAGGAAAGTTGGTTCACTGTTGCATGCTAGACAATTTTTCTTGTCAGGAATCTATTTTACATATTTATAAGTCTACCATTCAACCGTGCATTGAATATTGCTGCCTTATGTGGTCAGGTGCTTCTGTTATGTATTTAGAGATTCTTGATAAAATCCAAAAAAGAATCTGCAATGTTATTGATCCTGACCTAGCATTTCAGCGTCAGTCCTTTTCCCACCACCATAACGTAGCTTCCCTGTGCCTTTCCTATAAATATTTTTATGGTAAGTGTTATGATGAGCTTTCCTCTTTGGTACCTAGACTTTATAAATTTAAGTAGTACTAGATTGGCAATGAGGTCTCATTATTTTACAGTTGAAATGGCTAGATGTAACTGTAAGTTCTATGCTAACAGTTTCTTCTCTCACACTCCTTGTTTGTGGAACTCTCTTCCAGCTTCTTGCTTTCCGGTCAACTTTGATCTTCAAATATTTAAATGCAGTGTCAGCCATTTGTTTTCTGTCCTTTTCATTCCTGTTCTTTTATTGTTCTCACTCCTTAATAATGTTTATTTTTCTCAGATTCTTTCACACTCAGTAACTCCTTGTGGTTTAGTGACTTTATTACCTTGTTTGGAGTAAAAGAAAATTTCTTATGTGTGTGAATCAAATCCAGTTACCTCGCTTATTTTTAAACATAACACATCTGCAAAAATGTCCATTTTAATTATTATTAAATGATACAGAAGTGATCAATAAAGTTGGATTTTATTTATTTTTATCAATAACAAAATATTAAGGAGAATAATTAGTATGTAAGGTAATGGAAAAAGAAATATAAAATTTAAAGTTTTCCCTCTGATATAAATTTGTCATCTGATCAAATTGAAATAACCAAGAAACATATATATGGTACCAACTAAAAACACACATGTACACACACACAGACAATAAGAAAAAGTGAGCTACTGACAATCTATGATGAATACAAATCATGGGACCTGATAGTGAATTTATAACAATTTGTAAACAGAGATAAAGGCACGGAAATAAATTGTGAGTGGCTTATAAGCTATGATGTCAAGCAAACAAAAATGTTGGATTCAATCTAATCAAGTTTATCCATGAACCATAGATATTTTTGTCACCATAAAGGGACGTACAAAACGATTTTTTTTTTTTTTGAGAATGAGTCAAATTAAAAAGAACCTTTTAGGAAAGTGACACAGTTTTATTTAGTAACATGTTGTCACCATTTGCAGACCAAGAGGAGGTGTGTGGTGGCCCAGCCAAGGTAACATGTTTTTTTTTGGTGAATTAGTATAATGAATTAACTTACAAAATGAGTTGTATTATTTTTCCTTTAATTTCAATTACCTAAATTCACTTGAAGTAATACACAAAATATTTAAGGATTACACTAGGAAACAGTTATTGTTAGGGATTTTTTTTCGTTTCATAATGCTTATATTGTTAATGTGATAACGTTTTTTATTCTAAAAATTATTTATTTATTTTTAAAAAAGCTTTTTTTCTAATTATTTTTAAATATGTTTTTCCAGCTTATTATTTTGTTATTTTTTCTTTTCGAAACTTGAATCAAATGT